>JAYKKI010000080.1:8482500-8982500 GCA_039881145.1 Druceiella hillmani
ATATAAAAGATGTAAAATTTATGCTATTCAACTAATCTAAACATAAATCAATCATAATTTTACTAAAATAAAGGCATTTTATTTTTTTTTATTTAAATCTGGAGTTTTTCTTACAAGTAATAAAATATAATTATAATGAGTACAAATAAGATAAGTTAAATATAAACTGGAAAGCGGTAACGCTTTGAATCAATGGTAAATATGATTTAGTCTTAAAATAAAAAAAGAGCGCGGTGTTTTTCGATATCCAAAGTATATCATATTTTGCGGCCTTTAGAGCAATTTGGAGAAAATTTCTTATCTCTTTTGCGTTGGCAAAGCACACATTTGTATTGTTTAGGCTTAGCTTTTTGTGCAGCTGATATAGTTGACATAACATATTGCTTCGATGCAACTTCTTGTGTACTCTTCTGAGTTTTGTAATTATATACTACCATTTTCAACTTTCGACACGCTTATTTGATATTTTGAGCCTATTTTTTATGTCTGATATTCTGAATAATTCACCATGTCTTTATAAATAGTAGCATCAAATCCTATATCAACTTGCAAAGGAAATTAAAACATGATATTTTATCTTATCAAAGGTTAGTCCGTTTAAGTTTAGAATTTTGAAAGATTTTATGTCTGCCAATTGGAAAACGTTATAGTAAATTGCTAGTATTTACCGCTACATTCATATGAGTGATAGTAAAGGCGATACATAAGATCTATATTATCTAATCCACTTTTAATAGAATTATGTCATTCTGTTACTTTCATCTTTCATTTTTACTAAATGATCTCAGGTCAATAAACTATATCAAATAGCTAATTACTTTTCGAGACAGTAAGTAAAAATCTACATATTACGGTGAGTATTTTAAACAAATTTGGAATTATCTACAAATATATTTCATTGTCTGAGGTAATATACCCGCGACAATGGTAACAGATCAGGGATAACAGACCCTGGTGGAATTTCGGTTTTGGTTTTTATTTTACCAATAGTCCTTAGTTTGTATATTTCTAAAATGTATTTAAATACGAGCACAAACACTTTTCAGCAATATTGATGTTAGATTCAGATACGGATTTTAACAAATCTTTTACATTTTGTCCAGAAAGAGATGGTTAACAATTTGAGTATTATTCCGGATACAGCAACCTTGTTTTTGCGTAGCAATATTGGAATTAAAATAATACTTCACTTTCAGACTCTATTTATCAAGTTTTTACATATATACACATCTTCTGCTTTTCTGGATTAAATTTAATTCGAACAACATAACTTTTTCGGCACTTTATCAACAATGTCTTATTTTAAATAATTTTCAGTGTAGTCTAGTGAGTTTTTTATAGTTTTCCTCATTAATTTTTACTAAGACTCGCATACATTCAACATGCAAGGTTTTAAGAGTTTATTGATTGTAGTTTTAATAAATCTTTATGTAATTGCTTACGCGCAAACATATTTTGAGTACATTGCTAGGTTTTAGATTAAATTGTTTTTCGATTTTAATTCAGTTGTGCCACATTTTGGCACTAGCATAGAAATAAAAAATTAATTCACACATAATGAATAAATATTGATTAAATTCATTACAGACCAAAATTTTGGATAAGTAGTTGTAAGTAATTGTAACTGCAATTTTAATATGCAATTTTTCTATTAGTTATTATCTTTACAAGAAATTTAAACTTCTGAATGAACAAGACGAAAAATAAGTTAAAGTCTGTATTAGGAAAATTGACCCCTTATTGATTATCGCTTTTAAATGGCAGTTGCATTGATAATAGTCAATATAAATTTTATTTGTGCAACTGGACTCAAGGATGGGAAATTAGGAAAAATTTCATTACATATTTTTCTATGGATCATAAACGCTCATTAAATCTAAACTACTAAACGAAATCAAAATTATTTAACTGAATTATGCCCAGTAGTTTCTCTAAAAGTTCTCGGGTGGGTTGTTCTGTTACTGACTTTTCAAAATTTTAAGCTTGTAAATTAAACCTATGGTATTTTTAAAAAAATAAAATATTTATCAAAATTGACAAAGTTTAAAAATCTTGTCGGATTTTTTAAATTATTAGTTTCATGTTACTCAAAATCAGTAAAATAATCTATAAAGTTTTAAATAAACAGACTTAATTTAAGTGTAATTTTGAAGTGGAAGCCGAGTTTATTGACAGAAGTCTTTCCTTAACTTGGTATATTCTTATGATATAATTTTTTTAAAGCCATTGATACGACAGTTTAAAAGACACCTTATTATAAATAAAAGGCAAAAAACTTAATTATTGAGTTAATTATTTCGCAAATTCTTGTTTCATCTTTTATTAAATTGTAATTTTCTTATACGTACTGATTTATAATATGAAAATATAACGGAAAAAATATCGTGAATTGACTTGTGTTTTATAATTTAGTTTTGTTTTCAAGTTTCAGTGTGTAGATTTAATAATGAAAAGTTGACATGAAGTTATATTTAGTATCCAAGCAGTACAAAAAATATATATGAAAAAGTTTAAGAATTTATAGAAAAATATCACATTTTTATGATGTATGCTATAACCAATAAGGAAGTGTTTTAAATTGGAAAAGGTAGTGAATTGGCAAACAATTATTTTAAGGTATTTTTAATTTGTTAATTTTAAATTTTTTATAGTTTTGAATTCCAGCAAAACCAACTAAAATAAATATAATAAAAGCTCGTGTAAATTTCATTACGTTGTTTGATTTCTCAGCCTTTAATAGTAAAGAGAAATATAGTGTCAATTTAAAACACTTGCGACATCCTGTGAGAAGAATTAAATTGTTTACTGTTACAGTACGGAACATAGAACTGGATGGAGGGCGAGTGAATTCTAATATATAAAGAAATGTGTAAAATATTCTTTTTTGTCACTTGTTTTTACGTGTAGTCTAATAGTATAAAATAAATGGAAACATAGCCTTACATCATATTTATTTTTAGAGTCCCAACGCATATAAAGATATTTTTAAAGTTAATGTTATTATTACTATATACGCTGCTAGCGGCCTTTTTTGAAATGTTTGCAGCCACCCTAGATATCAGACGACAGTCAACCTGATAAGATACAATTTTCAAAACAAAAATGTTTTAATACTCAAACAATATATGCGGAATAAAAATAAGTTGCCGTATCTCGACACAGAATCGGTTTCCGGTACTGCAAACTTTTCTCAAAAGAGCCCGCGAGTGGGAGAAAAGAAAACATTTCCAAGCTCAAGTTTATCGATTCGCTTGATTGGTAACGAGTGGGTAACTTTTTCTTTTGGCGAAATTCAAAGCTAGACAAGATATAATTTAAGGAAAATATTTGGAAGTTCTCTGACGGGATGTTTTTTCTTTGTTCTCTGGGGAGACAGTACGTGAGAAATATATTGATACTTTCAAAATGGACCTAAAAGTTTTATTAACCATCGAACGATTTCCGGTTGGAAGCGCTGTTGAAAGGATCATAATATATTATTTTGAATGGTACGTTGTGATGGTAATGAAATATGTACAAAGGAAATGAAATTTATTTACCAATATTTCGGTTATTCTCGTGTTTATTACTATAGTGGAAACATAAAAGATTAACTTATTTTGCTTCTCTAGAGTTTTTCATTCTTGACTATGATTCTCCCTCACACGTAAAATCTAAGAATATTATTTACACGTTATTGATAATAAAAGAAAGCGGTCATGATGCTTTCTACCCCGCATAAACTAGTAACGTAGTAACTTTTTAGAATCATAATATCCCTCAATTTTTAAATGTGTAGATTTTGTTTATTTTAATGTATCGTCTAAAGGAATTAATATGTTTAAATTGACTTTAGCATTCATTCTGTGCTGTAATCCATTTGTCTCTTTCGCCCTTTATAAATTGTACCTAGTTTTTCTCTACAACCCTATTGGACCTACGAGTTTCACAGATTAGCGTGTAATATTTGTGTACAAAGAATATGACAGGACATATTTTAGTACATTTTGTTTCATATTACTGGTTCAAAGAGATCCATATAATATCATTTAAAAACTATTATGGAAATAACTTAAACGATTACATTTTACAACCAAACGAAAGGAGGTGTAGATGTTGTCGACCAATTATGTAGCTATTATGATGTTTAACGCAATACAACAAGATGGCCAATGGTAATTTTTATGCCATTTTGAATATGTCAGGTACAAATAGCATGATAATCTATAAAGCTAATAAGAATAACTCGCCAGTGAAGAGTAGAGATTTCATCAGAGATTTAGGAATAGAATTGATTTCAGAACATTTAGGCAACAGAAAGGAAAACCTTCATTTACCAATAGAACTTCGTAAAAGGATCCAAGATCATGTTGGTGAATCTTCAAGTCCTGCATAAAAAATAGCCAGAACAATAAGGAGATGTGAAGTATGTCCTACAAAAAAAGATCGTAAAACTAAATACGTTTCTTACCAATGTAAGCGTTATTTATGTATGGAACATGCCATTTTCGTCTGTGATAGGTGCACTAGATCTCAAGATGAATAAGTCATTTTTTATTAGTTTTCTGATAAGATAAAAGTATTATTTTGTTTTGACGTTTAGTTTATTAGAAGAAAAAATACTTTATGTTGTTTTTGTTTTTATATTTTTGACAAAAAGTGATGACTATGTGCCTTAAGCAATAAATATAAGTTTAAATTGTCCATTTACTTAGTTCCCTAAATAAGTAATATATCTCATTTATTTTTTCATTTCATCTATAAATATAGTTAAAAATAGAAGTAAATATTAATTTAGTACCCAATAAAATAAATTATAAAAATAATATTGTATTAAAATCCCACAATTACTATCAGGGTGTGTTATATCCACTTGGAGCTCCGTGTTACATATTCTAACCTTACGCTCCTCGGGTTAATCTGGTAATGATGTATTAATATTTTAATAGTTCGTTAAAAATGTTCATATTTTTGTTCATATACAAAGTGTCAAAATTCGGAAAAATTATGGGAAAAAAACGTAATTTATTGATATAATTTTATATTTGTTTAATAAATGTTTATTTCAAGGACTCAGTGTCATTAGTGCCATGATTACCTAAAATTATCTTAAGATTGAGAAAATAATTTTTAATATATTAAATCCTTCGCTATTACTACCCATCACTTTCACAAATCTTTTCGTCAAATGCTAGATTGTAGCGAAAGAAAAATATCATGTGACTCAAATAAAACTCAACATATATATACATATATACATACATATTTATATATATATATATATATATATATATATATATATATATATATACATACATATTTATATATATATATATATATATATATATATATATATATATATTTTTAGTTGCTTTGGGTTATTTTTAATTACGTGGTTTTGGTTGACTTTGTTATTGTGGAAATAAAGGAAAAAAAAATCCTGTAACCACGTACGATGTACGTGTTACAAGTTTCACACGAGCGAAGTTTCCACTTGTATTCTTTTTATTCGATCGAATCTATTTTTAACATTAAAACGGCTAAGCTAGGGTTAGTAGATTGGAAGAGAATTTGTTGCAATTATGAAGAAATATGTATTTCCAGTTTATCTTAAAATCATTCATGAAAAACCACTAATATCTTTTTTGGTGTGGAATTTCAAGCACTTTCATTATTTCTTTCATAATATGTTTTACAAAATTATGCAATATAAGTGTTCGTAAAAAGTAAATTAACATCTATTTCTCTTCCTCTCGTTGATAAGAAACTCATTTTCTTCCAAGTCGATACAAGGACTGTAATTTTAATTTTCCTAAAAAACAAACCCATTACCCGAATTAAATAGTGTAACTCGTGTTGCTGTTGTTATAAAAGAGAAAATATATATTTTGATGTTAGTTTCGTATTATAAATTTTATTTTTTTATTATTAGTGACCGCCATGTAAATTTTGTCATTATTATCTAATATTTGGATAGGCTCTGACCTATTATGAAATACCATGAAATATTTATTATTGTGAGATATTTATTTCGATATTTCTCCAATACATTCATATTTTGCAGCAATATATTCATGTTTTTTCTAATTCGATGACTTGAAAAATAAAATAATCATGATTACTACAATCATAATGATAACTGAATTACTCCTATGAGGTTATTGGCATAACCAAGGATAGAGATATAAGTTTACCTTTCAACCAATTATTGAGATTTGCATAGTAAGTGATGCGGGTTTGTTTGGGGGTGATTCTTTACGTCTAATTACTTTAAGACTAGAATATTTTAAATAGGTTAGTTTTACCTTATCAATTAAACTTTTATTATTGCATTTCAAAAAATATTGTTCTCAAATTTAGCAAAGATTATTTTAAGGTTATAATAGTTCTTGTGGTGACCATTTTTCTCCATAATGAATTGATATAGAGAAAATTATCTTTATTAAGTTTTCAATTTGAAATATTGTTACTTAAAGTAGCAAAAAAAATTATGGTAATTATAAAAACCGACCTTTTCTTTAATTTACCAATGACGGGGATTAAGAAAAATATTTTCCACCTTAAGCTGGAAACGTGACGTTCTGGAATTCCCTATATTTTGTAAATTACTATTTTTTTTATTCTTATTACTACTTTTATTTATTGCAGTTTTGTTACATCAACCAATCAGTCCTAAATAAATTAAATTTTAAAGCTGTTAAAAATCATAGCAAAATTTCGGCTTTCTCTAATCAATAGTGTTTATATGTAGTCGGAAGTCGACGTAATAAAAAAACAGACATGACAGCTAGTGGGGTGTATGCACGAACGTAATATCGTATACATTTCACTAGAGACGTTCAAACGTTTATTTGTTTATTTTATTTCTGGATTGGTGATCGACAGCAACTAAGTTTAATGGTTTAAGATCATATGATCAGAACTGCTAATAAATAGTACATCCACGTCTCTAAAACACGGTGCATACAAAGGTCGACAACAAAATTAATGCTTTTAACGCCATAAGTACATACAATACATTTACATAACCTCAAAAATAATTTTACAATACAATTGCTTGATTATAACTAAGGATTATGGTTGAAAAATATCCAAGTATAGAGGAAACTTTCATAAAATTAAATGAGGAAATAGTAATGATAGAAAACATGCCCGGATGCTGATACAATTTTTACCCCTTAGAGACAATCTTTGCAACGCGGCTATGGGATTGCAGCAGAAATAAGGGCGGATAATATAGTAGCTTCCGTCAGGTTACTTTCATTATCACAGTGAATGGTTTTATTTTTATCCAGTGAAGACATTAAATACAGTCAGTGTACAGCAGATAAATAGAAAACAATACAGCAGACAGATAATTATGCAAATATGCATATTTTTCTAATAATTTGTAAATATTCTTGATAAAAATATGAAAATCCGATAGAACAACTTCAAGCAGTTATAATGCCAAAGATTTTTATCAATTTCTTGACTCAGAACCTAAATAACAAACTTGATGTATTATAATTTAATAGAAAATCAAATCAAAGTTTAAGGTTTTTTTTCTCCTTTTTGATCGGCCTATCTCATTTACTTATGTGAATCTTTATGTTATTAAGAAAAAAAATTGCGTGTAAAATCATTTGGAAATTTTATAGGAATTTTCCATTAAAATTTGAAATGAAGTGTCAATCATATTTGCATAGCGTAAATTTTTAAAAATTTAATTTTGAAATATGAATAAGTAGTTACTATAAAGTAATGACATGTTAAGTACAGAAAGTTAAAGTATTATTTTAGTGTCTTAACCAATCAAAACTAAAGTCCCATCAAAGGAGAAAATTTTTAGCCTAAATTTAAAGTGCTGCGAAAATTTTTGTATAAATCTGAATCTAGTTATCTATGTTATTATAATCTTTTAAAAATATTAAATATATTCAAGAAATCTATAATTTAATTAATAAAGTCGAAAATATATATATATATATATATATATATATATATGTATATATATATATATATATATGTATATATATATATATATATATACGCTAAAACTACTTGTAATAATGAAGTGTAATAATAATAGATTATGTGTGGAAAGTATGTCATTATCCAAACAGCTGATCTCTTATGTTTGGAAATCGATTTAAGATTTAGGTAATGTGGATTAATGAAACTGCATGATTATTTTGGCCTCTTACTACAAAAATTCATCAAAATTTCATAACAGAAAAATTTCCCCCATAACTTAATATATTACCAAAAACTAATTTTTCCCCCAATTTAATCTGCGTAAATGTCAAAATTGAATTAATGGATTATTTTAATTTTTGTCTTCCAATATTTTTTCTATATGTAAATTTAAGTTCACGTATATTTTTTGTTCATTTTTATATTTCTTTTGGTATTTGCGTTTCTATACATCATACCTATAAATATATATATATATATATATATATATATATATATATATATATATATATATATCATATATCTTAAAACCAATTAGAAGCTACAAGACTTAATAATACTGTAAGTGACGTAGGTAATTTGCATTCTAAAAAAATATTTATGTTTAATAAAGTAATCGTTACAAAAAATGTATAAATTATTAATTTTTGAAGCTGCATATATAAGTGCGATATTAAACAACTCAACGAAATTTAAGTACTTTATATATTTCCTTTTAACGAGCGTTATTTTACTTTAAAATATAATTTACCGAACAAAAATGTAATTATAAAATCAATGTCTCTCCACTTATTAATATATGATCGTTAACTTACGACACTCAACGAAGATTAAAATTAGTACGTGTTAATTTTTTTATGAATAAGGAGGCGGTAACATGTAGATTTTAATATATTTGTAATTACATAACAAAAATCTTATTTCAATCGAAGTATCTGAAGTACGTTTCCATTTCATTTTTCAACTACGTACAAGATTAAATATTGTAGTTTGGTTTAATGTCTATTCTTTCATATTTATACAACTCGAATATCGAAGTACGTGTTTCAAGAGTAACAATGATGAGTTTATTAGTGACAACATGTACTTTAAAAAAATTATTTATACAACTAGAAATAAAAAAATTTTTTTTTTAAACTACGTAGTGTTTTAAAAAGCTCATGAATTTAGAAAACTTACTCGAGTTATGAAAATATCCAATTTTTTTTATTTTAACAATATATAAGATAAATTGCATTTATGCCTACTTACTAATTATATTTATTCATAAATGATAAGGTATTCAGTATGGTAACTAAAAGTTCTTAATTCAAGAAATCTCTATCTTTTGGCAACTGCACATAACCTAATTTGCAAAGTTTACTCTGTTTTATGTTATTTTCCTCGATCAATGATTTCTTAAATTTTGCGTTCTTTCTAAAGTCTGTTAATTAATAATTGTACATAGCAGCGCCCGCATTTATTCTTTCTGGTAGCCGCTATATGCGGTAGTTTTAGGACAGGCAAAGGTGGTTAATCGTGTTTAAAAAATCAGTCTTTAATTTGGTACGAAATTTGTTGACAAACTTGATGACGTAGATAATTAAAAATAGAATATCCGTTTGCTCAAAGGTGTCAGGAATTAACAAAACAATATCGACTTCACAGTAAGCTGAGTGCGGGTACTCTTATTTTTTCATATTCCACATCATTACCTTTCAAATGACATTTCCTATTCTTCGCAAAGGAATTAGCGCAGACGGTAAAGGAGAATAAATTTAATGCCTTTAATTAAATGTAATTGTGGCCATATTTTGCTATAACGTATTACCTAATTATTACGTTATTAACAGGCTTTCATTTACATAATATTTAGTATTTATGAAAAGGCCTGTGCATATATTTGCAGCCCGATCTGGTCCGAGAGACAAAAGCATTGAGCTTATAATAGATATATTCCAAATGTATATTATGGATGCAATATATTTAACTTTCAAGGAATTTTAAGGTGACTTCCGATTATTGTACTCTCAGTGTCTTCATATCTGGTTAAAAATATAGGTATATGGGTGATGATATGTAAATATAAATACATATATAGAGATTCTACTAGGCCGTCACACTTAATGTGGTCTCAATTCTGGGACGACGTTAATTAATTATAATGTTTGTCGAAACATTTTTTAAAGCAAATAATAAAAATGTAACTCATACATAAATATATATTTTATCAATATTATTTATCTAGTTCTTCAATTTATTATGGTCTAGTGTTTTATACATATATAGAAGTCCTCTCTATACATCCTATCATACTATTTAAATTTTTATCAACAATCCGTTTAGTCCTCATAAAAATGTGAAATAAACCGACCGTAAGATAATCGAGGAAAATAGGAAAAATGGCTAGTCGTCTCACAAACTTTTACGGCCATAAATTTAAATCGAAAATAAAAATAAACCCGCCCTATCTATTTCAGAATTCCGAAAAGAAATTCATTAGCAAAAAGCGAGACGCCAACTTCACGTTCTTGCCCAAAGTGAAATGGCCCAAAAGTGATTTATTAGGACTAACTCTTACTTCTCTAATAATTTTCTTCTTTAGTGTGCCCTTTCTTGTTTGGACGCTAATTTTAATTTGATTTTTCATAAAATATACAATTTACAATTCTGTATAAAATTTAAGATTTTAATTTGTTAAGACTTTATGTAAAAGCCATGTCGTCATAATTGCGATTCCATGCTGAGCTTGTCATTTGTGTTCGATAAGTTTAAATTTAAGTCATGTCAGTAATCAATTTGTAGGAAATGGTTTAGTATGTGTTACACACATTTAAAAGTTTCTGATGTTAGATAAAAATTAGTAGAACGTATTTAGTATAGCAACGATTGTTACAAAAATTTAGCCATTAACGTTGCTTTGTATTTCTTAGATTTTATATAGTGCATATTTAGTTAAGGTTTCATTGAGATAAATAAACATTTATACTATGGGTGAAAAAGATTCTTTCTCTTTTCTTTAGCCTTGTATCAAATGTATATCAGAACCCTATTCTTAAATCAGGGAATATAAATATTTTTATTTTAAGCGTACGGCAGGTAGGTTTCTTTTCATTTGAGTGTAAGTATATTTAATATTTATAGATATTGGTATACTCAATCATGAGTTTGATATGCACAAATATAACGAAAGAATAAAGTTGATTGAAGTGGGGTTCATTAATTCCAATTAATCTTATAAGATTCCTAATTGATATCAAAATTTCTTTCGTCGGTGAATACGTGAAGAAGTACGAACTTTGTTAAAATGCAGCGTATTTTAGCAAAAGTTGCATTTCATCCAAATTTACATCAGAAATGGTAGAAAGAGTACTAAGAAAAAGAATTGAAATAATATTTTACCGATATATATATATATATATATATATATATATATATATATATATATGTACATATATATATATACATATATATATATATATATATATATATATATATATATATATATGTATATATATATATATATATATATTTATATATAAAGACACGTGAACAGAAAGATACATGTAGCAAAAATTTTGGAAGACAAAAATTAAAATAATCTATAAACCCAATTTTCACATCTACGCAGACGAAATTGGGGGAAAATTAGTTTTTGGTAAAGTATTAAGTTATGGAGGAAATTTCTCTATTATGACATGGAAAAGCATGATTTTTTAATTATATATCTATATTGTTTGTTTGATTTAGTTTCTTATTAAATTATAATACACCAAGTTTATTATTTAGACTCTGAGTAAAAAAATTGATAAAAATCATTGACAATATAGCTGATTGAAGTTGTTCTATCGGATTTTCATCAAGGATATTCACAAATTATTAGAAAAATATGTACACTTGCATAATTATCTGTCTGCTGTATTGTTTTCTATTTATCTAGTCTACACTGACTGTATTTAATATTTTCACTAAATAAAAATAAAACTATTCACTGTGATAATGAAACTAACCTGACGAAACCTACTACATTATCCACCCTTATTTCTGCTGCATATCACATAGCCGCGTTGCAAAGATTGTCTCTAAGCATCCGCGCATGTTTTCTATCATTACTATTTCCTCATTTAATTTTATAAAAGTTTCCTCTATACTTGGATATTTTTCAACCACAATCCTTAGTTATAATCAAGCAATTGGATTGTAAAATTATTTTTGAGGTTATGTAAATGTATTGTATGTATTTATGGCGTTAAAAGCATTAATTTTGTTGTCGACCTTTGTATGCACCGTGTTTTAGAGACGTGGATGTACTATTTATTAGCAGTTCTGATCATATGATCTTAAACCATTAAATTTAGTTGCTGTCGATCACCAGTCGAGAAATAAAATAAACAACTAAATGTTTGAACGTCTCTAGTGAAATGTATACGATATTACGTTCGTGCTTACACCCCACGAACTGTCATGTCTGTGTTTTTATTACATCGACTTCCGACTACATATAAACACTATTGATTAGAGAAAGCCGGAATTTTACTATGATTTTTAACAGCCTTAAAATTTAATTTATTTAGGACTGATTGGTTGATGTAATAAAACTGCAATAAATAAAAATTGTAAGAAGAATAAGGAAAGTAATAATTTGCAAAACATAGGGAATTCCAAAACGTTTCGTTTTCAGGTTACGGAGGAAAATATTTTTCTTGATTCCTGTCATATGTAAATTAAAGAAAAGGTCAGTTCAAAATCTTACTCGCTTAATTTACGGTTTTCATAATTTTTTTTAATTTAATTTTTTTTGTTTTTGTTTGAGTAACATTATTTAATATCCATAACTTAATGTAGATAATTTTCTCTATATAAATTCATTATGGAGAAAAACCTTTACTACATTTGAGAACAATATTTTTTGAAATGCGAAAATAAAACTTTAATTGATAAAGTAAAACTAACGTATTCAAAATATTCTAGTCTTAAAGTAATTAGACGTAAAGAATCACCCTCAAACAAACCCACATTACGTGCTACGATGATCTCAATAATTGGTTGAAAGGTAAACTTTTATCTATATCCTTCGTTACGATAATGATCTCATAGAAGTAATTCAGTTATCATTGTGATTACTATATTTTATTTTTCGAGTCACCGCATTAGAAAAGACATTAATATGTTTTTTAGAAAAATATCGAAATAAATATCTCACAATAATAAATATTCTATGGTATATCATAATACGTCAGAGCCTCTAAAAATATTAGATAATAATAGCAAAATTTACATGGCGGTCACTAAAAATAAGAAAAGAAAATTTATAATACTAAACTCAGATCAAAATATATAATTCCTCTTTTATAACAACAACAACACAAGCTATACTATTTAATTCGGGTCATGGGTGTTTTTGAAAATTACTGTCAAAATTACAGTAAATTACAGTGTATCGACATAGAAGAAAATCAGTTTCTTATCAACGAGAAGAAGAGAAATAGATGTTAATTTACTTTTTACGGACACTTAAATGGCATGATTTTGTAGAACATATTATGAAAGGAATAATGAAAGTGCTTGAAATTCCACACCACAAAAGCCATTAGTGATTTTTCGTTAATGATTTTAATATAATTGGGAAATACATATTTCTTCATAATTGCAACAAATGTCCCCCTAATCTACTGCATACTTAGCCGTTTTAATGATAAAAGTAGATTTAATATAATACAAAGAATACAAGTGGAAACTTTGCCCGTTTGAAACTTGTAACACGTATCTTGTAACCCCACAGAACATCGTATGTGGGTTGAAGGAATTTTTTTTCTTTTATTTGCAGAATAACAAAGTCAACCAAAGCCACGTAATTAAAAAAATAACCCAAAACGACTAAATATATATATATATATATATATATATATATATATATATATATATATATATATATATATATATATTGCGTTTGATTTGAGTAGCAAGATATAAAAATGTATGAAACAAATATAAAATTATTATATCAATATATTACATTTTTTTTCCAAATTTTTGAACTTTGAATAAGGAAAATTTTTAACATTTTCAACAAACCATTAGAAGATTAATAAAACATTACCAGATTAAAGACAAGATAAAGGGTTGTGAGATTTTTGTGAGTTTATAATGCTAGAGAATTCTTTAAGATTTAAGGGAAAACAAGGGATGATGACCCGAATTGTTTTATATGTTATTTTGACTCCATTATTAATTCAATGTCTAATTTATCAATAGATTTATTTTTAGTTTTGTTAATAATATGTAATATTTAGTTGATAAAAAGGCTATTTTATTTATTATTTTGTGTGACCTACACTGGTATATAAAAATAGTTTCTTATTTTAAATAACATACATATTATTTTTCGGAACTCATCTCTAATATAAAAATGTTACATATTAGGAAACCTTGTTGACATCTTTTTCATGATAAGCAAATCGTAGTATTTCATGGTGAAAATTAACTGAACATTAAAAAAATATAAGATTTTCCAAAAACTGTTCATCATTTAAAACTAGGCGAAATTTATTATATTTACCGAGGACCTCAATTTACGACCAACATACTATTTCCATTCGCGGAGGTCCGTAGCATGTATTGGAGACACGTGCGTCGTCGGATAGAAAATTGCTGCATTATGTTGGAATGCAATTAACTGCAATGGCCATTTTAGGCAATTAAATTGTGGTGAAGGGAATTGTTTTTAATACTATTTAAAAAAATTAAATAAACAAAAATTAGTTCTACTTTCTCCGGAACCAAATAAAATATTTTGTGACATTTTTATAAATAAATCATAGACGTGTATTTTATCCAAGTTACTTATGTATGTATTTCCTTAAATATTGGTTAAGTATTATTGGTTATTAGCTAATTTTTTTGTGTAAATAAATATGAGTAAATAGATTTTAATAAAGTACATGCTTATTGGAAATACTGATGTGTGTATTTTTATTTATTACCATTCCATTTCACTTTAAAACTTTGGATAATTGTTACTATTTATTCAATAAAGTTTAGTGGAAAATAAACGTATAAATTTATTTCATGAACTCTTAGATAATCGGAGTCCAGGATATTTTTTAAAATACACAGCATCAAACCTTCCTCACGTTAAATTCATGTATACGTTTAGAAACGCGTAATAGTTTATATGTACTGAACCTTATCAATACTCGGTTCTCGTTTATGTTACTGCCTAGTTACAACTTTATTTACTGTAATAGTACAATACTCTTAAAGAAAATATTCAATATACTGATAACTTACATTTTATGTATACATATTTACATACTTTCTCACATATGAAATATAACATAATAATGAAATGTTTAGCATATCCCTATTTTCGACCAGGTCTTTCAATTCCTCCATGTACATCATATATGTATGGTACATGATTACTTCCATTAAAATAGTTACTTTTTCCTGCTATACCTACTTGAAGAAATTAAATTTATAATGTAATAGTCTTATAAAATATAAAATTAATTACACATTTATTTGATTACATGTGCTTAATTCAAGAATTGCACGTGTTATAAGTATAAGGATATAAAAAAATATGATTTTAACACAAGAAATTAAAAAAAAGTTTAATAATAATTCTTGGATGTATCTATTGGGAAACCATTTGGTTAGATACGAGAAGCAAAGCTAAAAATTTTTAGAAAATCATATGTTTGACGATATTTTCTTGAAAGTAAATGGAGAAATTACTCAGGGATCCCAAGTTTCTTTCTGTGTAATATTGCGGAATTACTGAGTCATTAACAATTTGCTAGAGGTGTTGGGGAACCAATAATGGAAGCTTGTAATTTAACGCAATTAATTAGTAATTTTCTTTGTGTTTAGTAATTAATTAGACTTTGAATTATATTTTGCGTCGCTTTACCACAAGGCTGATAACTAGGTGATTAACTAAAATCTGATTAAATATAAAATTAACTTATATGAGGATAGAGAGATATAATTCATTAAGTTAGATCGATTTAACATAGAAATAAAATATAAAAATACATATAAAATCTCTTTCCTAATATTTTCAGTATGGATTGAAAAATGCTTCGTTTTTGTGCCATTACACATAGTATATTATTTTCTCTTTAGCTACGTAGAATTTAATAAATTATGGCATGTTCCTTGTTGAACAGTGAAAATCGTGTGCAGCAAACCGGAATATTCCGGAGATGAATTGGAGAACGATTTCTTGATTGATTGCGACCTGCAGTTAATGAAATCGGTACCGATATACCGGGCGATCATGTGAGTAATCGAAAACCGATGCATACATGAGACTAAATCTCGTACTCAATGATAGAGTCTTTCGGATCAAATGTGTATCAGTAATTGTCAAACGAACATTTAGCATGATCGTAAGTGATATCTTGAGTCTAGTTAAACAATAAGGAAAATTGTTGAATTATTTTTAATATCGCTTTAATTTTGATAAGCAATACTTAGCTTCATTGGAAAAGCAATGAAAAATAAAAACATACAGATAAAAAAAAAATTAATGATCATCAGTCTTATTTTCCGGTAAGGTTTGCATGAGATACTAACGTTGCTGTTTTTTCGTAATTTTTCTGAGATCGGGGTAAGATACTCAAAAAATATTTTTATAACTCTTGTAATTTATTTGTTTAATCTATATATATATATATATATATATATATATATATATATATATATATATATATAAATATATGTACATCACATACATATATATATATATATATATATACATCGATAATTTCTAAAATTGTTTTTAATTAAAATTTTTTTTAATAAGCTCATTATGGGACGAACGCTATTAGTTTCAACTCTTGCCAAGGAATCTTATTCCAAGTACCTACATTATGAATAAATATAAACAATCGATGGGTTTACAACCAAAATTTCCTATTTCATTTATAATTTGTTTTATATTTCCTGCCTTACTTCGCTTCATTTTATTTGCTCTCATGACTTTGGTTCATCTTCCCAGATACAGGTGATTTCCATATTCTTAGATTAATTTAAAAGTGCGACATATTGCACGTATTATACGATCGAAAATGTACTTTAAGATGAAAAAAAAGAGTTCTTCTAAGATAACTCAAAGATACGAATATTGACGTCTGTCTGTAACAGCTATTTCCTCAGAAAGCGTACGACGTAGAAATTTATTACGAGTCTCGCGTAGTTTTAAAGCATATTAATTCGCTCTGTATATTTATATGGAATTTTAAGAAGGTAAATTAGGTACTCCAGCCCACACCTCACGATATGTATTGCATACTTGCAACTTGAGTAGCCTCCAGCGGATTTTTGACCAGCTGTTAAAAGATCCCACAGTGAACTTCAAGCTTGTTTGGACTTCAAGCTATTATGAAGTAAGGAACTTCAAAATAAAAATAATGAATATTGGATATTGCATTTCGAGGTTTACTCTAAAATCAGATAGCCTTAATATTTAACAACGAAAAAAAATTGAAAAATCGAATTAAGCTTTTGTATGCTTTTGATTTTGTACTAACAGACGTTAAAAAGAATAAGGCTGCTATTATTTCATAAAATATCGATATATTTATTCAAGCGATGGTAAGAGGATTCTTTGGTCCTTCGGTTTTACTATTATAACATATCAATTATTTTAACAAGTATTAAACTATTGTTACTTAAAATTGCAAAGAATTGCAGGAAATTTAAGGAATAGTTAATTTTTGAGACATTCACTATTGCGTTATGTAAGTGTATATAATAGGGACAGACATCTCCGTTTCGGAATTTATCAGCAATTGCAGGCAAACAAACAAATGATGTATTTGATGATTCTATAAATAAGGACGATTCCATATTTACCTTTTGTTTTACATATTATATTCCGAGGTACTGAGACATAAAGTTCGTTAACAAATATTCTTACACACACACACACACACACATTTACATATATATATATATATATATATATATACATACATATATATATATATATATATATATATATATATATATATATATATATATATGTATATGAATTAATATATTTTTATCTTAAATTCAATTTAATTTCTGAAAATACTCACGTGAATAATTTTGGCAACATCTATAGAAATATCTTGTTTACCGTTTTAAAATATAAAGTTTTTGAACCCTTGAATTGTTCTTTCAATCTTGATTAGTAGCACATACACAGGGTGTGAATAATCCTGGGAACATTATATTTTGTTTTAAATTGTAATGTCTCATTTATTTCAGGTTATCAGATAAGCTATTGATGTGTAAAATATTTTTTTTTTATGTAATAGAATACAGTTAAATCAACGAAACTTTGAAATTGTGACATATTGTCAGTGCCTATTTTTACTTGAAAATTTTCAGTGCCATTAATATTATATAGAATTTGAGATATACATATATGAGGTAATTACTAATATGTAATGAGGTAATGAGGTAATCATATATATGATATAATGAGGAAATTGTCGATTTATCGCTAAGAACAAAACAATTTTTATTGGAGACGAAATATCTAGAGATATTCAAAGTGCAATGAATCATCCGTGCACATTTTTAATAAAAGCCATCGAGTGCTAATAATACATACAACCTTAAAGATTGAGCTTCGTTCGACGAGCTACGTAAAGAAAATTAGATTTCCTGAAATAGAAGCCTTTGTAGTGAAATGCGGTGATTTCAGCTCATTCAATCAAACTCTTTAAATCAGGTACCAAAGCGGAATACATGGACATATTTATACGGTTATTGTTTGCTTCATTTTACAGACAAGTAAACTAATTTCAGCAACAAGATAGCCCTCGATTACGAGTATAAGAAATACGTTACCCAGAAGAAGTTGATATGTCGTTTAAATACCGTTTTTCTATCTCACCTCATAAGTTTTCAAGTTCTTGTTTTATAACTACACAACATTTTTTTTCATTTTATTAGCTTTCACAATAGTAGGACATGTACTTAGAACTGCAATTGTGTGTAATAAAGGTAACGTACTTAATTCCCAAAGATTTTAAATACTTGCTGATGAATTATGACAAGAAAGCAACATTCTTTAAATTAATAATATATCGCATTATTTATATAAACAAAGTATAAATCGGAATTGCTTGAATTTTGCTTTGATACTATTATACTATATAATTAAAATTGTGAGTTTAAAATTATGTAAACTAGGTCAAACACTGTGACACAAGTGTGTAATAAAAACACAGCAAAGAGGCATTACTTGGGTTATCCTTTGCTACATCGCATCAATATTAGTTATTTATATCTAACAGAGTGGTTGGTACTGCGGTATACACAAGGCAGACTTTGTTTACCATACCAAAACGGCTATCGCAAAGAAACATTGCCTTACGTAGTAGAGCATACTTTGTAAAAATTTAAGTTTCTTTTATATAGTACAATAATGCTTATATTTCAAACTGATCACTAACTAACCGATGACATGTGAACTGAGCTACACTGTCGACAAGGGGGATATCTTAAGGTTATTAAAAGGATAGAGTACTACATAATTCAATTACATAGAAGAAAAAAAATTAATCTATTACTGGTTTAGTGTATGTCAACGTCATAACGTATGTCAGAATTTCCTTATCAAAGTTATACCTTACAATGCGCAGCATTGTAATTGCCAATTTTACTTCTTGCAGTAATTTTTCACTGCAGTTTTCGTTTTTTGTTGGAAACAGGTGCTATGCATCACTTTTACGAGATACTTTGAAGAGAAGAAAATAATTGTATAAAAGTGATGTAACCTGGAATAAATAACTTGTGAAAATATGGAGTGAAATATTATTAAAAATAAACTCACTAGTGCCAAAATTAATGACGTTTATTTACTTCTAATACATGCAATTCATCGCTACACCTAGTTAAGTGTCATTAGAATATACACAATAATAGCACTAACTCTTCTTCTTACAAATCTGTTATGCATGGTTTAACGCTGTATACGGTACTTAATACTCGCCTCTAAGTAAAATAAATTGATTAATATTGCAAGCATAATGAAGAAATTTCATTATAAATTTGTAGGCTGTATCCGAAGAGTTATACGTTTCCACCGTTTAATTTAGGATCGTATTATTTAATTAAAAAATATACTTCAATTTAAGATATGGGATGATTCGACTATATGTAATAATTATATCTATTCACAATCTGAAAAACTAATGGTTCAAGTTAACGGTATTTATCAAATCCATAGCCTTTCCAATTCACGTTAAATATAAATGTTAATAATATAACGTGCATGACAACTTTGGAAATCGAAATTAAATTTATTACACAAAAATGATTGTATTAGTATTAAAAAATAAATTACCTATATATATATTAATAAGTGTAAATCAAAATTGCTATTTGAATATCAACAATACATTAACTTAAATAGTTGCACAGTTAATGAAGTAGTTATACATGAGTATTTGAGCTCGGAAAAAGAAGTAAACAATGGAAATGTAAAACGGAGAATGAAGCCAATAACAGAAAAGAATGTTTTCTAAATGAAAATGACCTAAAACAAAAGAAAATTAACTACAAGGGAAACAGCGAACCCAAAGAACACAAATATATGACACACGAGTGGTACTTCAGACGTGAAATGAAATTGTGGAGAGGAGTGACGCGGCAGAAAACAGGAAATGCAAAAACGGAAATTTACATTAGCGAACAATCCGCATGCATACAGCCGTTATAGAAAAAAAACAAATTTTTGTAACTAGCTACTATTTATGAAATGACTTTTATGAGAATTAATATCAAACAGAAGATCTAAATATTTTGATTGAAATATTTATACGCTAGTACTTAAAAGGAACGTGATGCGTTTAGTTAAACTAAATTAATATTACCTTAATAGTGTAAACACTTTTTAAAAAATATTCGAACACATGGATATGTCGATCGGTGAGTAAAAAAATATATATCACTAGAGACGAAACTAAATACAGTCTTTTTCCTTAGATTTTTTTACATGTTCCTTTTGTCTGACAATAAAATTTACCTACTAACAAAAACACTACTCTTTGAACAGTTTCCATAATCGCTCAAATAAAAAATTACTTATAACAAAAAAAATCAACATTGACAATGTAAAGTATTAAGTAAAGTGAAGCCGAATCGACGGGTCAAGGAAGCGACTCAAACTCTATATCTATAAAATCTTGTACAAGAAACCTTTCAAGTGTTAACATTCAGTGTAATATCTAAACATCTAAGTTTCGTCATGGTCAAATATAACAATACACAAATTTCGTTTTACATTTAACGTAGTGTTCGCTATTAATCAATTATTGAAATAAGTGATGGGATCAAATTCCAAAATCCTGCATATTCGTTGTTCAAAATCCAGACGATCTGAAACGTTGAAGTAGTTGCCTTGGGCTTCGTAACCATACGTAAGCACAAGTTTGGAAATTTTGCAGTCCCCATGTAGACCCCGTGTACATGACACACGGGGCAGACATATAATATAAAATAAATATTTCTGTCGCCTATGTAACCTGCTCACTTAATTAAATATATATTTTAACACTTATATATTAATATGTAGTCGACAGAAATTAAACTGGCATTAGAAACAAAAGTGGGGATATGAATAATATGTAAGTCTATGCTCCCTCTTCTAAAGGTGCCAACTAGTGACGGTTGGCAGTTAGTGACGAAACATTTCAGCGGCTCGTAATCCCTCTCCATTGTTTAATGTTACGCAACCGTGACTTTCTTCCATGACTAGCTTTTTTCCTCCTAGCCATTTTTCCTGTCTTCATTATTTACAAGAGGTCATATTTGTCATACCTGAAGGTAAAGAAAGATATTACTTTGACAATATAAATAAGGCTTGTGATGTAGAATTCCGTAAACCTCAAGCCTCATACATCTAATGCACTAATTCCATTATTTTCGAGAATTCTCTGGAATCATAATTGTTTACGCAGAAGCATTGAAATAGATTTTATTTCTGATTTCGTCCCACTGGAGATTTGGAAGCACAATCTTTTTACATCTTTGAAAAAATTATTATTGATTAAAATGTATATATCGAACAAAAAGCGTAGCGTAGACAATTTGGAAACATTCAAATTTTAGAATTTTGTTAATAATTCTAATATTCACGAATTTTCAACTGCTATCGATATGAATATTAAAAGATGTGAATATGTAGAATGGAAGGTTTTTTTCTATCACAATATTATGTTACTTATATATAAAACAATATTCTAACGCCAATATTGTCCAATGAAATCTCCATTCTAACCGAATTATTATGTCAAATAAAGTAGTAATAAGTATTTATGGCAACATGTGAGTTTAGACGTAGCTAGTCACATTTTAGTGGAAATAAAATGCCTGAAAATCTATCCGGCAACTAGGAAAATAAGCTTATTTTCCTATCTTTACAATTCATAAAAATTATTTATTTTGATGAATTATAAATAATAGTTCAAATTAAGTAGAATATATTATATGTTCATTTAACCTTTCATACAACTTAAATGTAATATAATAAACATAAAAATAAATTGCCCGTGGAAACCATTGAACTGATCGGGCACGAATTGGATTTTGGAGATAAATGGAAAATCGATTTAAATAAAATCATACGACCATTTTTCTTTATTTTTCCTCCTAGTCTCTATATTAAACATTTTACTTATTTTACAATTCCAATCTTAATATTTATGAAAAGACTTCTTACTACAGGACTGTAAATTAATTATATTAAAGTTAATTTTCGGTTAAGTTGTGAGTCGAAGACATAATAAATTGAGAAAATACTGTAACAAATATGTGAAAATAAAATAAAAAGTTAATCTGTAGTTTATAACTCAGGCACAACCCCGACACTCCATACTAGCGAATTAATTGCCTACACTATTATATACGTACTCGCCTGTCCGTAGCCATTTGTATGTGTGCGTAAATTAAAGTAGGGCTGACGCAGCGTGAAGATATAGAATATTTATTATTACTACGCATCGGCTCGATGTTTGCGGACGTCCGCACCAATCAACCGAGACGACTCAACATGGCCGTTCCCGTTTCTCTTTCTAATCATTAACCAACAGCGTCAATCGGAAAACCGTGACGCAACTTTACAATGGTGCGCATATATTTATAATTATCTAATTGTAAAAATGTGTTTACATAAATATACATTTTGCACTATACGTATAATTGTTGAAAGTGATTTGATAATAATATTATTTGTGTAGAATTTGAAAAAAGATACTTAGTATGGAGTTTGAAAAAGAAATAAAAATTGATATCGTTTATTTACAAATGATACACTTAAATATTTTCTTCTAAAATTTTTGTCTCTAAAAATGTTATTGTTATATCGCACGACATTAAATATTTTAAATCTCACAAATAGTTTTTTAAGAATTCCAAAGGAAAACAAGGACATGGTAAATCAAATCTAATTTCATTTATCTTGGCAATTATTTCGTTACCAATATGGTAAAAATCATCATTCACAAAATTATCTTTACAGATGCTATCTATTTTTAAAATATATTGTTTGAAATCTTCTGGTGGATTAATTATAGCGCCAAATGTATGGTCAGTTCTGTATGCTTTAAAGCATATGAAAAGATTTTTTTCATCAAATTGTTAATTTTTTTCAACATAATTTTGTATAATTTTGCATTTTTTATGATGGTCATGACACCTTTAACTTTTTTAATAAATATCGACATTCATACACGTAAAAGTTTCAGGAAGCTCGAACCTGTAGTAAGTAGTCCTCACTTGCAAAGATTTTTAGGATAACCCTATAGTTACTTGTTCCTTTGCTATGTATGAGTTTTGGGCCTCTTCTATGCGCATAGTAGATCTAAATCTTCAGAACAATTTGTATATTCCGAAAGTCTGATGAAGTTAACAATGAAAAGCTTCCTAAAAACTGAACGAAACTGAATGGCAGATTGCTCACGACAGTTCCCACCTTGTTGTCTAACTTTTGCAAAGTAATTATAACCTGCCTTTTTGTAAAGTAATTATAACCTGCATTTTTAAGGTCTACTGCAATACTTGATACTGCTTCAATACGTATAAAAAATCCTTTGATAAATTTCATTGTCTTCGTTATATCTCTGCTATTCTGACGATTAATTACTTGTAATCCAAAAAGGATATGTTGTGTTTTCTCTGGAGTGTTTATTTGAAAATTTGCCTGATAAAATGCCTTTCTGTATTTGTTATCATCATTAACTGTAGAAGAATTTGAAATATTGAACGTGTCATTTATTAGTTTAATAAATTTAGCGGTGCCTAAACTTTTTCCAGGAATCTTTCCTGTGTCGATTAAAGTACTGATGGTTACCGCGACTGTTCGACTCAAAACTTGTGTAGCGTACTTCACACGCATTTTTTCGAAATTATTTGCTCTGATATGTAATTCAGTCAGTTAAAATCCATTTTGTAATTCTGATTTATTTCGGCATCATACATCCTTTCGATATCATTCCAAGATGCTAATTGGTTAGAACCATTAGTATCGTGAGAAATAAAATCGTATTTGATTAAGGTATTTCGTAGTGACTTTATGAGATATGATATATCAAATATATAATAAATCTTTTGACCATTAACTAAATGGAATGGTTGGGTCGTAGTAACAGACTTGTTTCTGGCCATGTTTATACAATATGAACCCTGGTCAGAAATGAATGCAAGCCCATTTAAACCAATTTCATACATCTGTGTTATTATATTTTCCAACCATGTGCCAAGATCTGGATAATTCTTACTTTGGCTCAAAAAAAAAATATTCCAACGGTTGTTTCAGTTAGAGAACACTCCTCGTGCCATGACTACAAAAGCTTGACTTGCTATTTCCTTTGTCTGTTTTTCGATTTCATGGAACCTTACCACTTTTTCTTTGTTTATTTGATAATGAAGATGCCTTCTTAATAACATTTCATCAGCACATATGATACAATATTTTTCAGATTCAGTCAAGTTGCGGATCTTAGACTTCAAACAATTGATTACGTTGTCATAGAATTTTGTTCTCGAAGGCTATACGTCTTTGTAAAGTTCTTACATTGGGTAAACTAAGTATTTCGGAGAGAACCCGATATGCCACCGGACTGGCAAAATATATATTCAATGCAAACATTATATATTCTTGATCATATCGGTTTTCACGGAAGTTTCGTTTTACATTTTTTTTGTATGTCAATAATTTTTTTAAGCAAAGGCGGCATATCCGATTCTTTGACAGTAACATTACCTTCTACTTGCGATACGAGCAATCTCTGTTTTTTTACCTTCTGGTTTTAATTCAGCTTGTAGTTTCCTTTTTTGGGATGTACCTTCTGATAAAATTTTAGTCGTCTGTACTAATTGCAAAGTACTCCGATTTTCTAAATCATACTGCGCCGATATGTGTGAAGTACAGGAGCTGCATGTCAGTTTTATGTCAGTTTGAGTATGTTTTGGGTTGTCAGACAGGATTTCCAACTGTGGTAGCAATAAAGTAGGAACAGCATATGTTTTAAGTTTTCTTTTAAGGAAGTCACTTGGCGAAATGAAGATCACACACAAAATAACTTTTATAAAGTATGTTTATGTCTTTACTCTTCAAGTCCATCCATCCTATTGTTTTAATACATTGCCTGGACCTGAAAAAAGCTATTAAAATTACTTATTTTATTGTATTTATTATAGCCATATAATAAAGCCAATTGCCCACTTATTTTAGACAATTCTCTTTGATCTTCTCAAATATCTATGACTCTTAGTTTTAATTTATATCTTTGCTGTACTTTTAAGTTAACTGAGTCTCTCAATAAATAACATAATAAGCCAATGGCCGACACATCACATACAAGGATACATCGTACAATCCCATCGACGTTCAAACAAAACAATGACCTTTAAGAACAGTTTGAAATTTAAAATTGCTCAGTGATATGTTTAAAGACATAAAATTATAGGTATTCACCAAATATAATGGGAATATAGCATTATTTGCAAGAATATATAGTTGTCTTACTTTGTTTCATCAGAAGGGAAACTAAAAAATCTGTGATATTTTTTTATATTATCGTTTTCTAAGCACCCGTACACAGTTAAATTATTATAAATAGTTAACAAATTAAGACTAAATTACACAAGTCAAACATCGCAAAATCGAACAAATCACTAGCGCACGCAGCGAGTGGCAACCTATGAATGCGTACTCATGACCGTACTCATTATCTGCGGGTGATGTTAAATTGGCGGTCGTTGAGTGTCGCTTCATTACGTAGTAATATTTTATAATATTTGTCATAAGTATGTAAGCTATTTTAAATTTTAAAAATAATTAACCGGTTTTGTAAAAATCGCTCTCAAAAAATGTGCAATCAACTTTAAAGGTATACACAAAAGTTATAATTTCACCACACTATTCCTTTTATTTAAATAACGCGCTCAGCGATTTATCTGTGTTATTAAGGCAATATAAAATGTTGTTCTGTTAACATTTTGAACAAATAAAAAAATTGTTTACAGTTTAGTTTTGGTTAATATCGCTGTTTAAAATTATATAATTAATATTACAGAAAGAGTACTAATTTAACCACGCTTAATTCTTTTCAAAAACGCATCGAAAACATTTATCAAAAAAATTAAGTTAATGTAAAATTATATTATAATAATATAATGAAACAAAAATAATTTACCGTTGTTTTGATGAAAATCGCTTACATAAATTATATAATTTACATTACGGAAAAAGTAAATATCCGCACTTCATTTGATTTAAAAGGAAACGCATTAAAAAAGTAAAAATTGTTTTTAACAAACTATTAAAATGACGTTACATTAAACATTTTGGAAAAAAAAAATCGTTTCCAATAAAAAATTTTATAATAATTGTTTATCTCACAATTAAATGAAACTACGTGAAGTAGTATTATTTCTACTTTCTTTAAGTTCTTTACCACGACCTAGGTTTCGTTGTATTATAGCATCTTCAGATGGGCTAATACACCACGTAGTTTCATTTAATTGCGAATAATTAATTTCTATAAAATGAAAGCCAAATAAATTCAAAATTTTTTGATTTGTCACGCGACCACTGTCTTAACGTATAAAATACATTTTAACACCTTCGCACTAGTCCAGAACTTCTCAACCAGTGGAATGCGCCTCCCTAAGTAAAGGGATGTAAAGAGATCATATGTGGGCAGTGTGTTTGGACATTCTAAAAAAAAACATTTGAAGTCTTAAATCCACTCAATAATTCTTTCGATCCCAGATATTGCAACAATACAATTCCATTATTTAATTATCCTCAATTAATTTCCAGAATGAACCCCAAAGTTTTAATTTACTTCATTATCTTTGCAATTAAGAAATAAATGCCCTAAAAATTAAGTGTTTTTTCATTGTAACAATTAAACAAATTAGAAAGGAAACACGAGTGTGTTTTTATAACCTGGGGAGGTACAACGCAAAAAAAGTTGGGAATCACGGCATTAGACAAGCAAGGTATTTAAGCTTACCACCGGTTCTCCATCTGTGTTCTAAGTTAACAACTTTAAAACGCAGTTTTTGCAATATATTTTAATTGCTTTTATTCCTTATAACTACGAGTACGTCTGATGCCCACGGCTGGAACTCAGATTTAATATATTAGGGACAGCTCCTGTTGATTTGTAGTGTATGGTTTAGGAAAATGTCGCCGAATTGGTTGTTTTTGATAAATGTTGGGAAAATTGTTACAGATACACTTATACAAAATATGAGACAATATTTGTTTGTCTTTTACGGACAAGCAATATTTTTAAGGAATTTATTTCCTTAAAACGTTGTTTTGAATGAAAGTCACAAAATCTAGGTTATTTCAATAACCTTCATTTAAATTAATTTCATAGTTAATGTAAACGTTTTCTCATATATGCAGACTTAAGAATAAAACGAGTCAATATTGTTAAAAATTAACAAAGTGGTTTTGGTTAAAATAGAAGATTCTTTGTCATATCAAATTGCATATTTCATAAAATAAGTTTTACTTTATGTATCATCTTCCAATTAGTTACCAGTACCAGGCTTTGACAGACACACGGAAGATCAACAAAGTGATTCTCCAAACGTCCACAATATTATTTTGTGCGTACGAGAGACAAATATATAAAAATGAAATATTTTAAAAGCATACGCAAAGGTCATACAAAATAAGACGATGGTTGCAGCTTTTGAAATACGCACTAAAATATATGTACCCCTGCCCATCTCTTAATTTTGTAAAATTTATATATGTCATGACGAGTATAGCCAATTTTGGAAAAGAAATAAATAGAAAACAAGTCCAGTATTAGTGATGGGATCGGATAGAAAATATTAGATATAAGTAGTTCAAATAAATCATTATTGAAATCATAATATTAATAGACTTGTAACATATTTCATATAATAACGATGAGTGCTATTACTTCATATTATATTTTTATCACGATAGGAAATTAAACAGCAGGCTCTTTTTTCTTTATTTCAGGCGCATTTACTCAATTAGCGTAACGTTATCTGCTATCTTCTTCAGGTGAAATAACAAATAGATATTTTTAAAAAACAAGTTATTGTTGCACTTAGTTTAATTTATTAGTGCGAACTTCCTAGATTTTTTTGCAGATCCAGCTATATGTCAAAAGTTGATCGACAATTGCTCGTAAAGAAGTTTGTTGTAACAATTTTCCTTTGAATTTTTGTTTTTTATTATTTCGCAATTGTAAATATTTTTCACATTGTCGAATAATAGCCGTTTCGCTAGCAAAAAGTGGCATGTAAATATTGTCAAAACGATCGCTACAAAGCTAAGTTTTATTGGAAATAATTCCCTGTATTGAAAATATTTTAATCATGTGGCAATCATACAACATTAATTTTATTTTAGGATACATCAATATTTTTGAAAGAAAAAATATGTTTTTCTAATAATCCCTGAATGAATAAAAGAGAGTACGGACTTCAGCTTTCCACATAAAATATTTCGCTTCTAAGAGTAAAGGGGCTTGATAAAAAATTATTACTCTGAGTTAGATCTCTTCAAAGTGCCCACCTGAATATGTCGCCATAGAACGAAACTTAGGTCGTGGTTTCTAATTTAAATAAAGTAGATATAATGCTATATCATAGTTTCATTTATTATGAATAAAAATTAACTGGAGAATATATTAAGCGCCAAAAATCTTATAAGGAAGGCCATAATATAGACTTGACACGGTTTTTGAGTTACAATTGTCCATTTTCTACTTGAGGTTAAGGCATATTTGCAAAAAATTAAAAACCGATTAACTTTTATATAATATTATGGATAGATTGGTACACACCCTAAATATTTTATTAAAATAAAAGGCTTTTAAATAACTAAACGTTTAAAAGGAAATAAATGTATGCGCCATCATCGATTCAATAAAATGGAGTTCACTGTATATATCTCTTGCTTTTATTTGGAGAATCGCCTAGTCTTAACAAAAACACTGCTTTCAAATGACAAAATAATGTGGAAGTTTCCCTTTAAACTGAAGTGGATAAACACGTTCCGCAAATAAGGTCAAAATCTTTTTTTTATGATCGTTACGAAGTTTTAAAGTTGGAATGTCGGCCATTAAAAACCCATTCTTTCATTTAAACCTTAGATAGTAACATAGTTATTAAATTTCCGGTAATGATAATGGCTTTAAGTTTTTATATCTCATTGGAATTTTTCCCAGCGTGAAGTAATTTCTGTGTCCTGGTTTATATTTTTTTTAAATAGTTATTTTTTGTAAAAACTGGATATTGGATAGTGTCACTTTTGTTATTAAATATATATATATATATATATATATATATATATATATATATATATATACATATATATATATATAAATATGTGTGTGTGTGTATATATATTATATATAGGAAAACTAAACGCGTTTAGAAATTTTAAATATGATTTCAAATGTTTCATCGGTTACTGAACTCCTTTTGGCATATTATCATATACAACCATTCTCATTTCATGAATCTTAATGTGGTATTTTAATGGAATAAGATATATAGGTATTGCTAATAATCTGATTTATTCACTCAGCGTATGTAATTTTAAATGTGGATTCAAATGACATTAAAAGAAAGCCTTTAAAATAAATATCCAACCATTATCACATTATGCAATTAAATTAAGACATAAAATATAAGGGTTGTAAAGTCTCATGCAGAGATTAGAAAATTAAGACAGCCTATATCAACAAAATGCGTTCCTCAAAACATGATATTTTTTTTGTTTACCATATTCGACAGTATATTTCCACATGAATTTTAAGTTTTAAAATATCATATATTTATTTATTTAACCTTAAAACACAAATAAGCCTAGAATACACCGAAGATGAAGCAAAGAAGAAATAATATAAAAAAAATATTTGTAAAGCAACTACCTAAATTTATTGCATGAAATTTTTATGAAGGTATAAAACGTGTCAAGTAGCGATTAAAAAAATGCATTGTTGTAAGTTATATACTATAGGGCATGGACAATTTTGCATTCAAAAACTCCTACGCACAACGTAACATATTGATAGATTAGTAAAGAAATTAGCTCTATTTCAATAAAGTAATAGAAAATTAGAATAATTAGAAATAACATAAACATGAATTTAATTACCATCGTCAGAATTAAAAACGGTTTTACTGAGATGATTTATTTTATAGGATTCATTTGATGGTGACGTAATTGTGACATTGTGTATTAAGAAAATCCGTCAAAACGGATAAAATAGCATGTCGACCGTATTTTATTTGTTCAAACAGTCGAGGACACTATTTACAATCTTATATAATTTTCAATACTATCTATTTAAATATATCACTACACGGTAAATCTATTTTAGAGTCATGCAAAATGACTGATGTATAGTAAAATGGAAGGACGTATATCATTAATTATATATTATTTAGTGTATTGGATTTTCATAAAATTGATATGAAATTTTTCACAAAAAATAGATTTTGTTAATATTTGTAAATATTGAAATTTTAGAAATATAATTAAAATTAAATTCATAATTTGTATACGCAATTAGCAACTTAAAAGATTTCCAGATAAGAAAAATAAAACTAAAGTAAAAACTGAAGTACTGTTCAAATAAAAGTATTATTACTCTATAATTTTTAAAATGTTTATATTTTCTTATGCGTCTCCAAGTGTCAACTTCGACACATGTAACAAATGCAAACACTTATCGTTTGTTTCACCCACTCAGATCGTATTAGAGCTAGTCTCTAACTGTAATAACATGATGCACTAAATTGTATGATAGCCACAGTGAACTGAGATGCGCATCGAGGAGACATTGTCACGCAAAAATTCCGACCATATTAAGAACATACAGTCGCGCCCGGTTATTTCTTTTTAAATTTCGAGTCTATTTTTCACTTCGGATATCATCATATTTGCTAACAAGTAAAATTTGAACATTGGTACAGCATAGATATTCCGAGGATATTTTATTTCTTTTTCCATATTAAATGCGATTTAATCTCATCTATAAACCATAAATTCTAATTTTTTTAAGCAATTTCTTTTCTTTAACAAAACATTAAAACCTTCTTTTTTTGGAAAATATTCCAATGCAAAAAAAGGTGATAAATTGTTCGACTCATATCGTTTCGTTAATCTCGTAAATACCATATGTATTATGTTAGAGTGTACAATAAACAAATAAGTTATTACGTTTGATGGAAAAAAAGGTAAGGTAAATAAGAGTTAATAAAATATAGTTTTCTTTTAAAATTTAATCGGAAATATTATCTAAATTACCAAAAATATAAATAAATTGCTGTCCGAGTTTTCATGTTCATTGCTCAAACATGGAAAAATTAAAATTATTTATTATTCTGAGATATTATTATCATTTTATTTTAATATCGCAGATAGTTTTCAAAATTACAGCTTAAAATATGTTATAAAAAATATAAATTTTAACCTTCGATAATAAATACAATGTCAATACAAATATCTAGAAATATGTTTCTCCAGAAACGAAAGGGATAATTAAACGAATTTTTTTTAGATGTTAAAAACAAAATGGTTTTTAATCTTCTAACGTCTATAATATTGCAATTCTCTGCTGTGTGTAAAATGTAAGCATTGATAAAATTATTATGTTCAACTTATTACACATAGTGATAGAGAAGAAACATTTTTAATGCACTATATCTTCACAATAAAAACTCAATAAAACGGTCAAGCTCGAGCAACTTGTTGGTATTCAATAAACATGTTGAACATAGGCAGAATCTAAATAAGTTGCGAGTCTCTGAATTCTGCAATCCCATTTATTAAAATTCATGTGTAAGTTACATTTATATGTCATGTGGTTAAGCAGATAAATATAAAAAAAATTCAAAAATTTTCAAAACGGGCCAATAAATGTTTTATATTATTAGTAAAATTTCATTTGGAACGTATATAATGTAAAATATAAAACAAGGTAGGTTTTATGTATAATTAATTTCTTAAAAAAGGTTGGTCTCACTTGCTTCATGCTGTAGAGTAAGTTAGGTCAACCTTTTTTAAAAAATTAATTAAATAGATAACTTAGTCATCAAGGTAAATAATATTGCTCCTAACGAAAATTATATGATGTTCTTTTTTTTAAAGATGTTTCGAATGAGGAGAAAATTCAAGAATAAAATATTACACAGAACATATAATACAATGAAAAGAAGAAGTTCACATAAAGAATCATAAAATAACAAACACGAAAAAAACATCTTCATTTTGGTAAATTTCAAGAAATATTATTTTGCTTATAACCATATATTCGGTAGAAATACTATTTTGGTTGTAACCATTGTAACAATTCTAGTAGAAGTCTATGAAATAATTGTCAAAAACTAAACCGTAAATTTATGATCGAATGTATTTTTTTGTAATATGAACATGGTTAAAATTAATATGTACATGAAAAAAAATCTTAGACGTTTTGTTCGTAGTAAGTTAGTAGTAACTTAAGAGTTGTAATTTTGGTTCCTTGCGTATTCCTCTAAAAATTAGTTTTTCAAAGAATAACATTAGTTTTAAGGATTTGTCAGAAACTAAACCATTATTCTAGAGAAAAATATGTACCTGTTTAAAACTTACGTCAAATGTAATAATTACTTTCTTAATAAAGACGTATAATAATGATAAAAAGCAATTTATGCAATGAAAAGCAATTTATGCTTCGCAATTTCTCTATTATTAAATATACGAATCGTAAAGTCCCACAGGAACGTAAGCAATTTATAAAGAGATTTGGAAAACTTCAATGGCAAGGAAATCGTGTGAGTGAATATTTCAATTATATTTCGAGTCACGTGCGAAGAAAATGTTTTTCTCACGTGAGATGACTTAAGTGAAGGCATGTAAAAAACGCTCCTAAAAATTGTTTAGTCTTTTGTTATTACTCACGTGTTATTCAGTAATAAATTGTATATAATCGTAAGTTAGCATTATACATTCAATTTAGAAATAAAAAAATATTTTCATAAAAAATACTACCAATTTTTCTATCTAAATGCAGCTGACTAAAATTGTAGTTCTGATAATTCAGTCTCTTAAAATACTAGAATTTATGTAACCAAAGATTACATAAATCCTAGTATTTTAAGAGACTGAGAGAGAGAAAGAACCGAACGCAAACTTACAGAGTAGCGAATAAATTCGAAAATTTTTATGCACGAAAATCGCAACATATATTCCACGTATAAATTTTAAAGAGTTTTATGTTGAATTGGTCAAGGTATAAAATATACATAATCTCCAAAAATTCGTAGAGGAATCTTTTATATTTAAACCGCGTAAACCGTGTGCATCTATTAATGTTTGGGAAAATGGTAAATTATCGCATTTATAGAGTTGTATGTTTTGCCCTTAATTTATCTGCAAACAATAAATCCTAAAAATAAATAAAATTGTGTAAAAATTTACTATAGAACCCTACCACAACGCTGAAAATTCGTCGAACTGAAAAGTTTTACATCGAAATAAAAAGCAAATATTTATCGCGTCACAAATAACAAATTCGCTCAGTTATAAAACTAAATTTTAACTGCTCTTAGATATTTTTTCCATTTTCATTGTTATCTTTGCTTATATACTTATAAATTTGGCTTGCCTTTTATGAGTATTGTAATAAATTGCTGTATGAATATAAAGTATTATATAAGGTATAAAGGTCGCCAAACTACAGGAAATTTAGGAAATGTGGTCATATCTAACACAAAATACACACGTTTGAACAAAACCGCTATACTAAAGATCCATGCAAAAAAGAAATTTAGGGTAAAACTTATTTATGGCTAAATTTATACCAAACATGCAAAAATAGATGCGTTGCGAGCGATTTATATGGGTGCACAATTTTGACTGATGCAGGAAATTTTTGATTTATCACGAACACATTTCTAAATAGTCGACAGCTGGCTGAAATATTCATTTAACTTAGCCGAACCTTGGAACATGTTTTCAAAAAGAGTAATATATTATCATTCAATTTTAACCACAAAAAGCTAAAATACGGTTCTTGTGATATCACTTGGGAGAAATAACATAATAAAATGTTTATTCCTGGAAATATTTTATTGTCATATTTTTTTATTTATAATATGAAGAAATAAATCTTGGTGATTCATTATAATGATATTCGATGATCCATCCTGGTGAAGAGTAATTTTAGAATTTTTTTCCTTGATTCCATACTTTACCAACTCCGAGGGAAAAAATCACAAGTTGATCGCTGTCATTTTTATTCCTTGTTAGTTGCTAATAACGATATTTGAGTATTTTTTACAAATACATTTTCCACCACATAAGTTTAGAGATATTAGAAAAATAAATTAGATAAATATACAATATAAAATGGTATTTTTTCACCTTTTGCTAGGCTACTTAAATTTTCGTTACGATCGTATTTACACTGTATGCGTTCCTACATCTGTTTCACTCCCTTTTGTTTTCAATCCCTTCCCTTTACAAAATTAGAAAAAAATATAGCTACCCCCCATGTCATAGTTTGCCAACAATGTTGAAAGAATATCAGAGAAAATTGCAATTCACTTTATTTTTGATCACACAGCCAAATTGAAAAATATTTAATATGTAAATGACGATACTAAATATCAAATGATAAAAAGTGGCAAACGCTTTCATTTATATGATATCTTTTTTATTTAGTTTCAATTGAAATACTAAGCACATTGTTGACCCGAGTGTCTTGTGAATATATTACTTATATTTCTAATGATTTATTTCAATTTGAAAAAAGAAATTCTGGAGGAAATATAGCCATAATTAAAACTCTTTTGATAACCGTAATTAAATTTTTATAACAAAAAACGATTTCTATATTCCTTTTCATTTCCTCTTTGGTATCTCAGTGTTTACGGCTTAGTATTTAAAATACTGCATACAATGAACAAGAAAGCCCCATAACAAGGGGGACTAAAATGAAGGCATTGATAAGCTAATTGCATTACCTGTGTCGATTCGGCCTAATGACTAATTTGCGGTGCGGACACGCGCCAGCTGCGACATATAATAATAGTTGGACGCCTCTAATCTCTTTAACCCTATTATTTCATTCAATATTTCACGAGTAATTGCCTTGAACGCAACTGTTAAAATGAAAACATATATTTTATTGTACAGATTGAAAGGATAAATTTTATAAATTACACTAAACACGATTTCTCTAATCTAAAAGTTGTAACAAAGTAATCTGACGTACTGAAATAATGCCGAGTGTCACGTTTATGGCATATTAGTGACAATGCTTTGACAAAGTTACGTTTATATATTCAATCAGAATGAACAGAGTATTGAGTACTGTTATACTGAGTACATTTTACTCTTATTTACGGAATTTAAAACGACAGCAAAAGTGGTGAAAAATATAATTTTAAAACCCTACGAAAAATTACATTTTTATTTAAAATGCATTTATGACATAATTTACACCCAATTTAAATAGGCAAAATAGACAGGTGGTGAGTACATAAAATTGCAATTGCCTGGTGAGGCTTCTAAATAATTTTTCCCTAACATTTTGCTGAAATTTATTTTTAATTCTGACGTAAAGTTAATTACGCTAGGAGTATGCTTTTACAATACGATAATAAATTGTTTTCCAACTTTATGCCTAATAGACTATTATACAATTTTTATATGGTATACGTGCCTTGTGACAAGATACATCATAAACATTTTATTTATTTGATATATTCTGTACTTATTTGTTTATTTATAACGTGGAGAAGTAAATAATTTAAAATTAACTCAAAAAACGCATTTTCTTGTAATTTGTTCTCGTTTACTTTTAAATTACCACAGTTACCCTAACAGCCGCAAGGATACAAATCGTAAACTGATTTCAGCCTTGTATATACTTCAGCAGCTATTGATAATGATATTTGAGTATTTTTATTCTTCCAAATTTATATTTCAAGTTACTATAAACACCAAGATAAATTGTAATTCAATTTTTTTTTAAAGATTTTTCTTCCTCCTTTTGCTGGCGCACCGGTGGGGTCTTTCAGATTTAGTTCCCGTGTTAATTTACACTTTATGTGCTACTTTATGTCTTTCACTCCATATTGTTTTTAAACAGTTCCATATGAAACTTTTAATAAGTTTGCAAGGTTGAACTTCTAAATATCTAAATAATATATTTATTTTGCATGTCATTTTCTGCGAATATGAACCATCCTGTCATGATGAAAGAACATCCGAAAAAATATTACAATACTAAGTGATTACTGATCACAGCACCCAATTAAAAGATGAAGTAAAGTGTAAGTAGACTTTTTATATATCAAGTGATAAAAACTGGCAATGATTTATACCTATATTGTAAATTTGTTTAGTTTTTAGTGATATGATAAGCACATTAGTGTCACGTATGTCCTGTGGATATATTATTAATGTTTTAAATGAATATTTTAAATACGAAACGGAATTCATCACTGATTTTCTTTCAATATACATGGAGAGAAAATTCTTGCGTTTCGAAAAGAAAAAGTCTTAAGTTTGCAACTATTTTGTGATATAATAATTTTCATTTCATTTATAACATTAAAACTGTCTTAGTAAGCTAGCATACACGGCCAAGCTTGTTGATGCATATAATGAACAAGGAGCTCTGTCATCGACGACTGAAAGGGAATACATACACATCTCCTCTGTTGATTCGGCCTAATGGACAACTTGCGTTGCGGGGACGCGCCAGCTGCGGCTGCCCATTTATCTCAAAGCCACTGTGCTAAATAAAATAAAAGCTAGTTGCATCCAATCTCATTATCTCTGTAATAAGTTACAAAATTGACATATGTCCTATCCTATAAATGAACATTTTTGATAATATACTGAAAATATTTGGAAACATAATTTTAAAAACAAACATTTTATTCATATTTACCTACGAATGAGAGCTGGGATGAGTCGTTATTTGCATGTAGTATGAAGTAGATGGAAATAGTATACGATAGCTATAAATATGTATCTCATCACCAATATAATGATAAATTTTTATAAGTGCATACACATTTGTATATATAGCGAAATCCGGCATCTTCCGTTTCAACCATTTCCACCTGCCGATAATTCCGTTAGCCAGCGCACTGCCAAATTTTTTTATTAAAAAAAATATGACGGATATAAATGTAATCATTTCACTACGCAACCAACTTAGAATTTATTTGTTTGTATTATGAGTGAATGCTTAAAACTTCTATCGCTACTTTTTTCATGGAAGATATTTCATAAAATTCCAAAACACTAAATTATTTACAATTTACTGCATTTTGTTTTCATTGAGTAATAACTTTATATATGATATTTGTGGAACCCTGAACGGAAACAAGGCAATAGAACAAAGTCTATTTTTTGCCGTTAATGCTGAATTATTTTGAACTGTATTTTTCACCTGCGAACTACATACCCTTGTCGCTAACATCATTAAAAAGTGCTCGCGCAATTATAAATGTCTACTTGTGTATAAATAAATAGCTACAAATATTATCAAGGCAGATATCACGAGTTTTATACTTGATTTTTACGTAAATAACATGAAAATCCTTTACATGTAAACCTCCGCATTGTTGCTCTACGTGTATTCCAGTTCTCACAAATATATAAGGTAAATACCGTGTTGAATGAGTCATGATAACAAAAATAATGGATGCCGAAAATATATTTCGGGCGTAAACGAATATTTAAAAAAAAATTATGCGTAAAAAAGTTAATTGAAAAAAATTCAAAAATAGAGTAGCATTCACGTGAAACAGATTAAAAACGTTTTAAAAAACGTAGTGAAATAAACTATGAAATAAACGTACGAAAATGCAAAATATTTTTGTACGCTGTCCTAAATTTCTGCGTATTTTACTCTGCCTAAATTTCCGTATAGCTCAAATATATTTCAATATATATAATATATATCAATATAATATATTTAAATATATTTCAACATGCTTTTACAAAAAAAATAACTTGTATGAGACCAAAAGTACACTTCCATTTTTTACTATTTATTAAATAACCAACTGCAAGAAAAAATAGCCGCAGGGAGCAATGAAAATGTGCAAGAAGACTAGCACAAATTGAAGGTTATAAAGTAAATCCAAAATGGTTTCGAGTCAAACTTAATGTTGGCTTCAATATTTCGAAGGTACGCGCTATACAAGCTTCTCATGCTATGTTTTACTTCTTTCTAAACGAAAAAAAATTCACAATACCAACATTAATACCTAGTATTATAGCGTTTAGGGTAAAAATAATTAGTTTTAATGTTAGGGATAAGATTAGTGTCAAACGAAACCAAATTAGTTTTTGTGGTGTCAGAACGCGAGCCGTTTTAAAACAATAATATCGAATTGAGTGAAAATGTTATTTTAGTTAACGACATAATATACATACATATAAAATAAATATAGCCGAGAAAGAAGAGAACGTCAGTCATAAATGGAGTTATTACTTACTACGCATTTTGGTAAAGACACAAATCGTATAAAAAATAAAATATTCTCCCATGTTTTTTAAATACAATTTTTCTTAACATACTCAAAGGTTTAAAAGATAATTATATTATTAATCTACTGAAATGATGGAGAACAAAATGTAACGTATTTAATATATTTATGTGTGAATAGATAACAAATTAAAATTTTTTTGAACTCATAATGAAAGAGAATGGAATGAGAAAATATTTTAGTTCCTAAGCCGAGGGAAATGTTTTTAATATATTTAAAGTTATACCCTATTTACCTTTCTGCAAGAATCACGTCTATTTTAAAAGGAAATTTAAAGGTACGTAGGAAAGATATCAGCTTAATGCTGATATCTTTCTATTTTTCTTGAAACAGGCAATAAATAGGTAAGTGCATACAACATAGGTTTCTAAGCCATTTATGTGCGAGTGGAAATATATATTTCTTATTACCTCCTTCTACACATCAATCGTTTATTTTTAAACGAATTTTTAACAATAATAAAAAATTTTGCTTGAGTTTAATTTTTCATTCAAACTTTTGTTCAAAAAGCGTTTATTCACCGATAATTTATATACTTCATTCATTGATTTCCAAACACTTGGAATCAATTTTTAAAACAAGAATTTCTAAAATTTTTGGTAAAAATAATGGTCTTATTTTATTTAACCGCATCAGAAAAATTTATTCAATCTGTTGAAATTTTATAAGAAAAGAAAAAAAAACTTTTATTACTTTTGAATCTTTTAGTCCAAAAATATTTAATTTTAAAACAAAATCCTACCGTTTCTTAAAAAAAAAACAACGCAATAAAAGGGAATGTCGATAAATAAGCGTGATAATACCAAATCTAATATTTGTATTTACAATTTGTTATAACTTTGATTAATTTATAATTGACTAAGAATACTGACTTCATCACAAACTTTCTGATTTTTTTAGTCTTTCTTTGCTATTACTTAAACAAATATCCCATTTATATCAGTGGTTTATTGATTTTTGTGTATTTTTAAGGATTTAATTTGTCAAAGTTTTAAGTATTTATTATATTATTGGCAAATCCCGTGAGGTAATTATCTGTCTAGGTTAACAGTGATTTTGTTATGTTTAAAATAACATTTTGAACCAACATTAATTTTTGAAGTGGCAAATAAAGAATGTGATAATATTCTGACTAAAGGGGATGACAACATTGATGAAGAGGCTTTGAAAAATCTGATATTGTCAAATCGCTAGCCGTTGGAGGCAGTAACTTATTTAAGGTGTTATGTTCATTCTTTGGACGATAGTGAGGATTAGAGTATTTGGTAGAGTTTTAGATTTAGTTCAAATATATTGCGACAAAGTCGTCTATGAAAGAATATCCGAAAATATTCTGCAATACTTTCGATTCTGTTTCTTTTAGTATGGTGCCACCTTCATTTCTTCGGAAACGAGCTTTCTTGGTAAAGTCTACGTGGCTTCTGATGCATTAATCCTATTGCGATGTACAACCTTGAATCATACACATTAACTAGTTTTTTCAATCAAGATCTTTTACTTCCTGAGTGCAAAAAACCAGTGTACGAATTGTGTCGCATAACTTTGTTTTAAGAACTTTTATAATACCATAATCTTAGGTCTGCCAGTTGCATCTAGCATTTGAAGACGATATAAAACTTTTTAGAGAAAATTAACCTACTTCGAATAATCACCGACAACGAAACTAAATATCCATATTTTCAGTATTTTTTACTTTTTCAGCGCCTTTATTATTTAGTAGTTATTTGAAATCAGTTCATATTTTTGGAAAAAAGTATTATTTCTCCATTTTCAGAGCCTATCATATCCTTAGTTATACGGAATATCACGAATTTACGACGAATTCAATATCAATATTAAAAAATATCAATAGAAAAAACTTATATGCATACACGTATACATATGGACATATAGATCATATCGCTCCGTTTGACCTTACCGTAGGCAGTGCTGCAAGCTTGTATAAACCTGTACACACTGTTTAATTGCTATTTTTTATGTGTACCTATTATAACCTATCTACATGTAACGGTTTTTTCTTTACCTGTATTTTTTTACACTTACACTTTCTTCTTTATCTAACTACTAGCAACTTAGTTATTTTGGTATATACCTGCATATACTTATCTACCTATTTAATTTGCAATTTTTTTTGCTTAAATTAATGCAAATAAAATAAGTCCAAACTTATTGAATTTACTCCTCATCATTGACAAGTTTCTATCAACAAGGCCCGACTCCGTCACTGTACCCAATTTTTTCTATGAAGCAAGTTTATGTCGCCTTTAATCTATCAAAACGTTATATGCCCTATTGTCAATGACGATTCATTAGACGCATATTATTCAAACTTAATCACAACACAAATGCTGTTCATTGTTGATGGATTGTATGGTATACCTACAACTTCCAAGGTCAAATTCTAACCAACTTTTAATTATAGAATGCTAGACACGTTCAAATAAAAAAATCATCAAAACTTCTTTACTAATGCCAAAGATATGAGTTAACATAATCAAAATGCCCCGTACTACTGCAGCATCAGGCTGAAGAAGTGTAATCCGAAGTTGAGTGACAGAGTCTATGGTTAAAATCCACAATGTAAAATAAAAAAACAGCACAACTACAAGTCTCTCCATTTAAACAAGTGGACTGAGAAATTAAAGGAAGGACTAAGTGGGACTGAGAAATTAAAATCCGTAATTTCATGACAGAGTTTTTACTTAGGAGTCATAATTCTCATTTAAAAAAGGAAGTCTGACGATTTTAATAGACAGTGCCCTCAAAAAGTCATAGTCAAGACAAAATTTTATTTTTTTAAGTCAGGGAAAATGAGCTTAATACTCTCTAGATTCAAAACTTTAGTCTGATTAGGACAGTTATAAATGAATGGTATTATCTATCTATATCAACTTAACTAAACCTCTATGGACGTGACCATCTGAAGCTATTAAACGCTCAATGAAAACAAGGTTATTCATCCAGATACAACTTTAGGCATCATATATTATAGCGTGATATTACTTGCTTTAAGTTACAATGATTTTTGAGTTTATTAAGTAACAAGTATAACTTTTTAAAGCCATCAAAGCTGATACGTGCCAAGATGGCAAGTCTTTCTTACTCGATTTGCAACCATGGCAAATTTCTTGCTAATTATCTGACTCATCGAGCATCATTTAAATATATAAATCAAACTCACTGGTTCTGAAAGTTTATTTAGGAGTATAATTCTGTTACAATTTAAGAAGCGTTGCCACCCATGCGTTAACATGTTTCTTGGTAACAGCCTCTGATTCAGTACCGATTTGACGATAAACAGGATCTGACGTTTTTTGAAACAAAATTACCTGTCATTAAAAATATTGATGTCGGTGGTTCGTAAATTTTATGCAATTTAAATACCTTCTTACAAAATATGGGACCACTTATCGGCTTTATTCAAACCCGTGCACTTTGGTACCATTCAAATAAAACTCAATCTAATTTGCAAACATTCCCGTTGTGATAGCGTGCTATGCGGAAAGAAACTAATCGTACTTAGCGCGACACAATGTGTTGATATGTACTTTCAGTTGCAGGAACCGACACAAAAGGATGTATTACGCTGAAAATTGTATTAAGCGTGATTATAATTAGTAGGTTTTACTATATATTTGTATAAACTTACCCAGCTCTTTAGGTCAAACGGTCTCTGAAGATAGTTATTGTGAGGGAGATATAAACCGACTATACTGGTGACTCAATAACTATATGAAAATCAAAAAGAGTCTAATTCACTACATTGTAACACAATAGACATAAGAATTCTGGCATGTAGTTGAAAAGTTTATTAAAATCGGGCTTCATTTGATTTCATCGTTTATTTTTTGATGTTATGGAATTGCAAAACTCAATAGTAGAGTCAGATAAAATTAATTCTGTGATTGGTAAATTATCCCGTTCTTTACTAGTCAACGCAAAATAATTGCTATAGCTAGATACGGCATGAACTATAAGAGCAATAATAACATGCTATTCAACTAGCTATTTACCATCCGCATTCTGCCACTTCGTTTTTAGCGACTGATCGGCCGCATGGTCCACACCATCCATTCCGCTCTCTGTTATCGAGATATATTTTATATTTTTGACCCCTTCGTCGAACCCTTTGTCGCCAACAGTGATGGTGAAGATGACTGGACGAATGTTCGCTACAGCCAAGTGAAGCGCTCTCGTTCATTTCATCATACAGCGCTGCTCGTCATTATGATTTAAACGGAAGAAATTTTCATCATATATGGTCGTTATATCCCAATATTACTAGAGTACTCTAAGGTTGTAAGCCTGTCCACACAGTCAAAAAACTAAATAGAAAAGGGTACTTTGTCTCATTTAAACGCTCCGTTTAAAGTTATAGTGTAACATACATTATTCAAAGTTAGAGTGCTTAATTCAATTTTTAATAAATGTCACATTAAAAATGCTTACCAAAAAAGAAAGAAGTGGGAGTTTCATTGAAAAAATCGGTCCTTAAAACAAATGTAAATTTGACGAACTCAGCAATTTCTATAAAAATGTTAGAGCTTTACACACGAAGTTGAGTTTCCCAATAACTCGCTGATCATACCAAACTATGTGTCTGAGTTTATTGATACATTTATGATTAATTCTTTGATACCAAGTCATTTTATGGTAGATTTGCTGTGGTTCGTGTGGAGATATTTGGAAATGTAACGATGTGGCAATCGCTGCACATTAATCTGCTAAATAACATTGTCATTATTTGTCATCACTCAATCATATTAAAAACGTATGCACATCTTTTATTTGTAATAATATCGTCACTTTAGAGACTTTAATTTACAAATATACTATGTCCCAGACGGTCATGAACTATTGTGAATGATTCAGGTTGTAATATTAGTTTAATCAATTAAATGTAGACTTCACTCGCAATAGTCGAGCACGTAACTAGTTGCGCTGTCCTCAATTGTCCCGATTTTTATCTCAGTATCCGGGCCCCAATGCACAAAGTACTAAAGTTAGATACGTATCATTTTCCATTGGATATAGGTATTAGCATCTAGCCTCGAGTTATGCAGTTGCCGGAACATACGAAATGTATTTCTAGTAGTGAATGGTATTTCGGTAAGACAGATTTTTTAAATCAGTATATAACTTGAAGATACAAATCAGAATTATCTGTATAAAATGTCAAATATGGATTTAGTGATAGATTTATTTTATAATAGCACCACCATAGTTTTTGGGTTAATTGTAGGTTACGGTGTTCGACAACACGACGCACTGAATACCGTTTTTGATTCCAGGTTATTCGTCGAGCGGGGCTAAAGTGATATTTGTAACAGCCTAGCTAAAATATCATAGACCAGTACGACTTATTTACAGTAATAAGTGGAGACAGCTATTGATAGTAATATAATATATAAAAATTAAATGATTTTGTACAATCTAAAAAGAAAGTTGATATGAAAAATCAGTATCAATGTTCGATCTGATTTAACAGCATGGTAATCCGTAACATTAAAGCATCAATAAGAATTTAAAAAAAACATTGTTATGAGTGTGATTTTGTGATATTTAGTCTATGGCGAAAAAATGTCACAGGTAAGTTTGGAAGTTTTTCATAATGCGGAAGTCCATAATTTTGAGGCTCACCTCAAAATGATTCACAGGCATTTTGGTCGCACGTTTAATCTAAATTAAGTCAGCTTTCCTTAATTTTTAGTGGAATATCCCATTCGTTTGTAGATTTTTCTGGTGCATCTGTAAATTATTTTCAATTAGTATTTTTCACAAATACTACCGCATTACATGCAACGACTGCGGTATGCGCGGTCGCTGCATGTAATGCGGTAGTATTTGTGAAAAATCAAATTGAAAATAATAGGTAACGGTGTTCATAGCCTACGTAAACACCGCTAGTTTGCTTCTATGTATAGGGGGGGAGTCAAAAGTTAACCATTTAGTAAAAGCGTATAATGACATCTTGGTCTCACTTTTTGTAAACTTAATTAATCCAAGTTTGGATTTTGTTGTAGCGTTATTTGTTCTTGCTACACTTACTACTTGGACAGACGTATTTTTTATGCAAATTCAAATTTTGCCCATCGATTAATAACACAATTTACACCCTAGGTATTCCATTGCTACAAATATTTATGTATTGACTACATATTTATTAAGCTGAACCGAAATTAATGTGCATACTTTGATTTAAAAAAAGGTTTTGTCCGTATTGATAACGATATTATTGTTGTATATCTACTGAAGGCTAAATCCACTATTAAATTGCCCCAGTTTTTTGCAAACTCTTTAGGATCTCGAAGATAGTTTGTCCAACCTGAAAGTTTTAGAGATGTTACACAATGTTATATTACTTACTCTGGCCTGAACTACGCTAGTAATTTAGACCCACTCCTATTTCCACGAATCATAAGTACCTATACAAATACGTTTGAAAGGTAATGATTAGAATTCTGTCTAATATCTCCCAATGATTTGAATTATTTTTTTAAATACAAGCAATTGTTACGGTTGTGAGACACTTAAGAGGAATTTCGACTCAGTTTTTCAACGGAGTTAGAAAAAGATACTTCACTTTAATATGAGTAAACACTTAGTGATGCCCCTTCTTGTTCTTAAGCCCCAATCAGGCAGGTATATGCCTCAGCAAGCTATTGTCTCGTGCGTGTTTTTAATGTTTGGAACAGCGGTGCTCTTATAGGTAGTCGCGCTCTCGTTTCGCATTCATTTGTTGATGTATCATAAATATATAAATGAAGTTTTATAAGATCATATTACTGGTTCTTCGAAAAATGCATTTAGGATGTTTGCGTTTGTCATAGGGTTTTGTGAAAATTCCACGATATTAACTTCATTTATGTTATGAATAACATACTACTAAGTCGTAAATTAAAAACGAATTCACATATTTGTCTACAGTACGAAATAATTGAAATCCTGATGTTGGAAAAAACAGTTTTAAAAGAAAAACAAATTTATTTAATATTTATTCCAAACCGTATCACTACCATTCTCAAACATTTTATTTATTTATGATCTCAATGTGTTAGCACTAAGAGCAAAGGTCTTGCAGAGAAAAAGAAAATTACAGAACATTTTTATAATATTAAATTAAAAATTAAAAAGACATATTTATCCTTAAACATGTTATGTATATTAACCATAAGTATACTTCTCTTTACGAATATTACAAAATTAGAGTGAATTAAAAGTAAAAAAAATTATGTTTTAATTTTGAATAAATACTAATACACTCATAACATGTCTCCTTACAAAGTAAAATAATATATTATACCCTTGATAAAATAAGAAAAATTTATAAGATTCTGCAAAGAGTGAGATACTTATATTCCATTCGTACTTTCATTAAAGAATGGGTACTTTTGACATTCATAGTATAAAAAAATATTATAAAACCTTTAAACCTAATGACGGAGATTTTTATTAAGTTGAAAGTAAATAAAGAATTCGTTCTTCGTGACGCGATATTTAAAAAAAGATTTCTTTTAAAAATGTTTTTGTTTAACTTTATATTTCGCCCTCATAAGATGTAACTACTCTGATGTTCACACCACTCATATTGTAACTACTAAGTTATCTCCAAAATTCTTATTATCTAATAACTCTGCTACCAAACAATCAATCATTACTAACGATGGCTTGCATATATATTGTATAGTGGAGTAACATATAAGTCGTGTATTATCTGCAGTTTTGTGTGCCTAAAATATTAATACTATGAAAGGAATGATAGAATATTTGTTACTCGATCAAACCAATGGCAAGACAATTTTTTCTAACATTCGGCACGAACAATGTACGTGATTTAAACTAATATATTAGTCAATTTACCTTGAGAAAAAAAAATTATTCATGGCGTAAAAATTCAGTATTTTTTTCAGTAATAAAATGTTAGTACTGCTACATTTCAGTAGGCATTGCAACCTGTACAGGTTGCAAAGATTTAATATTATTTAAACGTGAATATTGCGATGATATTATTGGGTTAAAAATAAATATAATCGTCTTACTCGGTAATACAAGCGAACAATGCTGCTGACAAAAGCTGGCCATACCCACACATTTTTAATTTACATAACCTCAGGGATACCGCTTAATATAAAGATAGATCAAAAATATTTTTCTTTCATTAGATGAGACTATGAATCTTTGTTTTCAAGTTTTACATCACAATAACCTAAAAATATATTTACTTCATTCTACCTTGATATCTACCCATAAGGAAAGAATTGAATATAGATTTGATCCAATTTTACTAAAGATTTCAACCATCTTCCATTTTATTGTATATATGAAAGATATTTCACGCAAAGCACATATGCTATAGAGAAAATTTTGTAGGGAATCGGAATATCTTTTTTTTTCCTCTTTCGATAGAGGATTCGGTTATAACAGTCTAAAAATAACGTAACGAGATTTACAGGAGGTTGTTAAGGACCCTTTTCTTCAACTGACAATTGTTGACGACGGTATTATCATTTCTGTTTAAAATATCCAATCTTGTATTTGATATTCCTTTTATGTACCAGTATATAAGTGTATTGAAAATTATATACTTCGTCTAAAATTATAACCGTTTTAGGGTTTCTAGGTAGCTAGATTTAGTACTTTGCACATTGGATGGCGACACTAATCAAAATAAGTTTCGACCAGAACAAGATATTAAGGTGAGAGTGATTCGATGATAAATAGACAGTGGGAAGTATTGATTACAATTCGTATCACGTTTTGTTTTCTATCGGTATCAACTTTATCCAATATCGAAAATATATTAATGCTTTAAAATTCGTAACTGAACATAACCCCTGTGTTCGCACCGCATATGTTTCCTTTGTAGAACCACTTGGCGGGAATTGTGCACTATTTAAAAGTTTTAATTCGTTCAGTCGTTAAATTTATTGGTAGCCAAACACCTTGAAAAAAATTGTGAAAACCTTTATATTTATTTATTATATTATATAGTTGCCGTTATTTAATCGCGCCTTAAAATTTTATTACTCATCCAAATGGAAAACTATGTAATCTAGTACGTATATATATATATATATATATATATATATATATATATATATATATATATATACACATATACAGTCAAAATCTGTTATAATAACATCGAAGGGACTACTCATATTTAATCGTAAAAACCGATAGTCGTAACAAGCGATGATGTTTTCGAGAAAGTATTTATGGTATTATTGAATGCGTATTCTGTAATTACCTACATATTAATCCTTAGGTATTAATAGGAAAAATATACTTATGTACAAAATTAAACTACATACATTTTGTTTATTTCACATAAAACGTATAATATAAAAGAACTATATGTATATTACTTTTCTGTACGCATAAAATCTGTAATTTTAGTCTGTTTGGAACACTTCTGTCGTGCATACAAATTTTGTAATTCACGCTGGATTTTAATTACCGTATCATCATATTTGCCCTGGATGTGAAGCTGTTCGTTAAGAAGAACAATCTTTCGTAAACTACTAACAGCGTTGAGACCATCATTTAAAGTTGGCACTGTAAATTGTTCTTCAGAGTCTTCCTATTCGTCATCTTCCTCTTGAACTTCTCGTACAATATAATGCACCGTAGCTGGTGCACAAATTGCAATAGAGATACCTACATAAATGAACTCCTTTGAGTGTAAATTCTGGGCTAATTGAGCCAAAGAAATATCGTCCTCTTCACCATCATCAGTCACATTATCTGCGGATTTGTATTTTTAAAACCGGCACGTGTAAAGCAGTTAGTATAACTTTTTCCCATCAGCAGTGTTTTGTGAACTTTTTCCCATGCTTCAGATAACATCAAGATGGCATCAAGAATCGTAAAGCTTTTCTGGTCGTTACTGTCAAGGTTTTGTATTAACTTTAACACTTGTAGTTCTATAATGAGATTTTAAACATCTTATTACACCCTGAATTTAAACATCTTGTTACAACCTATGGAAGGCTGCAGTACAGATGTAACATTTGGTGGTAAAAACACAAGTTTAATGCATTTCAGATTAGTAACAGCCGGATGAGCTGGACCATTATCAACCAAAAGTAGAATTTTCTTTCTGTTTGCTTTTATTTCAACGTCCCAGTTTCGTAACCATCTTTCAAAAATTTCCGATGTCATCCATGACTTCATATTGTTTTCATACGTTACCGGCAGTGAGCGTATGTTTTTAAAACTTCTTGGTTTCTTAGATTTGCCAATAACTAAAAACTTTCTCTTAGAGGATCCTGTCATATTTGCTACAACCACGATCGTTAGTCTCGTCTTGGACATTTTTTCTCCAGAAAAATTCTCTCCTTTGAACTTTAAAGTCTTATCTGGTATCATATTGTAATAAAGTCCAGTTTCATCTGCGTTAAAAATGTCATCTGGTCCGTAGCCTTCGTATAATGTAGGCCACTTTTGCATCATCCATTCTTCTACAGCATTTTTATCAACACTGACTGCTTCACCACTCATTTTCCCGCCGACAATACCATGCCGAGCCCGGAAATTTTGAATCCAATAGACGAGCACACGAAATCTTCACGTAAACGCTGAGAAAAATCTTTAGCTTTCTGTTAAAGAATTGGTCCGTTTATTGGCACATTATTAGTCTTTTGATATTTAAACCAAGCTTCCTCAATCTTCGTATGCTTCGTTGTTCTGGCTCGTTTCATTTTCAAAAAATTGTTGCCATAAAGCGTTTGAATTTTTTCCTTCTCTTTCCAAATGGTTGAAATTTTCGAGTGTGGTACACCATATTCCTTCGCTAAGTCTTTGTTTGGAATTCCACTTTCTAATTTTGACACAATACGCGATTTTTCTTCGACATTAATTTGTTATCTTTTTCTTTGCGACATGTTAAAAATTTCACAAATAACTCCACAATATGTTTTGGTGCGTCTTGTGTATAGATAAGTAACAAACTGACTGAGATATAAAGAAGCGGGCTTTTATTATTATTACTACTCTACTGCAAGCACGTGTTTTATTTCTAAGAATTACAAAAGACCCTAAACTTTTTGTTTTCTTTTGCTATTGAGCATTATGTGTGCCAGATGTGGATACCTATTCAAATTGTTTACAATACAACTTAGTAGAAACTCAGCTGGTCGTTGTAATAGACATATTTCTCCGAAAATACTAGTCGCTTAAAGAGGTATGTCGTAATAAGCAATGTTTTTGATGAGGGGATGGTATAGCATTCAACCGGGATCTTTGATTTTGGTAAATATAACCAGTATATTGTTCTAAACGATTTCGCCATAAACGGTTTTAACATATATATATATATATATATATATATATATATATATATATATGTGTGTGTGTGTGTGTGTGTGCATATATATATATATATATATATATATATATATAGTTTATTCAGATCGTTTCTAAATATAATATAAGTCAAAATTAAAAGCCTTTTATCAAATAATAGAGACTTTTTTTTGTTTTTTAGCAAAAATTAGTTTTTTAGCTTTTTCTCACTGATTACATTTATAAAAGATATATTTTTGATATATTTTTTTGAAACTTGCATACCTCATGTTTTAGTCAACGGAATACGTGAAACAAATTCACCTATTTGACAATCATGGTGTTTTAATTCAGTTCGTTTTTTATTTATCCACATATTAGTTGGGATTTTCATATGAATCATTTCCTTACAAAATTTTATGCACATAGTTCCAAAACTTTGAACAACGCAAGGTTGTAACATACAAGGAGGCGTAACGAAATCATAAGCATTTCTTGATTCATTAAGAACTCTAAAAGTGGATAAACAAATATGTCGATGAATAGAATGAATAAGGATGTTATTTTCTAATTTAGTAGGGACTTCATAAATTTTAAATAAAAGAGTGAACTCTATTACATTTTATTAATTTCAATAAATACATTTATTTTTCAGGAAAAGAAAACCTTTGAAGCAAATCAATATTCGATATTAATTTTACGAGTTTTATTTATATTTCGATAATCAAACTATCAGGTGTATTTATCTGATATGTCTTTTCGTATTTTGAAGGGTATTTTTTATATTTAAAAAAAGATACGTCTGAGGAAAAAAGTAATATTGAATTTTCGTATGTAATGTAAATTATTAAAATATAATAATAAATTTTAAATTTTCGTATGTAACTTTTATCTTTTATATTTACATCTCAAATAAACAATTGTGAAGTCGATCACAAAAATCTGATATATCGTAAGATATAAGGAAATAAATGACACTAAATATTTCTGACACCCAAAGAATTCGTCCAGTAAATATTCTTCCAATTATTACGATCCTGACGAACGATATTAGCGAACGACCACGCGACTCACTATATCTTATGAAAGCAAGTGGAACCATAATTAAGATAATTTTACGCCGGCGCTTCCGGGGGTCACCACTAATATTCTGTAAAATTGTTCCAACAACTTTAAAACATTTGTATATTGTACAATTATTTTCAATGTTAGATATTATAGCACATAAGCTTTTCAATATATGCAAGAGACGAATGTGAATGTAGTTAATGAAACGTACATAACGAAATAAATAATTTTTTATTATTATTAACGAGTTTTCTTGCATTTTTAAATGACTAAAAACTCTCATTGTCGGATTTTTTAAGTTTTCAATTTGTATTGCTCTAAGTTTAGTGTATAACAGGAGGTAGGGCTAAAAAACAAGTTATAAGGATTCCAAGCCTGTTTTTTCAATTTATTGTAGGATTATTCTAGAGACATTTTTGATAAGAAATACGTCACCTTTACTATTCTGCCCTTCGTCTCCGAAACTGCTTAAGTCGAAATTGTGGAAGAATGGCGTCACTAGAATCTTGCTTAAAGTTTAGCAATATACTAGAGCGACGATTCTAAATATCATATTGCTTCGGATATTTACGCCTGTAGGAGATGTATCAGTCACCATATTCGCGCAGTGAAAAATAACATTAATACCTGTGAAGAGTTTAATGGAAATACTATACACCCTTCGAGGTGTACCTTTACTATACGTACTGAAAAAGTATATTTATAATTACAGTTAAAGATAAAATTAATACGTTATCGAGTTCCAAGAACAATAATTTTTCATCTAATGCAAGAATATTATAAATTATTTTCTTTTCAAACTTTGAAATTAACGTTTATGTTTTCGGTAATTTTATTATCTGCTTTATTTACAAAAATAAAAAAAAATAATAAAGCTGCGTAATTACTAATGAATCTAAAAATCTCTGAAACTAATGAATCCGATTAAACATATCGATCTAAAAATACATATTATGTCACATACACATAAGAAAGGGATATAAAGGTTTTCTTAAAAATAGTTTTAAGTGGAAGCACTGAAATAGGAAATATCAAGACCTATTCAAAACACTCCTATCTATGTTCAGCATTTTTTCCGAGTTTTTAAGCTGTAATTTTATGGGTTTTTACCCAAATCAGTAAATGGAAGAAAAAATGTTTCTTCGTGACATAAATAATTATGATAGAAATTTTATTTCTTCATCCAGGATTAAAACATTAATTTTGTACAGAATCAAAACATTAATTTACGTACGTTTTAACATGACGTCAAAAGTTAACAAAGAGGCACGATGTTCTAAACACCAGATTTTGAACTTAATTTTTGACGGTATTTAAAAAAAAATCACTAACTTCTTTTAGTGTTTACTTCAAACACTTTCTTGTTTTATCAGCTTATAGCCCGAAAAATATTTATATTGTTGCCTTTACGGATTGACTTAAAAATGTATCCATAAAGTAACAAGCAATATATTTTAATTTTTTTGTTAATCTAAAACTAAAAATTGGAAAAGAATGTAATGAACTTTGAGTATTATTTATCATTAAGAGTCACAACGTGACGTAACTGCGACTCTTTTTTATTAAAATTACTTGTGTGTGTCTTGTGTAGATTTATCAGTATTTTTCCGGAATTTTGAAATATATAACAAAACAAATCTGGATTTTAATAATAATCTGGACTAATGTCGCCACATAAATTGAGCATCTTGGCAAAACTAACGGATTAATGCACTTATTAAAATTTTTATTTTTTTATTTGAACGTTTTCGAAACTCATCCTTGCAACCTCCATCATTAGCGATAGTGGAGCCCAGATATACGTAGCTCTTCACTACCTGGCATCCTGCTATATTTTGGATGTTCGGTTGGTTATTGTTAGCACGATCTACAATCATCATTTTAGTCTTATCGCGATTGATTGTAAGTCCAAACTCCAATGCTGTGGTCTCCAGTCGTTGTAGGGGAGACTCGATTTCATCTTTTGTTGACGCTAGGAGGGTTGTGTCATCTGCGTATCTCAAGTTTGATATCTTCCGACCCCCCCACCGATATTCTCTTATTCCAATCTTCAAGAACTATACGCATTAGGTATTCTGTGCATATGTTAAAGAGAAGAGGATATAATATAGAGCCCTGGCTCACACCTGCTTGCATTTTGAAACGTTCGGAGTCAATACCGTCTACTCGGACCGCGGCTGTGCCATCTTCGTATAGACGCCTAATAAGTTGTACAAGATGATGCGGTACACCCATTTTCGTCAGGACCAGCCACAGTTTCCACCACTTCACGGTATCGAAGGTTTTTCTGAAATTGACGGATCATATATTGACGGCAATGTTAAACTCTCTAGCCTTCTCTACAATTTGTTGCAATATCAGCAGCTGTTCTCTTGTATCTCGACCTTTTACAAAACCAACTTGTTCGGAGGCAATTTCTCGGGACAAAAAAACTCTGAAGCCTTGTGTTAACAATATGCAGCATTATTTTACTGGCGTGGGATATTAGGGAAATGAGTCTGTAGTTTCTGCACTTTTTCGTCGATTTTTTGTGTAACGGTATGAATATGGAGTGTGACTAATCGCTCGACCAAACTCCAGTGACTCGTATACGACAGCAGGTGGTGTGCAGTATGTTTACTCCGACTTACCCCATGGCTTTCACTGTCTCGATCGGGATCTCATCAATGCCTACAGTCTTGTTCCGTTTAAGATGGTCTATAGTGGCCCGCACCTCATCTTTTAATATCATTGGCTCTTGCTCTGTGGTTTCTTGGTAGGGTGTTATGTTTGTTGCTGTGTCAGCAAACAGAGACTTACAGTACTCTTACCAGATGCTAGCAATATTTTTGATTTCCGTGACGGTGTCTCCGGTCGCATTCTCAATGGCCCACGTCTTCGGTTTGAACTGACGGGTTATAAGTTTGATTTTCATGTGTAGGTATATTGTTTCAAACTTTTGAGAAAGTTTCTCTACCTCTTCACATATTGATTGTAACGCTGTATTAGGGTCGCGACGGTACGATGCATGTATGACGGAACTCATGGCGTTCCATTCCTATACTTTTGCGCCCTTGGCTTTCAGGTCCCTACGACTCCCAATCAAATCCCTAGTTTCACTCGACATCCAGTGCTGCCTCTTTTTGGATCTTCCGTTGGGCTGTGATTCATGCACGGCATCTTTTATGAATTGCAGGGTGGATTTCCAAAGCTTGTCAACGTTCTCTTTCCTGCTACAGTTTTTACGCCAACACTATAATATTCATATACCAACAAAAAATACACCTTCCGTTCGATGCCTAATTTCAAACAGCGGATGAAAAGGTATATTTCAGAGATATATTATATTATGTGACCACTTATTTAAATCTTAAGCTAACTTCGACAAATATAACACTTTGTTTTTACTCTTTATATAATATTATTAACACTAGGGATATAAAAACATATTTATATATTTTATTGTTCAACCATATAATATAAAACAATTATATCCCGTGATAACAAAATTTTCAACTTGAACATATAATCCTGGTTACACGTCTAGCCGTAAACGAAAAAATGAGAAACATTTTAGGACCTCGACCGTTTTTTATTTTATTGCATTGGGGAGGGACATTTCCTCAAAAGGGGGTACGCCTCAGAAGGTACCATTTGGTCGATATGATTCCATTTTTTCCTTACAAGAGGACAATCAGTTACAACATTCAATATGAAGTTTATGAGCCTTTCGTATATTTAGGTAATGGTTCGATATAGACTATGCGCTTGGAGCGATAAAGTTTACTTGTCCTTACGACGCCATTAGTTCGAAGATTTTTCTTTATGTAGATAAAAACTTTTTTTATCGATAAAGGAGGAAATACGATTTTACCTTTTATAAAATCAGATGTACGATTTCGTTGCATATTATTTTCGTTCCATTTCGTTGCATATTATTTTAACTTCATGCTTGCGACTTACGATCAAAATGAGTTGTGCTTGGTTATTTATTATTTATATATCAGTATAAGAGGATCATTCCAATTAGCTCTCTCACTTATATTTTATAAGAAAAATTTAAATTTTTGTAAGAATGAGGTCCCGTTTAATAATTTAAAATTACTTTAAAACTAATAAGAATTTACGTTTAGCATTACAACTGAAGTTGAACGTTGCCACAGAATTCGTAAAACAATAAATTTATATCCACAAAAGCAAACAACTTAAAAATTAAAATTTTAATGAATTTAAATTGATTGGTAGAAACTCGGTGACATTTATTATCAATGATTTTGTATTTCAATTATGGTGAGCAATTATCTAAACAACTTGCACAGAATAAGCAAATGCCTGTTCATAAATCTAAGAGACAAACTTTTTATAAATATTTTTTATTATTATATTAAATAGAGCTTTACATTTTTTGTTTAAAAATTATTTGGTTTAGAATACTTTCCCTAAGCTAAAAACAAATAGTTTGTAAAATTTATTTTTATGAAACCGGTATAGGATATCTGATTATATATTGTGTCACACTATTACAAGGGCTATAAGAGGAAATTGGCCCAAAGAGGTTAATGATAATCCATCTAATAAAATAAGGGGAAAAATTTAATTGATACTTTTTTTTCCCTTTTTGTTAGTATTTCCTGAAATGAAAAGTTACTATTTTGGTGGTTCCTCAAGAACCACTGCAACAAATCCGTGCAGCAATCATGTCCCACTAAAAATAATAATTATTAATTTTTATTTTATTGCAAATATAACATTGTAATGAAAATATTCACTTTAAAAATAATCTTAATAAAAGTATATCCGATTTCTTTGAAGCTTGCTTTCATGAAATTACTTTTTTATGTATTTATTAATAACTTTGTGTTGTTTATAAATTAAACAACACAAAGTTATTAGTTCATCCCATGAAGCACTTCTTTTAACCATTCTGTAACAGAATCGCGGTATGGTAACAATTAACATACTTTTGCATATTTTATGTTTCAATAATATACAGTATGACCAGATGATCACTTACTCAGGTAGAATTCAAAATATTTATTTAAGATAATTAAATCCATTCACCGTATATTAAATTCCCTTCAAATTTTCATTTGAGTCAAACTCGTATAAACCAAATATGAACATTTTACACTATATAATTTTTGTTGCATAGAATTTTTTGACAAAGTTACTTATAGTAGCGAACAAAAAAATAGCAGGAACAAACAAAAACAAAAGAAAAGTCAATGTGATACCAATGTAATGTTGGAAATTCAGTTATAATATTTTTGATATTGAATTTAAGAAAGTATTACTCGTGCCCTAATTAAAATAAAATTTGTAAGAAGTTGAGTCAACAGTGACCGTGAAATGTTAACTGGGTCAAATTATTATAACCCCAATTTTCTCAGAGAATCTTCAAATGGTTGACAAGTTGTTCTCTCTGGGACGAAAGTCGTCACTTAAACTAAATACAGGTTTCCTTAAAAGAATGATTTCAATATCTCCCCATACTAATATCCTGTAGGAATATTAATATAAAGGGTGCAAATTTTTCTACTTCAAGTAGTAATTAACTACTTTTACTCAGTAAAAGAAGAAAAATCTGATGAAACTCCTATTTTAAATTTTTATTATATATATATATATATATATATATATATATATATATATATATATATATATATATGTATGTATGTATGTATATATATATATATATATATATATATACGTATATATATATATGTATATATATATATATATTGACAAATGTCAACCAATCAAAAGCCCTTTTGGGTTAATGCAAAAATGGAGAGATAACTAGAAGTAAAAATTTATTTACGATGAATTGAAGATCTTAAATGATAATGATAAATTTGTGGTTTTATTTTCGCTGCATAAAGTCTCAGTTTAATTAATAAAAATTCTATGAAAAACGCAATAAATAAAATACCTAATTTCTGGTATTATCCTTGATTAGCCCATGTAGTTCTGTAAAACCAAGGATTAGGGAGGAAAATAATGGTTTTTGCTAAAACAAATTCTAACTTTTAATAAAAAAAATTAATGTAGCCCGTTAATACATAACCGAGACACGTTCGGGATCACCTTTGCCTAATTCAAATTTATTGTGAGCTATACTTTTTTTAGGGTTCCGAAAGGAAACTGTTATGAGATCACTGTTATGAGATCCATCTGATTTGTAAACCTGAAATTTGACATAATAATAAAGCATATTTTGTATTAATAATAAAAATATTTTGGAATTGTTTGCAAGATTGCTGAAATTTTGGAATTGTTTGAGACATTGCTAGAAACATCAAAAAAAATTTCTCACAGACCATTTTACGCAGAAACAGAAAAATCGGCATAGAAAAAAGCGCAATGCCCTCCATTTTTTATTTAATTTATAATGGGGTGGGGAGCATGAAATTAAATAACAAGTTATATGGTTGAAAATATTGGGTTGGCTAAAAAGTAATGAGCATTTTTTCGAAAATTATCTAGAGAATCTGGGACTATTCTAAGTTCCGTGATCAAAGTCATAAAAAGGGTGCGGCACGCTTTCACTGATTTAGTAGTAGCTAAGACGCTGCACTGCTAATACGTATAAGTAATATATTCTAAAGTGTAGCTCCTAAAGCAATATCTGAAACTAATGGACACTAATAATTCCAGCAGTTCTGCAGCAATGATTATTCCCCGAGTGATAATTATTCCCTCAGCTCGACCGGTGGAATTGGATAGTAACAGGTTATAACTGTTAATCAAAGAAGATAGCCAATTAACGACACGCTGGCTAGTAGCTCAGCTAGGTTTCTCCCATGGAACTAAAGATAATCATTTACATCGCTTATCCGTAGTCCGGTCGTCTTATTTGCAATTAGACCCACCTTAAACTTTGGATTTTGGTTGGACATAGATCCCCCACCCCCAATATTTCCCAGACATTGCACCCACTGACTATTGTTTCTTTAGACCGTTCAGCTGCGCTTCATACAAAAAAACTTCGATGATGAAGCCCAGAACTTGAAACTAGATAAATTTATAAAGCATATTACCTCGCATTTTTTTACTTAATTTATCATGTGGCGTGGGGCATCAATTTATGGAGCAACTTAAAGGGGATAAAAATATAGTTATTTTAGAAATTTATGTAAAGAAAATTTAGGGACATTGCTAAAAAGGTCACAAAATTTGTGACACAAAGAGTGAAACTTGAAATTCAACATAGCGATAAAGCATGTGAAGTGTATTACCTCACATATATTTAATGGTTGGCATGACAAAATATTCGATATACAATTTTGAAATAAAGAAATAAAGTGCTTGAATAAAATTTTTTTTATTACCATGTGTTGTGTGGATTATCTTTGAAATAGAAATATAATAATAATTTTAAAACAACATTTCGTTTCAGGATTTTTCGTGAGGAAGTGTTGCAGATATTGTTGAAAATGTTAACCAAAATATATTCCTACTACTCCGACTGATAATTAGAAGCGTATTTGTGAGAATTCTTTGATATAGCCTTTACATACCTTTAATGTTTCTGCTAAATCAGCGTCCAAAATCATGTTACCTGTATGTAAAATCATCTAAAGTCACATTACCTGCGGTTTAAATTTGTTTAAAATTGCATTATGATTGCAAAAAGATTTATGTTGCTTCTCTGTTCTGAAAGCTATTATACAAAAATCTTAATTTGTTTAAATTCAACACTTCTGAAAGACCAGTATACCTATAAAAAATCTCATTACATCCATTTTACGATATTATTCAAAAGTTCTCAGAAAAAAGTATGCATATACCAAGTGACATACAAATTTATTTTTAGCAACAAGAATGTGACACTTAGAGGTAAAGTTAACTTGTTTAATATCTTAGAAGAATTCTTTTGGAACCATAATATTGTGATTTTGCAATAGGCAAATACCCTGTCCACTTGTCTAAAATTTTAATAAAATTTGCGTAGAGAAAAAAAAACAGAAGATTACACAGATCAGGACTTTAACTCCAGGAAGCGACACGAATTGGTTTCTGAAATATACGTATGCAACTGGAAACGCAACGACTACAATATATATAACCACTGAAATTAAAAAGCACAAAAATCTGGGCGAGATCAAATAAAACGAGATCGAACAATTTACAGCAAGCGACGTAAAGACGTTATTCCACTAAGGTTAGTTAATCGATGATGAACATTGTAGCTCAATGGTGAACATTGAGAACGAAAGACCATCTCGAGAAAGAAGGTAGAAAAACACACCCTATTTGTTGGGAGCCACCTTACAGCAAAATCATCTTGGCAGGGTTCAAGACAACTATACATTATATCACGTTGCTATAGTATTCAACCACTAACAAGCAAATAGAGAAGAAAGAAAAGGACCACTTTCACAATCTGCTGTATGTTAAAATGACACATTTTAAGAAATATCATGGAGTGCTTCTTATGGAGGAATTTGATGCCGAGGTGAATACCGAGCTATTTGCTGAACTCTGCAGTAACCATTGGCTGGTATTCGGAGTCAACTTATTCTTTCATAAGCAATATTACAATATAACTTTGGTATACAAAATACGTTGGGTTATTATTAAAATTATTAATCGAATGGCCATAACAGTTATTACTAATTATGACAATTTATTATAATTTTAAATTGCGTATTGTTAATTTAATTATGCCACATTCATCTCCCAATGGCATTTTTCATTTGAAGGTTGAAATAAAACTGCATTTCTTTTTATCTCATAAGCTCGTTCAGTGGTGCATTTCATTTATTTCGGTAACATACACTCGTGTTTGTAAAATACTAATTACATTCTATATTCTAAATCAAATGACTCCATCAGTAAGAATCACAACCACCCACAGCCAGTACGTACGTACCTAAGTTTACATTGAACCCTGGTAGTCTCTATTAAGTAAGTGGTATATTCGTATTTTATAGGTGTTTTTGTTCGTGATAGATTAGACAGACTTCCGTATATAAATGTTTTCCTAGCAAATAGGAGGAAGGATTTTGTTGCCCAATTCGTGAAGGAAACCGAACTCCCTTAGTTTTAGGCTCATGTACTAAAAAAACCGGGCGACTTGTATTTAACTATGTAACGGAATCTGCGAAATAAAAATCATGCATTTCTAATTGTATAATTATAAAACTTGACAATTATGTGTAGAATTAATATAAAATAGAATTTAGCCCTTATGCTTGTAAATATGCTTCAAAGAGAGATAGAGAGAGAGACGTCGAATTTTGATGCTAAGCTCGACCAGTAGTTATATTTTGCAAATATATTCATGTTCGGAAACAATATCGCAAGTATTGAAAAACTCCCAACTAAAACTAATATTAGTTGTATAAAATTAAGCCAATGTTTTTACTAAATTTCGTTCAACATTATGTGGGCGTATAGATACACACACACACACATGTCTATGTATGTGTGTGTCTGAGTGAGACAGTGTGAGTATTTGTGTGTATGTGTTTATTGCATAAATAATACAAAATCTTCTATAGACTGTTCCTAAGTTTATTATCCTGAGCAGTATTTTATATTAACTTGCCTTCTACAGCTTTTGTACCTTCTGGTTTGTAATATTCATGCCGAAGACTATAACCAAATTTTATGAAAGCTGTTTCTTAATAAGCTCATCTAAACGTGAAAGTTTGTGGCGTTTTGAGAGAAACTCGTTAAAACTAGATCTATTTTTGTGTTCTAACGGTTCCATACGCAACTCTATTTTAAAGTAGCCCTGCGAAGCTAAGATTTGCGTTTTGAGTACGGCAACATTTAAAATGAACGTATCTCTTACGTTCAAAGTTATATTTACGTTAAAATTATATAAGACGCTATAGTTTTGTGAAATTAGTGATAAAAATGTAACTGCCTGGTCGTGTTACACTCAAGGATATTGGCTGGACTAATTACTATGATATCTAAGACTTAAAATTATGTGGGTAAAAAAAGTGCAATTAAAGTACGAATACATAGTTACCTTAGAGCAGGCTGAAATAAATGTTGATATTAGTTATGCCAGTATCTACCAATAACCCTGTTACACTTTCAGAGTTTCGTGGATTTTACGACGAACTGAGCAATTTCATTCGAATATAATAAAAGAAATTGCTCAATGCATCTTACAACTGATTAAAACTAATTATTATTTTATTTAATGTCCAAAACTGAAATATTTTTGCCATAAAAAATAATATTTTACAAACAAAAGAATCCTATAAACCCAAATAAATAGGTCACATATACAATACCGAAAACAATTTCAATTCCACAGTTCATGTTTTACATGAATGAACCTAAATTTACTGCTACTATATTCATATTTTTATATTTTTGTGCGAAGTAAATTAGAATGCGACTTTACCATCTGAGATCTTTTATATAGATTCAAATCAAATCAGATGATCGAATGGACACAAAAGACATATATTTTCACTTTCTATTTTCAGCCGATTTTCTTCTAGGCAAGTCCAGTTTTCATTTCCTACAGCTGAGTAACTTCTCTCTTGCTTTTGTATAATTCATCTTTAAACTATAAAGGAAAAGTCAGATTTGTTCAAATCTTGCGTTCACGTAGCTATTTTTCTTATGACATAGCGTCATCTGTGAATGTATTTTATTTTAATGGTTTTCATTTATTTGGATGGTTTAAAGGTTTTGATCGTATTATACTGTCCAAACCAAGGATAATTAAACACGTAATTAGGTGGTTGGGAATAGACTATATTTATTTACGTTGACTGAGAATAAGTTCTTTGAAATGCTTTGCCACTCTACGAATAGTATCTGATGCAATTGTCTATTTATTTAGCTTTACTATATGTCGCAGGCTAGTAATACGATTTCTCTCAAATAATGTACTGATTTGAAAACTTGACTTTGTGATCAAAAAATGCGATGCTAGTAGCATGTGAGATTTCAAATGAAAGAATCAACTTTTATCATAGTGAAACATGTTTCTAGGTAAAAAAAAGGTGAAAACAAAGGTATTGGCTTTAGAAAAACTCCAAAACACGGCATGCAATTTCTTACCCTTTTTTTCAATTAGTTAAAAAGTACTCACTAAAATATTAAAAACAATTTTCAATGTATTTTTTCAGGTCAATATCGAGAAATCTACAGGCATTCTTCTAATAGCATAATGGGTTGGTTACGAGAATTTAATTTAAATATTATTCAATTACAATGTAATTCTTCAAATTCCTTAAATGAAAGTACATTAAAGCCTTTCAGCGGTGTTTCATATTTTAGTTATTTATCAAGCTAACATTGGTAAGCACTTCACCTGTGCATAAAAGTGTGCTTTTAGAAATGGAATAAGGCGCAGGTTCAATAATGATAAAAATCTTTTATTTCATACTTGAGTACGGAACACTCAAGACGTAAGTTTTGACCGGAAGTTATTTGATTTTTTATATTTATTAATATAAAAAAACTCAACTGCACTCAGCTTCATGACTTTCGGAAAGTTCATCGCTCCCTCCTCCTGTTATTTATTAGTGTTGAAACATCATCTTTAAACTTTCCATGTAACACTATTATAGCAGACTGAATTCTGTACATGACAAATATTTTTAAAATAGTAAATGGTTTGGCGTAAAGGTTAAGAATAGAAAATCTGCTTTTAGAATTTTTGTCTGTATGCATGTATGTTAATTTATTTGTCAAAGAACGTCTACTTGAGAGATTTTCATGAAATTTGGTATGGTAAAAGATATTACCCAAAAGCGACATATGAAAAAAACTCTAATTACATTTCTTTTTCCCAATTTCACGCGAAGGACATCGTAGACACAGGAAGTAAAAAGTAATACAAAGAAATTGACATTTTTCGATATTGCATATTGATAAATATGAAAACTATTTTGTGGGTGCCCGACTGATTAGTTGTTGAACGTCATGCAGTAGTTGACTATTGAATATTCAATTCGCATTTTTGCATAATGGTGATTATCGTCAATACTGATCATATTATTATTGTAATGAAAATACAACGCCAAATATCATGACCAGTATCAATTTAAAATCTTTTGTAATAATATGTAATCCATTTTACTAATCTTGATTAAATATTTAAAATGTTCACTGGCTAATGATATTCAAATGCGATATTACGAGTAACTATTTTATTTAAAATATGAATATAATAATATTACTGCTGTTCCAAATGACAATGCATTAAGAGCTATAATGTTTTCAGTATTAGACTTCTTTTATGGCTCACAATATTTTATGTAATATTATATCTATAAAAACACTTTTAAAAAAACTGATAGAAAAGACATAAGCCGAGAATTATTATTATTTGTAGGAATTTTTGATAAAAAACACTGTAACTAATTTTAATATAAAATTCTAAATAAAAACATTGTGACATATTATGTGCTTCTTTTGATTAATTTTTTTTGAAAAAGGAATGTAATAAAATATAATAACAAACTTTCGGCGTACGAATTCACCAAATGAGTCGAATGACTATTCACAAAATTGAGAGTGAGCTCTTTTATGTAATATTTCCCCCACGATATTATTAAACCATTTACAATAATCACTATATTAACTTAAAAAGACAGTAAGGCTACATGATGTTAAAAATATTAACATCACGCAGATATTTTACTAATATGAATTGTAATAATTAAATGAGAAAAATGGACAACATTCCGCTTCTCATACAAAATCCAAGGTATAAAATATTTTGCTAAATTATTCAGTATTTTTACAGGTACAAAGTTATATCCATATACGCTGTTCATCACACATCATTTACTTTATAATGTATTGAATTGTAATATCTGTCGGTTTCAATTTGACATAGATGATATTCGACTTTCTAGCGCGACGTTTAAACGAAACAGGAGTAAACAAGAGAGAATATTATTAAACAAGATACAACAAATATATTTACATACATAAAAAGTACACATACATGTATGGGATATTCGGCCATAAGAAAAAGAAAAAAGAACATTGTGACATTTTATTTTCCAATTAGTGTTATTATTATTTTACTATGAATTTTGACTATATATAACTTATTTGACTGTATATAAACTCTTATTTTGACTGTAGTACGATGATTACTTTTAATGATAAATTTGTTAATTTTCAATAATATTAGATAAAAGGTGAATGTCAATATTCGACATTATTTATACGCACTCTGTCTTTAACATTATTTATACTCACTGTGTTTTTATGTAATACAAAGTAAATGTGTAATTTTTTATTCAGAGTAAATGAGTATACCAAATGTTAATGTATAAGATAACATTGATTTAAATGTTAAAATTGGCTTTCTCAAATTCAAATTACTATTACTTTTTGGAAAATCAATATTTTCAATACATATATTTTTTTATTTTGATATTAAACCAAACATTTTACAGTTAGCGCAAATGGTATTTTCTAAAAGTATACTTAAAAAAAACATTATGTCCTCGCAGCATCCATGAGGGTAGAATTAAAAATGTATAAATTACGAATGCTAAGACTAGAGTGATAGATTGTGTATCCAACTTCTAGTTAATAATATGAAAATGAAGGCTGAATAGCCAAATAGAGGGAGATTAGTGACGGAAGACTATACCCGAAGGAACGATTATGGTCCAATGACACGTGTGATACTTTTGTAAGGACTTTTGTACCAAGATGTGAATACCTTATATCCATAAGGTGTATGGACATTTTCCATACAATTTCGTTGTCAATTAACACTAAAAGACATTAAAAACAATTCTTTTTTATTAACATATATTTATCCAATGGAATGTTTTGACCTCTTAGACAAATAAAAGAAATAAATTTGATAACGTAATGTTTCAATATAGACCGTCATGAAAATCTTATAAAGCATTTACATACGTGATATATAAAAGAAGGTTCAAACATGACTATCCTTTTGAATATTTTTCAGAAAATATTATTAAAATTTCTATAAAATTTTGCCAATCGTTAGGCTATGTAATCCCTTAAATCACTAATAAAAATTGTCTTTCCCTCGTTTATGTTACATTGAATTTAATGTTCGCCCACTTTAAACTATCAGTGCAATGGAGAGATGAATTAAAATGAAATAAAAATAAGTAGAATGTTATACAATAGTTCTAGTACCTCTATTTGCCATTGGTAATTAATTTTTATTGCATTACACCGTGCAGAGTGTCCACCAACAAAGCTAAACAGAAAGAAAAATAATAAGGGGACAAGAAACATGGCTAGCGGGCAGAGTACATAACAAAAGCACCACTAAAGCGCGTCGTTTTGCGGTAATGAAATGTCTAATAGAAAAAAGAAATAGATAATGCATTTTATTAAAGAGAATTAAAATTTACCCCTATTAAAAAAGCTCAAACTTCTTCCAAAGCTATTAAAATCTTTGTTTTATCAAGGCCAGCAAATTAATTAATTTTTGTAATAAGTCTAAATTCAAAAAATCTTATATTTATACAAATAATGACAAAATGATATTTATATTAATATTTTCAATGGACAATAACCCAGTTAAATAAATAAATTAGATCATAAATGATATTATAAATGCGACGAAACTTTTAATAGAATCGATGAAAAAATCGATTGTTCCCTCTTTAGTTATTGTCTCATTTCCACTGCAACTTATGAAAATTAAGAACTCAAATATAATTATTCCATTGAATGAATTAAAAGTTTTTAGCCATAAATATTCAACCAAAAAATATCTGTATCATATATTAAATGCGTGTTTATTCTAAATGTTATAATTGTTTTTAATAATTTTTAGAATTATAATTTATATGGTTCCGTACCTCAAAAGAAAATACGGAACCTTCATAAAATCAGTTAAGTGTTTGTATGTTTCAGAAACTGATTGAAATGAAATTCGAAATTCGGCATACTAGTTAAACGGGGTTAACACGTTATTTGCTAATAACTTATTAACCCCGTTTAACTAGGGTAACAACGTTAAACACGTTAATTGCGAATATTTCAAAATTAAATACTCAAAAATATTAATGGTGGAAGTGTTTGAATAGACAAATTAAATTACTGTAAGTCTTTTCTATTACATAAATAATGTGGGGCGTTGATTGAAAGGACCAATAATAACAAAGACCCCAAAAAAACTTTTCCACAATTAAAGGTATTCAGAGATCTGTAGATCTTCAGATAAATGCTAGAAATACGCAAAAAAATGTATTCTCCACCCTTATATCCGAAACTACTCAGCCTAAAATTGTAAACAATTAAGGTTTTTAGAAGCCTATGCAAAGGTTGTCAGAAATTATCCAAAATCTAATTAACGAAAAATATTTTAAATATGCACCATGTTTTAATACCTCACAGTAGCCAATATATTTATGCGGTGATCAATTAATATTTATAAATAATTTAATAAATAAATTATGTTATAAATGCATAATAATTAATATGCGCCTAAAAGTTAAATGTTTGTAAGTGAATAAATGTGAACCGAACTCTCGTACTACGAGTGTTCCTCGTGCTTGATAGTTTTTTTTATTGTTGGTTAGGAGCGAAGTAGAATTATTTACATAACACAAAATTGTTTTGGGAATTATCAAAAAGCACTAAAAGTCCTGTACTGCTTTACATGAAAAACGACTTGTAGCTTCTAAAATTAAATATGGTTGTATATGCACATGTGCACTATGTTTATACACATATAATAAAATCGTAAAAAAACTGAGTACGTATGTTGAATATTTTTAAATAAAACAAAGTGCTACCTGCTAAGGATACGTTACTAAGCTTAAAAGAAGAGTTTTTAGGATGTGTTTTTACGCCAAATTTTACGCGAAAAAATCGCAAGCATAGCTAGTGTAATCGTAATCAATGATCTATGAAACAGGCTTTATTAACAATAAATGAGGTATTTAAGCAAACATTTGAATGAGATCTCTAATTGAAATCATTTTAGAATCGCCAATTCCTGTTATTAGTATAATGTGTTATATTTCTTATTAAGGGCAAATTAAACAAATAATAAACAAGTATATTAAATGAGCGATATTATCATAGACGTGTTTTCCTTCCCAAACTGTGTCTAATGATTAAATTGATGAAATAATTAAATCCAAATTTTGAACTTGGTAACTAATTCCTTTTATTAATAATGAAACCGTTCAATTTACAAAAACATAACAGCTATTTGCACAATTCTTCGTGGTTAATAAGAAATTATAATTTTTTAGCGAGAGCATCTCCTTAAAAAATAAAACGGGTAAACCAAAACTTTTTTTTACTTGCGTAGTTAAACTCATTGTGAAATTAGTGCACAACACATGTTGCCTATACACTTGAAAATTTATACTAATGCTTTTTACAAAGTATATATTAAAGAAAAGATCAGACGTAAATATTAACATTGTTAAAAACTAATCAGTGAAAAATAGAGACTTTCCACCAGATTCCTTATCATACATTTTTACCTATTTTATTTAATTGATTATTTAACAGATGATTAAGTCGAATAAATAACAAATATTTTATTAAACATTTTACAATTTATCACGAATAATCAATTAAAATAATCATCGTAAAATTTTGGTAAACCGACTTCTTACTGACCTGCTTTTTAATTTGACAATTTCATGCTTTCAATAAAATCTTACAATCAAATGAAGTTTTTATTTCATAAAGGGTACCCTCAATAAAAAATATGATCCATATTGTTTTCATTTTTTCTTATTTAAAAAATAGTAAGAGGTAATAAAGAAATAGACATGCATATTTCCATCTCATATAATTGAAGATTTTTTTTTGTTGATAAAGAAATTGCTCAGTAAACCAATACAGTAGCAACGTCTTCTAGTGACATCCTTGGAAAGGTTTTGCTCTCTCCTGAAAAACTGTTTCTTTGAGATCAAAATCTTATTTTTTATATTGTTGTACATTTTGGTATTTAGTTTATTGCTAAAAGAACGATTAGATAAAGTGATACATATATTAAAATTGTGGAATTTATATTTCTGTACATTGAAAATCTTTACGAAAACATGATTTAAGGGAACATGATTTAAAGAAATGGAACACAAAAATACTATTTTTGTAATTTTTATCTGCTTGTAACATAGTATATGTTTATGCAAAAACAACTGAATTGACATTAATATCTGATATATTCTATAAGACTAGAAGTAACTTGCAGGTTTTATTTAATTGCAATCAATCCAAATGAAAAGGTGATATGGTAATTTAAAATTTTAATACCAAAAATCTACTTAAGAAGTTTATTTGATAATGATCGATTATACTTAAAAACTTACTTAAAAATATAAATATGACTACAAATTTGGTCACACGTATTTAAACATAATACTTACTAATTTACTTTGTTAATTCAGATCCTGAACTATTACTGCTGTGACGTTTTCCTGATAATCCTTAATATTATCAATCCTCATGATAATATTAAGGGATAATATGAATATGTGCACGGCTTTGTGAAATGCTGCGCTGTGTGGCCCATTCCAGCTATTGTTTTTCCACTTTAAATACACGTGTGAATATAATTTTGATACTGTGGATACGTAGGCTCGGCACTGTCAAAATCGTCATTATTAGAATTGGATATCCATATGTCACGATTAGCAGTGCCCCGCGACTTCGTTGGCGTGGAACTTGTAATACAATCACGTGATATAATCTAGTGGTTAACAAAAATATACCAATAAATATTTAAGCTTTTAAATGTATTTAATATTATTGTGTGTAGTAGTGGTAGTCTCTCACATTTAACAAGTTTATTTTTATTCATATTTCTGGCTGGTTTAAGATAATTTTATACTTTTGCGTATATAATAATTCATATTTTGTCAAATATACAAATATTTGTGGATGATACTAGAAATAAAATCCCATAATAAACTAACTCGATTTTCATTAAAAATGTATTCATACTAACGCTTCCGAACATAACAATTAAATATAAAATATAAAAAGTGAAAATATTATCACCCATATCTGCTCGAGACGGAAACAACAAGAAAAACTGGCACTAGCGCAGACTGTACTCCTGCAATAGAGAACAATTTCTGAAATATTTGTATTTTTTTGAGCACCGGGGTGAAATTGAGTTCGTATTGTTTAACATTAACGAAGAAACTGCTTTTAGGTTTCATTTTGTTTTCTAACAGTATAGGTACCATACATTTAGTTTTGATATAGCTAAACAGTAACCGGTTCTTTTTTATAAACTCACGTAGCCATAACTTTTATGTCAGCCATACTTTGGAACAAGATTCGGTCGTTCGGCTTTTTTAAAGCGTTCTTTAATGGAATCTACAAATCAAAATGTTGATTTAAATTCCGATATGATAGTATTGCATGTACATACGTACGCACACACGCACACACACACACACACACATATATATATATATATAAATATATATATATATATATCTATATATATATATATATATATATATATATATATATATATATATATATATATATATATATATATATGTATATTTATATATCGCATATATATTTATATACATTTATATACGCAGCTCACTATAAGTGGAAACAAATAACTTGTAATTAAAGCTGTAATAATGTTAGCATGCAGATGACTTATCGATAAAATAATGATTTTTTGCGTAAGCAATGGGAAAAGTTTTCATAAAACGTCATTTTTGTAACTATCATATTGAGTATATGAAATAAATAAAAGTAAACAAAAAAAACATTACCCAACAAAAAATTATCGTCTTGTCGTCAACTAAGCTAGACTCAATTTTCAAAACATTAACGTTACTAAAAGAATTGTAAGCTATAGACCTTTGTAATATTTTTTGCTATTTATTTCCCTGCCCTATGATATATAAATACATTTCTTTCATTTTAACCCCTTTACTTAAATTTTAGTGGTGCTATGTCATGTCACTCTACAATCACTACTATACTTTTAATATAACTTCAATATAACCCTATTCATACACCAATTGTAAGAAAAACCATAGAGTCGGTGGTAGATTTAAAATGCTCTTATTCAAAGCAACTAATTTATTAAATAATTCCTATTTTCTTGGCTGTCATGTTTTAAATTTTTAACTACAACATTTTTTTAAATGTATAACATTACTAAAAATAAAGCGATCCTTTACGGCACAAAATTAAAAATTTTAACACTAGTTACTTTAGAGGAATTATCTCCTAGTAGTAAAATATTTTAGTATTAGTGCTTTCTGAGCATTATTAAATACTGAATGTTATTCTAAGCAAATTTTTGTTGTATGCGTAATTTATTTCGGCAACTCATTCGCTTGGTAAATTTATTTTCAATTATTACCAAAACCTTTACGTGATTTATTTCTGTAAACAATATAATGTAGTTACGCGATTACGAATACCAACTCCGATCGAAGAGCGGTCAGGAATCAAACCCTGGATCCCTTAATGGGTCGCGTGCCAAAAAAAAGCGCGCGTCAAAGCCATATGCAGTGTTATTAACTTAATACACCATAGCTACGATGATACTTTGAAATTGAATTGTTTTCTATTGGTATTTTAGGAAATAAAATAAACTATTTTATTGATATCAAAAGTTGCCATATTACTATACTCTCGAACACCTTTTCTCTCCGCCTTCGATTTAGAAAGAAAATACGTTTTTAACAAAAATGTAACAAAAAATATAATTTGGGAGATGCACGTGTTATACACTACCGCAGACTCTTTGACTACTGACGCTAAAACTTCTTCTTTCTACTTCATCTCTTGACCTAAGTAATAATTTTTTTTAAATTTGCAACCCTTAGTTACTAAAATACGGCTCTTTGAGAATTGTATTCTGGAAAAAATTATCATCTCTGTATTTCGTCATGTTTAATTCATGGGTAAATGTTAAAGTCTCAATCAATGGAATAAAAATTTGAACACAAGTGACAAAAGTTGATTGAATATTCAATTATAATAAATAAATAAATATATATATATATATATATATATATATACATATATATATATATATATATATATATATATACACGATATTCAATTATAAGCATTGTCACAGTAAAAATCAGTGTTAAAGTTTAGTGAAATACAGTCATTAAAAGTCTAAAATTAAAAGTAAGCAATAAATTGCTGTTTTTCTCCTCATGTTTCTTATCAAATGCAAATATTAACTCTCTTGAACCAAAAAATTTTACTTCTACCGACCAGTGGAACAAATTGAATTCAGGAGCGGATCTAGTACCAACGATCGTATATTAAGTATAAGAATGATTATGGATAAAACCACTGAAAATGAAACTCGCACTGTGAATCACATACATAAGATATATAAATAATCGGATAGAAGACATATAAATAATCAGACAATAGTTAGTAAAAATCATAACACTGACATATTTTCATTTCCTTCTTTTCGCCGTTACTTGTAATAGTTCGAGCGAGATCGCAATTGTTTCACATGTTTCTCAACTCGAAACTGTCACCACGCCCCACGGTTTGCTATGCCACCAGGGCGCCATATTAACAAGATGATTTGTCAACTGCGTAGAATTTTTTGTTTTACATGTAATTTATAAACTTACATCAATTGTTTGAAAAACTAAGTAAATATTGTAAATATGTGATAGTTCATCATACAAGAATTTGTCAGATATTGTATTTCACGATTATGTAAAATATGATATTGATTGCTATGATTTTTATCTTTATTTATTGTGAAATAAATGTAATTCTGCAAGCATTTTAGATTTAAAACATTATCAAATTTAATATACTCACCAGCCATACATTTTAAGATTTATTTTTCTATCCTAATAAAGTTATAAACCTTTGTAAGTCGTAAACCTTTTCGTAGATACACCGGGATGTGAAGTAAATTTTTACCTTAAAAATAAAGTTGTTAATTCTATACAATACATTGTTATTAAAAAAAGTTCCAAATTTCATAAAAATCTCTCTATAAGAGCACCGTGACTATTTATTTTAATTGTACGTTTGTTTAACGAAAAAATGTAAGGTCGATTTTGATTATAAAATAGTTCAAATTTGTCCCGATTATCACTTTCCAGGTTTCTCATCCTTACAGATATATAATGATTAATTATCAGATAAATCATTTCCAGTTTAAGACCGCTTTCAAGTTTCCTTTTGTGTTATTTAATTTAAATTTTTTTGACAGCAGACTCATTCAGGTAAGCAAATTCTCTAAATGTATGCATGCCATATGAAAGAATATACTGAAGCATATTTTGTATAACACTTATTTCCTAAATAAAAAGACTATCTATTCCTTATTTATGCATTTTCGAAGCATGAAACCTTAAACAAAATTCGTCAAAAGAGATGCAATTAAAATTAGGAAATGGAGTAACGTAGTCTACTTGGTCAAAATATTTTGATGAAAGCAAGATTGATTTAAAGTAGTAAGTAACATTTATAATATATTATAACGATCCAAACCGTAAATTTTAGGGAAATAAACCTGATAACGGCATTAACACAGACTATGTTATTTCAAGCCAAAACTATTGACGTATTCTAAAACGCAATCGTATTCTGAAACTATCAATGATTATACATTGTTTATTTTGAGATACAAGACAGAAATTATTTAAAAATGAAAATATTGTTTGAATTTGTCACTACGATCGTTTAAACTATTTGTATTTAGGGGCAACACAAAGTAATGTCATATTGTATTGGAATTTATCCTATTTTGTCTTAACAGTCAAGTGTCATAAAAAGAATTTGAACCAATTTTTAAATAAACACCAAGAAAGACACAAAAGTTTTCAATTCTACTTTATTAATATCATGGATCTAAAACCAGTTGACGAGTAATGAAACATATTCATTTCAAAGAGACTGTTTTAGGGGGTTTGAAGTGTATAGGGGGATTGTTCTCACTTCTGACTGGCTAACGACATTGACACGTTTTATTGTAATAGGTTAAAAAATGTGCCAATCACATGTGCTTTAAATTAAAATTGATACGACCGTGACAATAGGGATAAACATAGTTCGATAGTATTTAATTACCGAGCTATGTACTATCGTATTATCGAAAATGATTCTCTGTAACGTGTAGTTTTTTTAAAGTTGATCCAACTGATCTTAATAATAAATTTAACGTACTAAAAGATATTCTGTACATAGTAAGAATGACCATTTGTCATCATTTATTAATTCTTTAATACCCTTAAAATCACCAAGACTTGCATAAATATCCAAAATTTAAAAAATGAGCACAATGTCGCCTGTTACTACCATTTCGTATTAGTCGTCAAATCAATTAAATAGTTTTTATAATAATTCTGCCTCAATTCATTTTGAAAGGTTTATAAAGATAAAATTGGTCTAATGTACAAGTAAAACTAAGTCACACAAATATAAATTTAAGTGAAAAAAAAATCACCTAGTGGATAATGAAAAAAGGGAGGAATTTAATTTACTTGTGTACATTTATATGAATCAAATGTTTGAAAATGCATGTGATCAACATAATGTAAAATGTAAATTTTTTAATATGTATCTGTAAATATAAATGTAATATTGAACTTAGTTATTAAAAAGATAAAAGCTTTTTCAAAATAAACAACATTTTTAAAAATATGGTCACTTAAAGTCATAGTTTAACATCGGTATCATTCACAAGTTTTCATTGATCAGAGTCATAGTTTTATGCAATATTGGCATCAAGGCATACTCTTTCATGACAAAAGAATTTTTTAATTATGTTTTTATAAAAAAATGTGAACTATAAAATAAAACATTATTGACCCGATAACACAATAAATGAAAAACATAAGTAGAGAATAAATTAAAGTCAAGAAAAATATAATAGATAAAATAATAAATAAATACGTAGATTGACGAGCAACAGCAATATCGATATAATGTGGCTTCATATTTATCATATTTCGGTTATGGCAGCAATAATTTTTATCGATAAATATCGGCGCTTAGATTATATTCTCACTAGTGTCTCAAAAAGTCATGTCAAATATTATTACAAATATTTCATAGATAATAACTATTAATTTTGAAATAAATAATATAGTATAAATGTTATATGTCCACAAATGAAATATTACAATGACTTTCTAAATTTGATGTCTCACTCCGACTTTGACCAATTAATTGCATAATTTGACATTTTGTGATACAATGCGTTCACGACAGTAAACTATAGGCAATAATTTATAATATTATAAATCTGTGCCTATATGCGACTGATAGATTGGACTTTTCGAAGGTAGCGTGCATGTCGGATTTTACCTGTGTACCGATAACACAATAAATGATGTTCAAATATGTCACGTCCAGTTTATAAGGTCTGTATATGACTATTATATTTAAATAAAATTGATGTTGAGTTCGACATGAAAATATGTATATAGTCAACGTTTGACACGTTGTCTGTCCTATGACACTGTATTAAGACATGCCCCCAAATATATTTAGGTGCGTGTTTTGATAGACTCCGCCATTTAGTCACGGTTTTAATGTAATTGTGATCTGCTTCTTGATATTAAAAATCTGTGGATATACCAATAGGTCTCATTTGTTTTTAAATATTAAATTATACAAGTTTATTTAAATTTTATGTAATTACGATTAAAAAATTAAAAAATTAAAACGGTTATTTTGAAAATTAAATTATTTCCTAGCAATTAAGACCGAAATATAAACTTTTTGTGTATTATGTTTTGCCTGAGGATCTTGATTGAACAAAATAAATTCAAGTAATCTAAATATGTCAAGGAAAATTTGAATATACTTTTTTCACATACTTCACTTTGTATCTTCATTCTATATTAATTCGTCAGAACAATTCAAAAATATTCCATAAGTAACAAAACTGACAAAGTAAGCAGTGGGACAAACGCTAAGTAGAGTAGTTGCATAGTATTTCAAATCCTTTTAAATGTCGAAGCCAGTTACTGAAATAATTTTATTCAAAATTCTAATCATATTCTAGGATTTAGAATTTTTTTCCATTTTTTTTAAAAAACATGGTTGAAAAATTGGAAATAGTGGGCCATTGCACGTCAAGCCTAATCTCCACTTAAAAATCAAACAGTAAATAGAACCTCAATATAATTTTACGAGTCCTCTCCAACGTCCCACTTTCGATGGACCGTGAGCGAAAAAATTTTGCCCAATTGTACATATATGGGGAGTTATATAAAATAAATTATTTAAAATTTTAGGTATTAATTGAAATCACAAAGCGATGCACCTGCTTGCCTTCCATGCACGTCGATCAAATACTGAATATAAAAACAAAAACCTCAATATAATAAAAATTTCCACTACAGTTTACAATGATTTCATGATGAATGATGGCCATGAAAACTTCCATTACAGTTTATAATGATTTCATGATTAATATATATATATCATATCTTAAAACACAAGATGTGTTTGTAACGAACATAGCTGTTACTTAAATACACTACCTTAGCGTTATATTCTTTTTCCAAGCTGAAACTATTACAATATGTGTACATTAAACATTAAAAAAGATTTTAATATATATTTAAACATTAATATTTGTCAGCCTGTTTTCGTTTAAAACAACGTTTAATGTATCAGCCATGAATGTAACTAATATTGGCCATTTCTAAAATTGCGTGTGAATTCGACTATGTAATTGTTACAAGTTGAACAGTTACCAGTTTAAGAAGAAATTGCTATTAAGAACAGTCGAATACAAAATAACCGTGAAAGACATTCAATAACTATCTGTAATTTCTTGGTTTGAGACTACATTGACTCTCACATTTTACACAACCCCAAGTTACGAAGGAATGACAGAATAAACTCCAAGAAAATACAAAATCGTCTATATATTTTGCTTTTGCATACGATATTAAACAAAGTTAAATTATAGTTATTTAAGGTTGCGACTTCTAGCTTTTGGGCCTAAAATCTCCATAATCTTAATCAAAAAAACTAACCACAATTCACGACTTGCCACATAATGTCGGAGGTATAATTTTCTTAAGACGATCTTGTGACAGTAATATAGAAGTAGAAGATTAGCAAGTGTGTGACTAGCAAGTGGAAGACTAGAAATACTACTGATGTGTCGCACTAATGTAATTTGTGGAAATGAGAATTTTGATTGGATGTTTCAACACTATCTACGATAAGAAGTTTCTTTGCAAAAATATGTTACGGTTCCGCTCAGCATGACAATTGTAATCATGAAAATGACGAGAAATTTAATATAGCAGATTTGAGTAAATGACCGAAGGCGAATAATCTTACTTAAAAAATTTGAATAATCTTACTTACTTATTACGTTAATCTGTTTCTCTAGAGCAATATTTTTCCGCTAATACCGAGAAACGATTTTCTACAAAAAGTAGACAAAAAAGTAAAGAAACAAACTAGCGACAAAATATGAAGTTATATTTAGTTTTTCTTAACCTTTACAACATAATAATGAGAAACTGTACAAAGGTCCAAATCAAGCAGTTGTACTCTTCTTGTTTCTTCGCTCTGTATTAAAATACGGCAGTACCAAAAGGAAAGGTAACGATTTTAACCTTCCGTATGTCAATATAAATATTCCTTTGTCGCTTTTTAACTACCCAATATGTTTTTACAATCGGATTGTCATTTGCTACGTCTTTATTAAAATCTGTGTGACAAAAGATAATGTTATCACGTAAAATATAGTGTGCAAAGATAAATGTTCAGCCTGTCGCCTCAACCGTAAGTGTAAGTGTAGTACATTACAAAAATAAAATAAAACAGATACAAAGATCGATAGCAGAAACCCTAGCAGGACTACGAAAAACAATTTTTTTGTCGATCAAAGTGTCCTTCTCAATCATCGACAATCATAAACACCAAAAAGTATTCAATAAAAATTCTATTTTAATAATCCTTTAAAAAACCAAAATTGGAAAATGAAAAATTATCAAACAATCTTTAAGAGCTTTTGGGCGTTACAACCCATATCTATACATATTAAAAGTAAACACATACAGTGTCAAATATTACTTATTTTTTTCTCCTAGCTGTAAACTTATTTAAAGTTTAGATGCTGCACGGTAGTTACACTTTCTATCAAATCCAAAACAATATTATTTTCAAAAATATTTTTGGTTATATTTTTCTTTATATTAAAGCTTGTTTCAAATTTTGCATAGTGTGGTTTTAGTTTTATAAAATTTACACGAAACTTTTTGTGCACTGATTATAGTCATCGGTAAGTAACCATATTATCTATTCTTCATGCTAACTAAATTAAAATGTATTATTTGCTCGTTCACATTTTGCGCCTAACTCTAATATTTGTTTTGATGCGATAGAAATGTAAAAAGAATTGTAAATTACAATGACATTTATAATAAATGAAACTACAAACAGAAAGATTTCGAACGCCAAAATTCTACTGCGTTTAATTAATTCACAAATGTCACGTTCAAGTATCTAATGTTCGTGTAAATTTCGCGCATATAAATGCTGCTTCCTCGTATATTTTTAGAGTATACTTGTATAATGAATTGTGGGTTCCTGAATTTTAAAAACATTTTAAGACTTAAAAATAGGCATGAGTGAGTATGTTGTTTGTATATAAAATGTGTCTCAATTTTATGCTCGTTTTGTTTTACTACTAGACTGTTTAGTTATTATTAATTGAGAATCGACTTATCCTTTTAAAGCAATTCAAAAAAATCGCAGTTAGGGCAGAAATGATGTTACTAGAGTTAATTATGAATATATAGATAAGTTAATATAAAACATATCATTAATTGATCGAATATAAATATGTATATGCACATATAAAAATAAGTCCTGAGTTACTCATCAAAGCCAAAGCAAATCTTTTAACTTAAAAACTTGAAATTTTGTGACGTGAACTCTAGTGAAGAACGATTATTTTAAATTCTACTCCTTAGAAAGTAAATTGGGTGTTTTGTTTTTAATAACGAATTATTATATCTTAGGAATAGATTTAGAATAGATTTAGAGAATTATATCTTAGGAATAGAATCATTTGTAATAGTTCTTTTACTCTATAAACTTAGAAAACTAGCCAGGTAAGTGAAATTAAGTATTGTTAATCTATTGCCTCTGAATGAACTGCAAGCAAAATATAATTTTTCATATAGTTTAAACTACATAATCCTAAAATTCACAACTGTTAGCTTATCCATATAATTGTAGATGTGTTCTACGCTGAGACTAGTTTTTTATTTTATATCAAAAATTTATGTAATTATGTGTCTGAATAAGGTTCTAAATTAACAGGAAATAAGCAATATTATATGATGTCCTCCCAATTAATGACAGTAAATGTAAATCAATATTTCAGGAAAAACCTCTTTCGCACTACGAAGGTTCTTTAAATATTTAGGCATTTGTAAATATTCAAGGGTACATAGTATTACTTATTAAATTGTTTACAAATATTAATTGTTCACAATGTAAATATATTGCCTATTATAACTTTTTCAAGCGTAAAACCAAACCAATAATAAAAATGTTTCCGTTATCTAAATGTTATTTATAAATTATTATTTTTTTAATCTTATTCTTTATTTGTACTAGAAGATATCCCATTATGTCTAAAAATTGTAAGTCAACCAGAATGACTGTATAAGTTTTGATGATCAATCAATAAAACTATTGTAGAATTGAAAATACACTTTAAAGGACTATATATTTTGTTGCGCCAACAAAATTATAGCAATTTAAGGCTGTAGTCCTTACTATATGATATACTGGACATCTCAAGCCGTTTCTGAGAAAAAAGGCTTTATTAGAGGTGGGCGTACGGACTGATGGACAACCAACTGATTCTATAAGGGTTCTGTTTTTTTTTTAATTTTAATGGACAGAATCTTAACAGAGATTAAAACCAAATAAAAATTATGAGCTACAAGTTCAGTTCATTTGCTTCAACGGTCACGAATTTTGTTTGTTTAAAATATTTCCTACAGCTTCCAAATCTCACAAATTTTTCATTACCCAAGAAACATCTGTTCAATTTAGTTAATATGTTTGTTTCCCTGTTTATCTTATGTTTTTTATCTCATATTTTTCTTGTGTAGAGTATTTTTTATGTGAGGGGAAGTATTTGCTTTTGTATTTTTTTATTCATTTGACATTTCTGTCATTTGCAATGTCAATATAATTTAAAGCATATAAAGTTTAAGGAATTAAATAGTAAATTAATAACCTGTTAATAAGGACCGTATTTAAAATAGATGTAAAAATAAGATTTCTAAACGATTCTCAGAACCATATTTTTGCTTCAAAATAACACACCGTTTGATACTGAAATAGTGAAAAATTATGTGTAGGTATTTTTAATGCTTTTTATAAAAACATCTATCGGCATAAGTTTATAAATAGTAAAGGAACTTTTATTTTATTACAAAGCAATGGAAAGGAAGATATGTATCCCATAAATGTTTCGGCGTTTTAATTATTTTTCCAATAACTGTATTCGATTTCATCGAAAGATGCCAAAGGAGTTTAAAAAAAATCTTGTAATTAATACAATGAAGTATTATTAACTTAATAAATATCATGTAATTAATACAACCAATTAATATGAAATTAATTAATATAGGAATGCAATCATTATATCTGCTGCTTTCAGGCATAAAACTTCTTCTCAAATATCTTCATGAAAATTCTATATAAGGGTAATATTTAAGCTAGACAGCCCTATGATTAATTCCAAATAGGGATAAGTATCGCGAATCATATGCATGTATAGCAATCGCGTCCAATCAGTACCAAATAAATAAAAACGGCTGCAGACCCGAAGCCAAACTTTATCAATACATCTCCAATATTTTAAATACAGAATAAAGTTGTTATGGGAACATGTATTTATAATTCCTAAGAATGGTCACTTCAATAACATCACTCTTTACTTGGATAGTTCAAGGTGCAAAACTAGGAAGTAAATTGATTGAGTTTGTAAAGAAATATAACGATGCTTTCCTCTGTTTTATTGAATATCCTCAAGCTTTTTAATTAACCTAATATGACTGAAACCTCCAACAATCTGCGTCAAATACTTAAGCTTCTATTCAGAATCGAAACTTTAGTGAGATTGCTGCGACATTTCAATCCACTTAACGGTCGTGCTTATTCAAATGGTTATTGCAGAATATATTTCAATGTACTCACATTTTCATATATCTTTTTCAGGGATGATCACATGATTAATTTCAATTTCACGTAGATAAAATTTTGAATAAAAACGTAAGAATGTCAAAATTTTTAAAATGTTCCGAACTTGATTTTTATTTTCATTCATTTCTTGCCTTTAATTTTGCTAATTATTAAACTCATATTTCAATATTGTAAGCTAGGTATAAATCGTTGAAACGATGCTAAGTGTCGTTTTTTGCAAGTATGCTTGATTGCTTCATATTCCACATTTAAATATCAAAATACCTTACTGCTAAGTGGATATGACATATTTTGTAGTCACTGTAAATTATTACCATAACACTAAATTGAATCTTACATTTCATACCAACATCAATAATACTTCAAAATATTTATGGTTGGTAATGATTTCTTGTTACATCCGGCCAAAAAAATAATAGCAACAACACGGTCGCCAAATAACCAGTGCTAAACAAGATAATAAAATATATAACTAGGTAAAGGAACTGGAAAGTGGAGTTATGAAGGACACAAAGAGATTAAAATAACATCTATCCAAAAACCCAAAGCGGCTTTGGGTTATATATCGATTCGGTACAAATATTATAGTTTCTACGAAGTGGGAGTGACTCGCATCCAAAAATAGATCCAAAATGGGAAGCGGAAAACAAAACTGACAAACAATAATATGTTTACATTGAACATCATCTAACATAAGGAAATATTGCAGAAATATATGTGAAATTTGAAAATTGTATGAATAATTTTGAAAATGGATCATCCTCACCCTTTTTATAATATTCTGTGCCTTGAAAGTAAAAAAAACTAAACCCTTACCACCCTTACTTAAACCACTGAAGGACACTACAGTGGTCTTAACTGTAGTGTCCTTCAGTGCGACCTACAGGGTCCCATTTGTTTTTCTTCAAAACAATTTGATATAGAAAAGTAAAATTTGTGGAGCATATAATTATAAGTAGTGATAAAATATTGAGTTAACTCCTATTTATTTTACTAGTTAAGACTTAAAGTATTCATATGAAAATGTTAGAGATGATAAATAAAATAGTGAACTTCTTTTTAAATTTCGCGGATAATGTATATATAACGCACAATATATACACGAAATTTAAAAATAAACTTATAAATCTATGGTATATGCTAATCTTCCCCCATATATTGGTTAAATAAATGCACTCGTTCGTGGTGCGAAACTGATAAAGACTTCGGAAATTTTATTCCATCGACGTTATTCATCTGCTTCTCACGTTCTATTAAAACAAGTAGCCAGAATTACTTCTGTCTATTTTCCGTCCATTTGACAACAACTACTCGTTTCTTTCTTTGCTTCTTTCTCTTTCTGGGAATACTTGGACTTCCACCACTTATTATAATAAGTGGTGGAAGTCCAAGATTTATGGTTCTTCACGCACACTGCATATTGCAGATATTGACGTATTTATTCTATGAATTAATTTTTGTACGTAAATGGCAGATTAATCTTATTTTATTATCTTTATCTAGGCTTGTAGTAGCATCTCGGTGTATAATAAAATAGTAGAGTGAACAGCTCTTACCATAAAATATATAAATATTTATACCCCAGGGATTTTATTCATTTCTTTTTCCTTGTTCTTGGTTCTTCGTGGTTGAAAATTTTTTATTGTTTTTCTGAACATTACCTATTCTAAGCAATTTTTTATAATTTTCTGGTACCTTTTAATAATGATATCATGACTGCCCTCATAAGCATTACATAGTATTGAATTTTCTAAGCGTTGCAGCAAATTATTAATATTATATGTTTATCTATCATATAATTTTAATAATTTCACATCGAAAATTATATGTTTATCTTATACAGTAAAAAGCTGAAAAAATAAATTTACTCAATAATATAAAAACTTTATTTAATATATTTGGCGTTAAACTTTATATTGCCCTTCTACGCGCACTTTTAATTCAGACTTCATAACCATTGAAATAAGTAAATTTATCCTTAGGAAAATAGGAATATAAATTAATTATGAATATATCAAATTGTTTTGTAAAAGTAACTAATTTTTAATATAAAAAATAAATTATCATCATGATTTACATCTAATTAAGACGAGCCATGATTAATATCGGCAGTGGGCTGTATATATTGAAGTAAGCACATAGTACATCATTTCTTTCGGTTTCATATTTACATTCCAAGATAAGTTACGAACTAATTGTATATTCATATTTTTTGTAAGGTAAAATTTAAAATATTATGAATATGCTTTAATCGAATGTCCATTTTATTGTATAACACATAAGGTGGAAAGGTTAAACAATTCACGCTACCCCAAGCTTCGTCTTTCTACATAAATTTCTTAAAATTTTGCATGTTGTAAATTTTTCCCTTTGTAAATTTTTCCCGGAAAAACGGATTGCAGAATATTCAAAGAAAATCATTGAAGACATTTTTCCGAAAAAAATGGTAAAAAGCGATATTTATATTAAAATGCAAAAAAAATTATAATACTAAATTTCGCCCACGTTCGTTCATTAGTTTAGGCAAGCACGTAAGCGTTATTTTCTTATTTTAATATTATTTAACGTAATATTGTAGATTTTAACAAAAACTTGACTTAAAATATATGCATGATTATAATACTTTCTTTATCGCTTAGGATGCTCGCAATTAAAAAATTGAAAAACCTATGCGTTCCAGAAAAAACTTACAAAAGTCACAACCAAAATAGATTTTTCAGTTATTGAAAACAGTATGTTTGTCTTAAAACAATATTGCTAATATAAGTGTAACCATCAGCCTAAAATTGACAAATAATAACTTGCTGCTTCACAAGATTCTAGTAACCACGTCTGCGAATGATACTATTTTTTTCATGCGTCTATTAGCGTTGAATTTTCTTAACTTTCCTAATCATGGCTGTCATGCTATAGATAGTCGTAACATATTTTCACATAAAATTTCCTATCGCAAATGACATCGAATAATCAAATCAAACTTCTGGGTTCCGCATATTACTTTAGGGCGGACGTGTTAACGGCGATCTCCTTATGCTATTCTACGTTATTGAAGATGTTTCATTCCAATGTCTTCTGAAAGAAATTGCTTGTGAAATTGTGAGTCAGAAAATTTTTGGCTATACGCCCTAGCTTGCTAATTAAATTATATGCTAATTTAAAAATGAGGGTCAAGCACCACCATACTCACACGGCGTGCTATATAGAATATCCTATTAAAATATTACTGTATAAACGGTCAAGTTACTTTTGAAATAAGTAACCGTAAAAATAGTGTGGTAGATTTGCGAGTTAAAGCTCCGCCTATATTTTTTTTTAATATTACATATGTTATGATTTTGAACTTTATAACGTATTAATAGTTAAATTAATATGCATTAATCGCTTCAGCAATCAGAGCTAAATAAAAATAAATTTTGTCGGTTCTTTAAATATTATTATATGGAAAAGCAATAAAGAGAAAATATTTTCAGTGTTGTCATAGATACTCGTATAGTATCCAGTATATCTAAAGATAAAGACCTTTCTCTTCTCTTTCACATAAATACATATCCACATACAACAGATGAGTGCTACATTTTATTTGACATCAACTCCAAAAATCTTTGGCAATAGCAGTATTTTGGCAATTTATTAATGTTCGGAAAATATATTTTACCGCAAAAGTTTCAACTAGTTATAATTTAATATTTTTGGTGAACTAATTTTTTGGTAGTTATCTAAAGTCGGTTCAGTTTTATTGTAATAAAGTTTTATTTTTAATTTTTAATGCCCACGAACATACGAAAATTCACTAAAAATAGCACGAATTTACCATGAATTCAATAATAATATTTCATTTATTTAATTTGGAACAGACGTGAGCATTGTTTAATAAAACTGAATATTTACATACATATTTGCATATGTACCCAACAGACACACATACATACATCAATACGTACAAATAAAACACATACTCTCTTTTGTCTTCACCATTCATCATTGATTCAAGCCTGAATATACCTGCAAATGCTATGTAACTACCTACTAATTTCCTAAATAATATTCTAGTGGTTATACGTATTTGTATGCACTTCTTTATTATTACTTACCTGTCTACCTTCGGTGTACATCTGTATCTACCCATTTACCTATTTTGTTATTTTTTCCTCACGTCAAAATGAGTGAAACTACTCAAAACTCGATGAGTTTACTCCTTACTAGTGGAGATTTACTATTACCACTTTCCGAGTATCATATTGCATCCTGAGTTTGCTAAAAGGCAGATTTATGGCATCCCCGGTCATATCAAAAGTTTAGAGACTTCTTCATTTTTTATTGTAATTTTGTCACTAGAACTAGATCACGGCGCCCGTGTTATTTATTATTAAAAATTCTGTGGCGTACTTTAAATTTTCGTGGCCATATTCAAATCCATTTTTACATTACTAAGATATTTATAATTCAACATTCAATTAAAAGAGAAATCATACAAATTCAATAATTAATGCTGGAGATAAGAATTAACATATACAAAAATGAAATATACATTGTTAAAAACATTTTTCATTTAAACTTTTTATTGTTCATTCGATAATGCACTGAAAGTTTGAAAATTACATAAAATAAGGGCAAAATTAAATTAAAAAAAATTTGCTATATTCAGAAAATTTACGTTAGCTCGGAAGTCATATCTAGCTTCAAAATACTATGGTCAAATGGTTAGTTATGTCATAACAAACGAGTCAAATAACTTAACTTTTTAAAATTTCCCACACTTACCGATTTCATTTAGTTTCAGTAAATTCCCCGATCGGTGACCCGCAATTATTTTTGAGCTTTTAATAGATCACCGACTGTGGTTGAATATGTAATTTAAAAAGATTTTTTAAAATTTAACAAACCTTGTTTGCACATCCATATTTTTTGACAGTTGTTCAATAACTAGAGTAATTTCTTATAGTGTGTTATCATTATCGTAAAAATCCATTTTATTGCTTCCTTCCATATACATTAATTTCCATTCACAATTTTTTTCTTTATAAATTTTGAGAAAAATTTTACTTGTTATGTATCACTTATTAGGGAAACGCGTAAAAGAAAGAAAACTCTAAATATTAAAGAGCTGAAAACGTAGAGTAATAAATAATACAGCTTTACTTACCTGTATTTTAATAGTTTATATTTCCCATACCTTTGTTGTACCTATATAAGGTTGTGTCATTTCTTTTATTATAATCTATGCTCCACTTTCATTCTTATATTTCCCTTGGTAAATCCTTTCTTTTACGTCTTTGGAAGCGTTCCCTACATTATACCAATTTATTTCTGTTGAGAAGACATATATAAATATTTTCAACATATCAAACAGTCACATTTTATTATTTCCAACAGTTTTATTTTCTTTTGTAAATAATTCAATTTACCCTTTTTGAAAATCATTTGTCTTACTAACTGACTATTTGGCGGTTCTTACAAAACTTTAAATTTTTATCGATTGCACGGATACAAGACTTTTTACAACATTCAAAAGAACATTTTGCGCGATTTATTTAAAATATATCTCAGTTTATCTAGAGAAAATATTAAAAGCCCTCATTTTGAACAATTCGTAAATAATTAAAACTATCAAAGAAGGTTTGAAAGGTTGAAAACGTATTTACTGCTAAACTATAAATAAGTTTTAGATTATTAAACTCTATAGCAGAAATATTAAACTTATATACTGAGTCACTTACCAAATTAATAACTAAACTTACATACTGAGTCATTTACCAAATGAATTCTTGCGAGATGTACAACACAACTTTAATTTTAATGTTTGAAAGAGAAAAGAAAGTCAAACGTCAACATTGAACATGTCAATTTTAATCACGGAAAATAAAAGGAGAACGTCGAAAAGTTTTAGTTATTTTTAGTGCTACATTACGTAAAGTTTATCCTCGAAAAATCTACCAACATTACTGATAGAACACTAACAAATTGTTATAAACACAACAGCGAAGTTGCGATTTTAAAAGGCAGAAAAGATACGATCACAACATGACTCATTTTTGACAAACGCCAAAGGATGGTAAAATTATTTGAATCTCTAAGGTCTGTAAGGTGATGTCACAGATATTAGAGTAAAGAAAATAAATATCAATATCGTTATACAGTCAGATTTATTTTTTCCATCTTTAAGTTAATTCATAATGGGTAATACCCCTGTGTGCATAAGTGTATGAATAGGAAAAGTCTGATGTCACATTGCATACAAAAGTAAACACAAATTTGATTATTGTGAAAGCAATTTTTGTGTAATCAAAGTTGAATATTATGTTTACAATTTTCTTCGGGAATTAAAATAAAACATGTGATATGTATATATATATATATATATATATATATATATATATATGATGTGTGAGGAAAAAATAAAATAAATAGGTAGGTAAGTGAATACAAATACATAAAAAGGCTAGAAGCGAATAAGATATCAGTCGATAGATAGATAAGTAATTACAGGCATATATAAATGCATGAATCGACGAAACGTTAGCAGGTAGGTAAATGGGTAGATACAGATGTATACCGAAGATAGGTAGGTAAGTAATAATATAGAAGTGCATACAAATACGTATAACCACTAGAATATTATTTAGGAGATTAGTAGGCAGTTACATAGTATTTACAGGTATATTCAGGCTTGAATGTGAAATTTTATGTAATACATAATATAAAGTTGCTACGAAATAACTTATGGACAAACTTAGAAAAATAAAATTAAAATACAAAAATATGTAAAAGACGGTATGGCACACAATATAACCGTATTAGTGTAACCATTATTGAACAAGCAAATCATTTTATTAATAAAATAAAGCAATACTAAACTGAATACATGAAGAATATCAAATAATTTGTCCACATTTTCAAGTCTCTGCTCGTAATTAATCATCTACTTTTCATATTCCCAATGGCTCCGAAAGTTACATCTGGCAATCTTCTGTTTAGCAACAACTTTTCCTCGTTTTCTCAATTAGAACTGTTACGCTCTGCGGAGTGGTAACATATTTCGACACAAACTGCACGAATGGCATTGGAAAAATTAATCAATTTTTTCTATTTGCAGTGATTACACTATGGTATATTGGGCAGTTTTTATTGGCTATCTAATTCTTTGGTACATGAACGAAATTATATTGAATTGAATAATATATTTTTTATTTTGTAATATATACAAAGATGGAAATTTCTATAATTTTGAAAAATATAGTGAAAGTTAGTTGTTATCTCCGTGTCAAATTAGAAAGTTTAGAAAATACAATTGCTGGATTTTGGGTCCAACAATCTTAGTTGTTTCGTTTATTGTTTATGGTTATTGTAAAATCACATCAAATTGGTTTCAACATTCATTTAAAATATCTATATTGGTTTAATATATGTGCGTATTTTATAAATTTATTAAATACTTGTACTAAATTTAATATTTTATTTAGAATGTTCCTATTTTTTGAAAATCAATTAAAAATTATTTAGCTGTCGAAGTACTGAAATCATTTATTTTATGCTGTAATCAGATTTGTTTGTAATAAAAATTTAACTAAATATTTTCTGAATATTTAAATGTTACTTGCACTGAATTTGTTACTACATTTTCATACTTGTTACTATGGGTTGATAGATTAAATTTGATTTACATACAAAAAGTTATTTTCATGTACTTTTGAACATATTTTATGCACATATTTGTAAAACATATCAACATATTTTGTTAAAATAACATTTTTATAATAATATTACTAATTTGGTCCTACATTAGTTAACATTTATGCTTGAGGGAGAATATTGAAAAAAGTGTATTGAATATATTTATTAATTTAATTTTATTCACTTCTTCCTGTTTCTAATTAAAATTGGAAATATTATATCACCAAGCATTTGCATTAAAAAAAATCTGTAATTATTCTATGGCGCTAAATATAACTCCTTTTGGCAATTATATAACATATTGTAACAATTGAAATTAACTTCATATGGATGCCATGAATTTCGAATCTAAATGAAACATTATCATGATTAAAGATATTTTTCATGCTATTTTTTCGCTGTTTGAGTGACAAACTAAACCGAAATAAACCGTTAATTTACACATTATATTTCCAATAAAGTTAAGTTAGATTGCTACATAGTAAATAACTAGAATGTAACTACACATTAGCCAATGTACAAAAATTTCCTTTTCCAGTATTTATTGAAAATTATGCCGACAAAAATTATCAGTAATAATCAGGTTTTTATCCAGAAGTTCTGTTAACTCTATGTTAATTACGTGAATAATTTGTACTTGAGATTACTAAATAAGCTTTTAATCAAAAAGAAATTCTTTTTTAATTTCGAATCGAAAGAATTCACAACGCCGTTAAATGTCATCTAATAAAAAATATTTCAGTCAAACTAGGTCTTGATCTTATTAAGGTTGCTTAAATTTTTAATAAAATATTACTTGATATTTGAAATGGAAAGCAAAGAGGAATTATTTTGGGGTTTTGAACAATATAATAATTAAAAATAAAGTTTAATCATAAAGTTATAGCACCACGTCGCAAAAAATTATAATTAACTCCAAAATTGTTGATTTCACTGTAAAAAAATATTTGTGTAGACAGAGAAGAATTATAGTTGCAACATAATCACATTTATGTACTTATGAGTATATGAAATAAAGAAAAGAAGAAAAATCAAGTTTTCCTGTTTCCTGTAAGAAATAAAAGTTCATGAAAGTACCGTACCGTAAATAAATAAAGTACCGTAAGTAAGTAAAGTTTACCATTATATACAAAATGTTCTTACAAAAATAATATAAAGTTCTCACTGAATTAGCTCTGGTTTTATAATAATAATTTTGTCTATATATAGATAACTTGTAGCAAAATAAAACCATATTTTATACAAACTAATTGATTGACATATTAATATTATATAAAATGCCTAACGTCCATAACAATGGGTTGCCTACGGAAGGTAGCCTCAAACCGCAATTATTTAACTGCATTTGTTTGGATGAAAAACTTCCTTCATATATAAGTATATGATGTTTGAAATTGTTTATCAGATAATGCTACTGGGCAACGGAAAGAGGGCGAGTTATAGACAAATAAAACTTACATCGTCGATGTTCTTTATGTTATCAATTTGTTTACAATTTTCTTGCTTGTGTGTGAGCAGTAGTGGATACTGTTTGTCATAGTGTTTTCACTTTAAACGTGAACGGAAAACGATTTTATTATATAATATAGCAAGTACATTTTTAATTTGATCAGGTACTAATACTTAATATTATACAGTAAGCTTAAATGATAAATGCTTCAAAATTAAAACATACTGAGTTTTTTCACTTCAGATTTAAGCGCCGTAAATAAAACTAATATTTGTTTATTTAATGCATCTTTAGCATTTTCAAAGCTTAAAAAATTGGAATATATTATAAGAGGAAGCGTGCATTTAAAATGATACACTCTTCTACTATCCGAAGAGAAAGATCCCTTCTATAGACCTCATCGAGATTCATTACAATTATACACTTGTTCTCATATTTTTTTCAAAAATTCTGATTAAAATTTAATTTACGTCAAATAAAACTAATTTCCCAAAATTATTCATTTACATAGTGTAGTGGGCATTTTAATAAAAAAATGCACAAACGAAATATCAGCTGAAAAAACCGAATATTTATTATTGTTTTAATTTAAGGACATGATAACTATGTTCCATTTCGTAAATTTACTAATTGTGCAGAAGATATTGTTACAAAAGACTAGTAAACTTTTGTACCACTATTTTATTGATCGATAATCAATTTCATTAGAACAACGGTAACCCTTGAATATATTTTTGTAGTACTGAATTTATTGATCGATATTCAGTACTGAAACCTTTTATTGTATTTTTGAATCAAATTTAATTTGGTAATAACCAATTTACTGTTTTGTTAATTGTACATAAAGATCAATTTATAATTCAGGCGTCGCGTATTTCTCCACTTTTGCATCACATCACCCGAATATGTTATCGACCAATGATGTATGTAAATACTTTGCATACGGCTTTATTCATTGGGATAATTACCACTGTTTGCTTTGTGTCAAATTTTACATGAAACTACGACCACATATCTAAGTGCTTACATATATTTACTTAGATACATATGTCTCGCATCTCAAACAGGATGGGAAGTTGCTCCCCTGGCTTATATTTCATGATATATAAGGAAAAATGCAAATATTTTATCGCTGCTAATGGTAGCTTGTTTGACTTGTCGGACACAATTATTGTACCTTGGGGGATAACATTTCGCTTGGTGGTAACACTTGCTAAATGAGATTCGTTGTAGTAAAAGAAACGTATTTTATAGTTATAATGTGCCGTGGGAAGCTATTTATATTGGGTATGATTTTATATTATGTAAATATTTGTTTACTTTATAAATCTACTGAAAACTAACTAATCCTAATTTTATTTACTTTGCACATCGTATTTTTTAAACTATTTTTCATATTTTATATCACCGGATAACATTAATGCACTCGATACAAACAATAGTTAATCAATTTTACATGGCAGATTATATAAGTTTGTGGGCAATTAAATATATTTTCCTCAACATTAGAACTGATAAACTCTGCAAATTCGTCTTACAGTTTTCGTATTATAAGTGGAAATGAGGATAAGCGATATTATAAGTCAAAATAATAAGGATAAGCGATGTTGGTTCCTACAGATGGGGAAAATATTTTAGCAAGACAGCAAATTCAGATGATTCAATATTTTATACATTTGATGAAAAGTTTCTAATTGTAAAATATTAAGTAAAGTACTTGACGGGGCAAAACTTTGAATGCTCACCATATCTTACTTAGCTAATTCAAATTGATCCTAAAATATATACTTTGCCTTGTAATACAGTGGATGAAGGTAAAATATTGAACAATTTTTGTCACTTTTATTGATTTTAATAAATTAAAAGCAAGACATTTTAGAATACTTTCACTGAAAATATTTTATTTACCATGATTTGATTATTATGGTAGTTTTCCTTTTCTTTGCAGGGGAATTTTCTATTCCATTAACTTACCAAACACAAAAATAAATTAAGGAAATTACATTCATTAATATGTGTTTATTTGTTACATTACCATATATATTACTTCACAACTTTTCTAAGATTTTCATCTGCACTGTCCAATGTAAAACACATTTTACAATAAATTATAGCAAAAAAGTCGTTCTAGTTAATAGATAATAGTTTTGTTGAGTGCCACGAATCTTTTAGCTATAAAAATCTTGCAAAAAGGGTGTCATATTTTTTAATGTGAATAAAACAAATGCCCTAACGATACAGTCTTCACTTTATTATTTTAAAGATACGTTCAATGGTACTAGGTGAGAAAAAAATGTCGGACAAACAATCGCGCAGCTCAGTACCTACAGGCGTAACTCTAATGTTTCTTTTTCAACGATGGTTTCACATAAGGTGAGTTGAATGTTACCATTAATGCGCGTGATATTGCTCTCTAGTTTGCGTTGTAATAATATAAGCAAGAGATTTAACTGTGAAACCTAAAATTTACATTAAGTGTTAAATGATACAATGTTCGCAGTCTGTTATATCATCACCACAAATGTTTTGAAAAATTATCTTATGTGAAATGACAAAGCCATTGAATTTCATTTCAGCGGTGTTTTTTTCAAAATCACATATAACTAGGACCAACCGAAGGCAAAGATTATGAATTCCATAAGCCGAAATAATTTCGCCACTGATAGTGAAAGAAAAACATTCCCTTTTGTCTTGGAAAAACTAAAGGCGGCTGAATCCATTACCTTCAGTTTTTCTTAAACAAAAGAGGTTTTTTTCTTTTCATTAAAGGGAACTTTTTGCGATAAAGTAAATATTTGCTAAAATCTATCTAATATTATACAAATAAAAACAGAAGGGTTTTACGTGATGTTCTTTTTATTAAAATGATTATGCAGATTGTAATTTTATGTGACTCATAAAACTTCTGGCGAACGGACGCCTGTTTTTGTTGTAAATCATGAGAATTTCTGAAGTTTTTCTCACTGTTATTTCTAAAGACTAATTAAAAATATTTATTGCTCGAGAATTACTTGTAGTTTTAGTAAAATAAATTATTTAATGCAACTAGTAAAAAGTAGAATCTTCATTGTATCGGATTTGATGTGATTTAAATAACATAATTAAAATAAATAGAGACAACTTAAAAAGAGACATTTCAAGAAGAATAGAGGAGTATGTTATAAATACAATATTTATTGCAATTTCCATACTTCCTTTTACTTCAAAGCGTTTATTATAAAGTTCTTATAAATAGTTTAGACTTACATTAAATGTCTAAATAATTTAAAGTAAATTTAGTTATATTTTTTAAAAAAAATATAACGGAAATTTGTATCTAATTTTTCAATATTTTTTAAAATCAGAAAAAGTGAACAATATCTCCATTTCAAAGAAATTATTGGAACATTTTTTAAACATATTATTTTATTGTTTCGTTTATCTCACATCCAGATGATTACACAAATATCGACCTACAAATCGTGTTGAACGAACAAAGACATTTTAAATTAGGGGGCACCTTCCTTGATGTAATTAAATTTACCTTTATTATATGAAATATTTTTTTGCTGTTTAAAGAGCGGTTTACCTAATTGGATTAAAGAATTTTTTCTTGGAAATAGTTTTGAAATTTAAAATCGGGCAAAATGACAAATAATGTTAACTCGCATATATTATATATAACGATTTTGTAACGTGAACAAGCATACCGAAATTATTTAAAATACAGGATGACGTTAATTGAAAAGTTACTTCAATCAATTTGCATTACGAATATAACGTTTACAGGAAACCGAATTATTTTTCTAACGCTTGTCTAAGGTAGAGTAGGCAACATATTTAAATAATAAAAGATAATATTAGTATTTATTAACAGTTAAAGAGAAATACTATGTGCTTTAAAATATTTGAACTTTTATACATAACTAACTTTGTATACATCTATTGTAGTGAAAGTTCTGTTTACATTTAATACATTTTTTGGAAATTAACATTTCGTAGTTAAAACTAAATGATGAATTATTTTTTAAAACTAACCGCGTCTATACTCTATTTACGAGTATGAGCTTGATACATGATATATATACAGTAAATTCCCAGATCACTTATAGATGAAGTGATTCTTTTAAAATTCATTTTGTATTATTTATTAAATAAAAAGTAAATAACCAATGCGGGTTATAGAATAATATGATGATTCAACATAAATAAAACCTACTTTTTAAACAGTTCTACGGTGATTTCAACCATTAAAAAAACCTATTAATATAAACTAAAACTTGCACTACACAGATTCCCTGCACACTTAGATTCATAATAACATTCATCCTTACTATGTACCCAATAAATTAATTCCTTTATCTATTTATATATATTAATAACATATTTAGTGTTATATATGGCCTAGTAGATATCCCGTAAGAGTAAAAAATAACGAAAATACCTCAAAATAAATAAAATTTAGAATTATCCGATAACTTTAGGTAAAATTCTTATGATGCTATTTTCTTATTACTTCCAATTTCGTGGATTCTGGTGAGGGAGAGATTATAGGTTAAAAAATGTTTTTCTATACGTTTTCAGCAATATATTTAACCCTTTTCATTTGATATCCCATATAACGGAAGAAATTATAAAATTAATTTTGAGTGCGTTATTTTCTCACCTTGACATTCCCATACGAATAATTTTATCTTCTTGCTATTCACAAGCATAACTTAACATACGTATCACTAGGCCATGTGGCTACGTAAAACGGTTTCTGAAAAAAAAACAGCTTTGACAGACAAATGTATGGATGGGCGCGTGAGCGGTCTGTCACCATACAATTGTTGATAATTTTTCTCTTTGAAAAGCTCCCGTATTTTTTTGAAGCACGTTGTAAAAAAAAATTTTTAATTTTGTGGTGTTTAATTAACTTTCTGCCAATAAAATTAACTATGCCTTATAATAAAGAAAAGCTACAAATGGAATTTCGTCACTGAAACCCACAAGACAATTTAAATAAAAAATACTATATGAGACATAAAAAGAACGAGAAGTGTCGCGTGACATCCGACTGAAACGAAGTTGTTTTCGCTTTGTATTATTTATTGCAAAATATTATGTATGTATTATGTATTGCTAAATACATACAATTAAACGTATACAGCCGATGTGCATGCCGCAGAACTGTACTGTAGTAATATATATATAGACTGACATGCACTTGCAAACTCAAATACGTTTATAATGAAGCGAAATTGTTAGTTGAAATCTTATAATTTTTTGGCTAGCTCTCATTCACCCTTTATGTAGCGTGCAATAAGGAATTTCGTTTCAAAATATATAAATACTTGTTAAAGGTGTAAGATTGTTGAATTGGAGATTAAACCACCATTTAAAAACCCAAACTAATTCAAAGCAAACTAAGAAATTATACTCAACTAAATAAGTCAGGAATTCATTTGAATGGATAATTTTTGCTACCATATAGACATAAATCAAATTAGTTATTAAATAATTAAATTTAATTCGTATGGATCAGGAAAAGCTACGAATAAGGGTAGTTTATTTCAAAAAATACATATTATTTCTTTTACTTTTGAAACCATTTGGTTGCATGAATTCTCGGTTTTTTAAATACTTAAAAGCACACACAGACAAATAATATTTTCAAAATTTTAAATGTTGTCAATTACTGACGTCAATGCGCCAATAAACTTATATATTTAGGAACGCAATCGTGCTCATTAAACATCGCGTATTCATTTTTAGCTATAAAAAAATACTAGGTCTCCTATAAAGTCGAGCAAGGGTTACCGCAACACCTTCACTAGAAACAACTCAGCATAATTTCGAATCCACATGTATTTCGGCTAAAGGTGAGCAAACCTCTTAAACGTTTATGCTTAGAAAACTTTGTGAATTCAAATAAATATCCGAGTTTAAGAGACAGTTAAATATGTACATTTTACATTGTCTGCAAGAATTTACTGAAGCTTTTATTGAAACAAACGCACTTTGTTTACCTTTATGCAGTCACAAGGTAAAATACTAATTCGTTTTTCCTACAGTGACAATGAAAAATTTCCATATTAAAGTGATTAATTATAATTCATCAAGGAAGGGTTTACCTTCCAAATGGTGTAACACATAGCTTAATAAAGGTGTAAACTGTAAATGATTTTTGAAAAATTATGTCTACAGTTTCAAATTCGTAAATCTCGTAGAGTATAAGTTTTTATTCAAATCAAGTGTGACAAACTTATAAATTTCATTTAATTTTTTTAAATATTCTGTTTTGAATTCTGTTTTATGCTCATAATACTTATATTTTCTGCGTGATAATATTCTAAATATAAACTGTAATATCTGGTAAAGAATAAGTTGATAATTTAAACACACACACATATATATGTATATATATATATATATATATATATATATATATATATATATATATATATATACATATATATATATATATATATATATATGTATATATATATATATACACACACACACACATGTATGTGTGTATGTATATATATTCATTTAGAATGTATTTCTACCGAGCTAAATAACCAAAAAAACAAACATTTAGTTTGTCCTACATTTTTGTTTATGTTAAATACTAGATTATAAGATCAGAGGATTAAAAAATACTGAATATAACCTACATATTTTCTTATTTTAACAATGTGACCTTTTAAAAACCAAATAATATATACATCACTAGTACTTGCGTTACTTAATTAGTCTTTCAAAATTTATAGAAAAATGGCAAATTAAGACTTTAACAATTGCTTAATATGTAGTTTTTCTTTGGCTAATTTTTCTATAGCTCATCTAATTAATAAATACTTAGTGGTTCGTAAACATACTTACTGTTTGCTAAAGGAACATCGAGTTTATAGGTAAATTTGTCAGAAATTTACATTTAAAGGATATCTGGAAACCCCTTCTGAGGATTCACAAGCACGTTGGCTGACATGTAGGAAGGAAAAGAGCTGACTTTTCACGCCAAGGTTCTTACAGTGGGCGATGTGCAGCTGCTATAGCATCTTTTAATAAAAGCTGTTCAAAATCTTTCGTACATGAATTTATTTTCAAAACAGACGCTTGTTCTGAAATAAAGATATTAGAAGCATTTCGTAGAAATTTCGATGATATTATAATTTAAAAAGGGAAACAAGCTCTTATCAATAGACTCTTATTATTATGAGAGCTGTAAGAAACCGGATATGATTGGCAGAGTATACAAAAAGTGGAAAAAACAGTTGACCCCAGAATAGCAGCATGATCTGGAAAGCAATACAATCTAATATATTACTAGTTCACTTTTGTTAGAGCGTAGGCGAAAGTTATTAACAGCTTGGTTTGCAAAAGTTTGCCCAATACTTTTAAATACTATTTCTGCTTCATTAGTTAAACAGATTTTATATGCGAATGACTTAAATCATATGCCATCAATAAAACATAGATAAAACAATTAATACACTGCACTCAGAGAACTAGCAATACTTTTACATATCAATGTGCAGTTTATTTATTGATAATTGAAATTTTCTTTTCTAGAAGCCACCCTAGACGCAATCTAGTACGACAATATAGAAATACAGTGCCCATTATCTGGTTTCAGTTTGCACCCAGTTGAAGCACTAAAACAAAATAAATTATTTTTGGAAATACGATTGTGGTAAAATTTATATCAATATAAAGCAATCGTGGTTTTATCAAATACAAGGTCAACTTAGTATCATTAGCCACTACGTCTGCCCGTTTGCGGTCTGGACTGGTTCTAATAAATTAAAATATGAATTTATTGCGAAGGACGATCAATTCTGGAAAGATAACATGGAATCATGTTCAGTGAAATTTTATGAAATCTGGTTCCAAAATTGAGAAATCATACATCACATTCCATTAGTGTTGAGAATGATTAGAATAAAAGTATGTCATGTGAGGCCCCGACACTTTTGTAGCCATTTCTTCTTACAATTTATATTTTTGAAACGAAAAGAAAAACTGCTAATGATTGCTTAGTTAACTAAAATGATTAGTCAATAATTTCTATAATTCTATAAATTCTTTAATTTTTACAAATTCAAATATAAAATAAAATGTTTTCAAAGTAAAATTTAGTATATAAAATTAATTTTAATTCGAGAATTTAACGCCTCATCAGAAAAATAATTTTGGAGAACTGATGCAAAGTTTACTCGTTTTGGAGTTGAACATGACATGGCACATGTGATGACGAGAAAGAAAAAGCGTCACGAGGAAATGTATATTTAGTAATTAATACCTTTCGTGATTTTAAATAACTAGCAATTTTATATTTTTGTTCACACGTTCAAATAATGTTTTTTCGTTTTTTAATTTGCCTCGCATTTGAGAGAAATCTCTTTTCACGGGAGTCACGCGACAGCAGGTTTCAGTGTTTTAGGCTGAAGACGATCTACGCCGTAACTAGCTCTACAACTACCGCGATAAATCCGCATGCATAAAATCATTGTACACTGTCTTTCTGCTTATTTGGCTTGGTCAGTGAATGAAATCCGAATTAACACCAAAAAAATTACTTTTATATTTTCATTGTTTCGACCTAATTTTAATATTACAAAATAAATGAAGCCGGTTAAAGAATTATTTTATTTTTTTTTATTTATTAATTAAATAATATTGTTTGTAATAGACTTTCGTAACGAAAGTTTTTTTTAATTAAACTGCATTATCTGGAAACATGAAAATGCGTGTGTTTTCTTGAGAACTAACGCGAGGATCATTTATGTAAACTTAGGAAAACAAAAGAACACAAAACCATTTAAAATAGATTCAAATCGATACATCAATTTTTAACTTTGTAAACTTATGCAATTCTAGTGACAATAAAGGGATATTGTATTATCGTGCTAATATTATAATGGATGAGGAAGAGAGTCAAAGCAAAATTCTCAATAGCTAACAATAAACCATCGAGTTTGGGTTCGTTTGATTTGATTCGATGAGTTCTTGGGTTATATATTGCCACCCAGAAGATATGACGATGAAAAAAGAAGGTAGGTACAGGGATTTCTCAATAGCCAGCAATAAATCTACCGAGTTTGGGCTATTTTACATTGTCTGAATGAGTCTCTCTGTTACCAAAGTATGAGTTTTTTTTAACTATATATTTTCTTATTATATTCATTTGACAAGCATTAGGACGGGAAGTCACTTGCTGGTTCTTATAAATACTAATAGTTAATCCCATCATAACAGGCCCCGTTTTTTTGGGTGATTTCGTGGATATTGTATCTCGGTACATGTTTCTACATATTAAAATTAACAAACGTCGTCACAGATATTTTAGTAATACTTTACATGTTGCATTTACTAATTAGCGTACTGTTTCATTAATTTTGAAAGCAGGAATTGGTATACAGTTATTTTTCTCTCCATGCTTTTAATAAAAACACATCTTTTTATGATAATAGCTACTCTCTAAAATGAAAAAAAATGCACATTGCAAACAATCTTACGCTCTTGAATGAAATCGTATTGAATTCGTGTTGAATGAAACTTTGGTTTTAGTACCACCAAGTAAGTTTACGGCGACCGATGCAGAGAATAGTTCTTCCTTTTTATGTTTATATTTTTATATAAGCTGAATACGAACGCAATTTAGTAGAATTTTCTTTTTAAACATCTTTTTGTACGAAATTAATTGTTAAAAATAATGCTTAAACCGCTACGTAATATTTAACTGACCAGATAGTCGGAAAGAAACTCTTTTATTATGGACGTAAATTTTATATCCAAATAAGCAGTAGCTATCTCAAAATATTTCTCTTTTCAAATTAATATAATTTTAAAATCACTTTAGGTTATTAATAACCAAACACAATAATTATAATATTAGTTAATAAAATAAAATATTAGTAATACTAGTTATAAAAAAAAGATAAAATCCCGCAATCTTATAATCATTGGCAAATTCATAGCAACACTGCAACAGCGAACATATTTTCATTTCAAAAAAATTAAGCTATGTTTTCATACTCATCCGAAACCAGATAAAGAACAATTGTCAGTATGAGATACCGAGGTATGGAGGAAAAATATGAGATTAAAGAAAATTAAGTGTCATTGCGCTCACGCTTTAGCTCCTCTAGTTTTTTGGTTCAGGAAAAACCATTTTAAATGTCATGCTATGACCCTCCTTTAAAACTTTTTTTTTCATTTCATATTTAGTAAACATTGTACATATTTAAATAATATTTTTCGTCACCGCATATTTATAGTACACACTATATAAATTGCCCAATAAGGTATATTGGGCAATTTATATAGTGTGTACAAATTATATAGTGTAAAGTTATAACAATTATAGTTATTAAAATATAACATCATATTCGCATTTCCGGCCGTTCGTCGATCGAGGCTGGACTGGTGTTCTGGTTGGTTGTAAAAGATTGCTCTCGTAGCAATAAATCCGCTATATGTGTCAATTAGATACACTAAGCTACGGAAATAAAATTAATTTCAAATTTGTACACAAACATATACGATATGTATTGAAATATTTTGAAAATTATTCACGCTGTAATGAAATTGTGATAGTCAAAAAAACATTTAATTACTGTTCCCTTGTTTCATTAAAGAAATGGAATAAATCTGAAAATGTATATAATTCTCTCAATTGAAAGCTTATCACCATAAATAATTTTGTTTTGATGTTTTGTATTCTTTAGGAAAAAAGATTTTTCTTTTTTTAACCCTGTGAAAATCAAAATAAAAAAAGTACATAAATTGCTTAACAGAAATAATTGGTGTGCTTAAATACAATTAATGATTAAACTTTCATATGTACTTATTTAATACCTCATTTTCCCAATAACCAATTTTAAAAATGTTTCGAAACTTGATCGTAATAATTGATTTTAAATTGAGTTCTTCCTTATTAAATTGTATAACGATCCAATATCTCCCAACCATAATACTTCCCATACACAAATTCCAGTTCAATATACACTGTGCTATTTTCAATAATATACAGTGAATTCGTAAGCGCGAATAACATCAACTAAACCGAGTCTTAATGCCCAATAAAAATTCAGGGCCCGCTGCGGCTCGTAAAATAAACACAGAATAAAACGTATGATGTAAAATAAAGAACTTCTTATAAAGATTATGTATTATGCGATTTGCATTCAGCGTTGGGCGGACGTTTTATTTGACCTTTTCCTGTGAATACAGCCCAGCCGCCCGGGTCTTGAGTATCAAAATTCAGTCAGGATATTGAGCTAAAAGTAATGTAGATATTTTACCATGTTATATACCATTATAAATATTTGTTACTATGATCGGAAGGACACGTAATGGTCAAGTGATTTTGGTGGTTTATGTGGACCTGTGGTCTCTAGATCTCACAAATATTTTAGACTTCGATAAAATTTTAATTTGTTTTATTCTATTGTTATGGAATTTCAATAGTGTAAGAAACATGTGAATAAAGTTGATGGAAATAATACGTTATACATTGAAACGCTTAAGTTCAAACATTTGAAGTTTAGAGTGGAATATACGTATATTTTACAGATTAGACAAGAAAAGAAATGGTTACAATAATCATATTCTTCACATTCTTATAATTTAATGTTATCATTGATAGAAAAAAATTAATAAAAAGTGAAACTTTGTATGGTAAATCTCAATATTAAATAAAATATTGAATTAACTTTAAAATAGAGTAAATTGTTTTATAGGCAATGATTGTACAATAATTACATAACCATGACAATTTTATTTCTATACGAGTTAATTCCAAGGAGCAGTGTTCAATAGATAATACGAGTTGTTGCGCATTTTTTTATCTATAGCATAAAGAACTAACCATGCAGCAAATCCTAATCAGTAATATTGTGTATATTTATGTATTTCATAATTTCTTGAAAACCCTATGCACAACTCTTAGATGAACCAAAAAAGGTGGCATACGGGTGTACCAAAAAACTAGTAGTTATACAATTTAGTACAAACAGCAACGAACAAGATCGAAATACACATCAATTGGAATAAATCTGACTAACTAGTAATCATTCGTGGACAACCAAACATTTTTATCATCATATTGCTGAACAAGAGTATAAAATAAATTTAAAAGTCAAGAATTTAGTTGCGTAGTAATTTAAAGAAATATCTGAAGTGTTCTGTTTTTATATCCCATAAGGGACAATACAAAAACCGAGAAAAATAAAAAAAGAGTTGCTATCCTCGAAACAAAATAATCAATATTAATTACACCTTCGAGAACATTATGCGAGATAGTTTAAAAATAATAGTGTTGACTACTTACTTGTCAAAATGTACAAAATATGTACGATATTGAAAGCAACCTGCGTCATGGTTTTTTATGAATTTAAATCTGGTTAGACTACAACAGACGTGGCAAGTACAATATGTCAGAAAGAACAATGCTGTCTATGATGTTAGAGCAAGATTATGATTGCAACGATTCCGGAGTGACGATTACTTGTTAAGGACCAATAGTATGTGGCCGGTTAGCCGATTTTATAATCAATAAAAAGAAATGCACGACATTCAATATGGGATTTATCTACTTAATTTAAGTACTCCTAAGGTGCAGTAGATAAATATTTACAAGGGTTAGATAAAGTCTAAACATGTAGTATTTGGGTTTATATATATATATATATATATATATATATGTATATATATATATATATATATATTTATATATATATATATATATATATATATATATATATGTAAATATGCCCTTTAAAATTTTATAATAATGATCCCAAAATAAAAAAGTGCCAAGCGAACAATTTAGTTTTTTGCTTTTACTTCCAGAAATAACTTTCCGATTAAAATGAAAAGGATAATTATTATAATATTTATGGATTATTATCAATGGCCTGAATTTTATTCGTTCCCAATTCAAATATATTTTTAACAATTTTTGTACGACATAGTTTTCACATTTTCTTCGTCTCAGAAAGCCGTTACATCCTTGAGAAATCCGTTACTCAGGGATGTAACGGATTTCTGAGCCATGTGATTTTACTATCGTATCGTAGCCATGTGATTTTACTATAGTAGTTAATGTAAGGTTAACTTTAACAACATAACTGGGGTGGTAAATTCGAATTGGGACATTCAACTATTTTATAATTGATATAATAAACAGCTCAAAACGAACAATTCTCTCTAGAAAAGTCTCAAATTTTCTATACTCTTTTTACTTATTTAAAATGAAAAATAAGGATTTAATCGACTCTTTAACGCAAATCAATAATTTAGCTTGATAATTATAAATAATTATTTAAATAAGAGACATCCCTTTCATATAATTTATTTAATGCAACTGGTCCTAATTTCATTAGTTAAAATAACAGTTTTTTTTAAAATACTTTTCAAGAAAATATTTCTCTTTAATTCAAATAACGTTATGAAAATCAGTACTAACTAATCAATTTTATAGTTAATCCCAGTATCTCGAAAGTTGTCAGTGTTAATACCAATTTATTCACTGAGCTCAATATTTATTAAATTCTGTAGAATCATTTTGTATAAAATAATTTCATCAAACAGTAGCATTATTTGATATAAAACTATATGAACCAACTTTTAAACATAATAAACATAAATATAATCATGTAAATGATCGACTAACACAAGTATGCTTTTGTCACTAATGAAAATATTTATTTTTTGTTGGCGTGAAAAAATATATTTTCCATACAAAAAACGTCTTATATTGAAAAAAATATAGTAAATTAAAATATTGCTTACCGTGAAACAAGTTTATTCTGCCACAAGAAAAAAATATAAGGGAAACTGTCAACAAAAATATGCTTAATGTTGAATTGAACAAATTAATCTTAATGTAAGTTTTACGGCCAATCTTTGTTTTATTTGTGATTCCTTTGCAGGTAATAGGTCATTTATTTTATTTTTACAAACATAAAATAAAATAAACTTTGTAAATATTTGCAAAATTATTGATGGAGACGCACACGTTACTCAATAGGTAATAAAAGAGTGGAAGACACAGTATTGCAATTATTATTGAACTTTACTGTAATCTACTGTTGCTGCCAAAGGCATTGATATGGCAACTGGAATCTGGACTGGATCTGGAATATTTGTTGTAAAATGTTCAGCAATACGCCCACTTAAAGCATTTTGAAAAATTATGTCATTTATATACAAAATTCTCCCGTCTATTTTCTATAATATTACAGATGGTCTTTTAAATAAATAAGAAAGTTTTAAAAATATATATCCCTACTATATGTGAAACGTCAGAAAATACCACTTTATTTTTTATTATTCCTAGTAGCCCAACTAGCAAGATATACGTGACCGGTCCTAAAGCATATTTTTCACTTTTTTTTAGCTTTAAGCTAGAAGTCTAGATTATCTAATGACTAGATTCTTAATTTTGACTCAGACTCTGCCTTTGTAAGGGAAATTTCCTTACGTTTCTTATTTACAAATATTGTACATAATTTTTTAAATGAATCTTCGTTCAATATATTTCTAAAATTATAAGTATTTAAGATTCCGAAATCCACAAAACATATCAATACAGTTCTTTAAAAGTCGTCTAAGTGAGCATTCATTGCTGCTTTCTTTATTTTTGGTTTTGTTATCTTGTTTCTTTTTAATTTGAAATCAATATATTAAAACCTCTTGTTATTATCAGTACAATTACGAAAACACCTAAAGATTTTTTTTAATATATTTTCAAAATATTTAACTCATACGAAGTACAATAAATTTCAATGAATTATTCTTAATTGATTGGAAATATTTGAATACTTTCGGTTCTTAAAATTGTGCTACAAATAATTAAAAATTATGTTGTCAGTATAATTTATTGGTAACACTATTACTTTACCATTGCTGAAGGGTACAAATTAATTTTTCTTTCGAAAAATCGGTAGGAAATCATTAAATCCATTTTAGGGAATATATTATGTAAGGCAAATAATAAAACATGCATTTTTAGTGTTAGCAAAAGAGTTTTGTGATGAAAGTCTGACATTTTTGATATTTCTCGATCCTGTTAAAATTATTAATAAAATTTAATATCTTTATTGAATTTAATCCATTCATGGATTTCTTCCCATTATGAATAGTTTTGGTTTAAATCTCCAATATATAATCTAGGTTTCTGTCTCATATCTCGTCCACCTCTCTTAAATTTAATTGTAACACTTCTGACCTTAATCCCGGTTAAGATAAGGCGAGAAATACAGGCAATTCCGACCCGAATGCGAGTCGGCATTACATAGAAGATCAGTCTGTGATATTTACTATCAATTCGTCTGCGCGTCGCCCGCGTCTTACATTACGGGAGCAAAACGATCGTCGAGGGCGTCACTCGTCGTTGTGGCCCACCAACAAAGCGTATGAATTGAACAGGCGTGTAACCTCATCTTCGCCTGCGCACTTTCACCTCCGCCGCCGATCAATTACCAACACATTCGATTATAAACTACACAATATTAAACTATTCTTTAAAGATCTGGATGAATTTGTTTCAATTTAATTAATAAGAAAACAATAAGTATCCGTACAGTAATCTCCAGATTTTGAGAAGTATATTAAACTGGAGTGGATCAGCTGAACAGAATCAAGCGAAAGGATATGCCTTTCATTTTCTTCTTTATGCCATCCTACTTTCAATCCCGTCTTATTTATTCGTTGTACCTAAAAGAAATAAGAAATATGCAAGTTTTTTACCTCTCATTAAAGGTCAATTAATTCATGGTTATACCTACCTTCTAATTAATTATCTACAGTTATCGCTGTTGAAGGACATACCTCATACCCTCATCAAATCATCATTGGGATTGGTACAATCACCCTAGATTTTGTTAAAACAGTCGTAAATAGTAGAGAAAGAGAGCTTCATGATAAAACACAAATTTATACTTCCTTACTAATTTGACCCAAAATTCCTAATTTCGGTACTGACTGATACGCTAACCATCAAACATTTTGAACTTCTTCCAGTTAATTTAGAAACTATCAGTTTGTATAGAATTAAAGCAAGTAGCTAGGATTTTATACGGACGAAAGAAAAAGGCAACAGTTTTTAAGGTTTAATTATAAGTTTGAATACAAAGTTACTAATTCAATTAGGTACAGAATAATTTCAATAACATTTACTTAATCAAAGACTAAATATTAAAAATTTTAATTTTGACTGACATACATTTTCTGCACTGAATCAGATTAAATTTTAGGTTTATATATGTACAAATAATATTAAGTATTTCCGATAATTTTCATATTTTAACTTGACTAATTTTCTTTTTTTGAACATGATTTATTGCATTTCAAAATTGTGCCAAATCTATCTATAAAAGTTACATTAAATACTTAAAAATATTTTTGCCTATGTTTTAAATTCATTCTGTATTAAAATTCAACAAGACAAAAATATTTGTAAACAGAAGATTATTCCGATTCCAACAATTTTTTTCAATTAGCGTGATGAGCGTAGAACTTGCTCCGTTTTTAATTTTTGTGTTTTAGCGGTAATTATTTAACAATATATTATCTTACTTAACATCCTCCTTGCCGAAAGCAATGATATTTAGAATACGGTCAATTTGAAAAAAAATATTTTAATTTTGTATGACTGATACGTTGATGCACAAAGATCGTTTTGTTTGGTCTTCATCCTTCTAAGCGTTTACGTAATTTATTGCGAAAATATGCATGTTACCTTCTCAACCAAGGCTTTGGAGGACAAAAAGTATATTTTACTGGTAAATATAGACCATGCACTCTCTACATATTACACTTCAGTCGCTTAGCAAAAGTGTAGTGAGACCAGTAGTACACCTATTCTTATTTTATAGAGATAGCACGATGAAATTCCGGAGTGTAAAATTTAATTTAGTTACGAGGGTTGGCGAATTTTTTATATCCGTCTTCAATGGCTAGATTTATTAATTGTTTATAGTATTGAGAAGAGAAAGTTTGTTCAAAGAAGTAAAAATAATAGCGTCTGACCGAGTTCACAATCTTAAGTCTCTACGGTATTTGCTGTAAATTTTGGAAAAATGAAATGCCTTTTTTTATCAATCGCTCCTCAAATCGATGTAGGATACTGACCTTAGGATTTGTAACTTATTTATTCCTGACTGTTTTAGTTCACAAGATTTAATTGTTTATTTTATCTTAGTTACTTTTGAAATGGTATTTTTAATGACCGTAGTTATATTTTTGAATATACATATGTAACAATATTTCTCAGAAACTCTTTGACGTAGGAAATTGAAACTTTGTGCAAAAAGCTATGTTTATATTTTAAAATGTTTATATCTTTATTTGAGAATGGTTATAAAAGTAATAATCTTTTATTGTTTGTATATGTTCGTATGAAGTATAATTTAGAAGGGCTAGCTAAAAAAATAAATTCAGAATTTTTAGAAGTGTACTCTAAAACATTTACTAAAATGGGCAAGAAAGTACACCCCCCCCCCCACTTCCAAGACTATGGGACTAAAAATCATAAAAAAACACTGTTAATGTGAATCTGACTGAAATGAATCTGACTGAATCTGAAATCCCAGGAAAGTTGCAGCGATGATTCCAAATTTTATATTTTTTGAGACATCCACCATACTTTCATATTTCTGACATAAGAACTAAATATTATATTGGTATCTTGAATAATCAAATTTAAGTTATTTATAAATATTTAATCGAATATTAAAGGTGCTTAAATATGCATGGAATCCTCGAGCGAGTTCTACTCGTACTACATTTCTCTTACGAGGACTAATTTCCTTTCATACCAAAAGTTAAGAGGATGGCGTTTTCTGAGATCTGTTTACTATTCATTATTAATTTTTTTTTATAAGTCAGTTTAATGCGTAGGACTTGTTGAAATGAATGGCCTTTTCTCTTTTATATAAGACCTTTTTAATTTTTTCAAATGTTATTTTGGCTGTTTTCAGTGCTTCAAAAATTATGAAGACAACTAAAAATTCGACTCGTTTATCATATGCGTTTTGTCCACTGAACTTTCCTTCATTTCTGAACTTCAAGTAACAACAGGCCACTTAACTTAGAAATATACAATGCTAAGCTGCAGGCAAAGGTTTCTAAAGCTTAAAATATTTAATAAAAAAAAATTAAAACATTTTTTTAAACGATAATTTATCTATTAATCAAAAGCAAAAGTTAAAAATTAAGTGCAAGTAGTTATGGTATCAGTTGTGGCCGTAGAAGGCTATATATGAAATAAATCACTAAAAAATAATAAAAAGATAAGAAGTTCGATTATATTCTTATATAAAAGAACAGCAAAAAAATAAAATGAAAATTAAACTTATGATATACATATAAGACTGTGAAATTGAATGATTCGCGTGATGAATAATATATTTCTATTTAACTTTTACTTGTATATATAGCATAGACACAGCCAGGATGTCCACATTTATTCGTAAACTGGAAACACTTTTCTCAGAAATGAATTATGCAATTATAATATATCATGTTTTCCAAAAAAGCATGTTTTTCTCTTTTTTGCACTTATCTACTATTCGTCAGTTGTGGCATTATTTTGAACACTAAAAAAAAAATAGTGTGAATTCTGAAAAACATTCAATATGATATTTAACGGTAGATACATTTTAAACGATAATATCTGCATGAACTACGCCATCCTGCCCAGGACAGGGAGCTGTCGTAATATAAACAAAATGAGATCGACTGACAAAAAGTTTGAAAATAGTTTGAAAATTGATAATCCTATCAAATATTAAACTCACTGGTGTATATGTAATATGACATCTTTTGAAGTTTTTATTTACAATATTAGATGCACAAACAAGTACTGAATAATTCGATATTTTGACAAAATTTCAGATCGATATTAATGCGCCGCGATCAAAACATGATTGGTGCTAACACTACCACGAAGCACGATCGCGTATCTCTCTGGCCTTGGCGTATCTCTCTGGATCTTTGGTCACGACATTCTAGCTTATTTAGTTGAAAAGTTGTTTAGTTGGTTATAATTAAATTTTACACGATGCTGTTTTGAATTAAAAAGGCAATGAATATGCTGGTTGCACCGATCGCATGTACCTAATCTAATGAATTTGTACCTACAATATTCGAAAACAATGTAAACATTTTGAAAAAATGCAAATTTGTTTACTTTTAACAAATTAATTAAGTCTATTACCTGAATCAAATAATGTCTTTATTTCACCACAACTGATGAACTGTAGTTTTGTGCAGCTTATTGTTGTGATTAAACCAAAATGACAAAATTCCAGTTGCACTAAGAGCTGAGAATCGTCTCTGTTTTGTGATAGTTTTTAATATTAACGTTATACTGCATGAAACAATTTTTCTTCACTTGATGCCTCTACTCATTTGATGAACATTGAAACGTCATTAAACAGTGCGGTCAGGTTATTACCGGTAATACCGGTAACAGTAAGAGACTAAAATGCTAACCAAATCAATTCCTTTCCGATGTGCAATAACATGGTCACACCATGTTACGACAAACAAGATAGAATTATATATCGTGCTCCAATTAATGAAAGTCAGTAATAACTCTTATGTTTAATAGAGTATTATATTATATTTGTACCCACGAAACAGTCTGGTTCACGTAATGAAGCGACAGCAAAAATTGCAGTACCTTGAAATTGTTAAATAACTCCAGGCTTACCTTCTCAGAACAATTTAAGTTATTGAATAAGTTTCGACGTATAATTTGCGATCCTTTACGTCAATCAGGGTTGAATGGAATTTAATAAAACGTCTGTGTTAGGTGCCAATACCTGTCGAATGTTCCCAACTAATTACAACCAAAGGTTCTCGCCACAAATATGTGCCTCATTTCAATTTCCCACATTGAACTTATACAGGTTGGTTGATGGACGTAATATTTGCTTAATAGTAAATATTTTCTCCATAAAGAATTAAAGAAGCCGATCTATCAGTCATGTTAAAAGCAATATCAGTGCTACGAAAGTTCATTACGGATCAGGGGAAAAATATGAAGATAGATGTTAACACAAAATTTAGTTGTATTTTTATGGAATAATAATATTAATCAATGTTTAAATGGCGTAAAGATATAAATGAATCAATATTTAGTACGTTAGCTGCAATTATAAATAAGTATCTTAAACTTACAGCTTTCTTACTGCTCACGATTTACTCATAATTTATTAAATTATTAAGATATCTTTGTAATTTTTAAAATGCCCAGAGAATTCTGAACTATTTCCGTATTCAGTAAATACTGGCATCCATTATTTATTTTACACATTTAGTATGTAATTTTTAACTCGCAACTTTTTATGGCCTATATTTAATTTTTAAAAATATAAAGGAAGGAGGTTTAAATCGTTATTTGAGGTTTAAATTTATATGAGTCTCGCGATAAAATGACACAATAAAATTCTATTATAATATATATGTATATATATATATATATATATATATATATATATATATGTATAAATATACATAGTTTTTAATTTTTAGAAAAGCGTTTACTACGCGCAGCTCTTTAGTTTACTATTAAATTAACCATTACCGATACCCCATAGGCGCTGTTCTATTTGAATTGAACAAAGAATTTCGGTCGTATACTTCCGGAGATATATTGAAAACTTCTTTGAGGTTTTACATTTATAAAATTAATATATAATAAAACTGTGGACTTGACAAATTTGTATATTGCATATACTTAGTATGATTTATAAGGCCAAAAAAATAAAGAGAACACCAATATATTCTTCAGTAGTAGAACACCAAAATCTTGATATTTTAGTTTTTCTTGATATCTGGTTATGTTTATTTCTTCATTCATTACTCAAGAACTATTGAAGTGCTCACCATAGGCAGATTTCGTAAGAGTTAAGTTAACATATCGACGTGATTGCATTATTATCAACTTACTAGAAAAGGAAATAAGATAATTTAAAAAATTTAATGCAATAAAGAAAGTTTACTTTTAAACTGATACTCATGGCGTAACCTGTATTTTAACTTTCAGTCTTACAGTTTATATTATCCGCCACAGTTCCACGTAACCTTCGGTTCCACGTAACTTACAGATGTGGCTATTAAAACTAAAATAGGGAGGAAGGCAATATTATTGAGCATGTTGAGTAGATATGGCCATTTCCATTATATATTCCAGCTAAAACACATACATATGTATATAAATATATATATATATATATATATATATATATATATATATATATATATATATATATGTATATGTATATATATATATATATATATATATATATATATATATATATAAATATTTGACCTCGTTTTAATAGTTCTGTAAACGTAATTTTTGGAAGCTAATTTTAGCGTATGTCGGTTACAGGTATACATTTTTACACCGGCATATTAAAAACTAATCAATTCTGGAGTCAAATATATTACTTCAAATTTATTTAAACAGTTAAATGTATAGTTAGTATGTTGAATAAAATTATTCAATTTCTTCGCTTCGATGCAAAATGTTCACTTGCACCGAAGCTGGGTTGATCATATTATAAATATGTGAAAAACTCTTATATACTTTACTATTTCTCAATCTATAAAATGGCTAAAAAGTCAAACTTTTTGTTCCTTACACATATATTCATGTTTAGGCCTAAAAGTACGACGATAGTCAAATAAATTATTTTCTACGTTTTATTACAATTCGAATTAAAACGTGGTTTCAAAAAAGTTTCCTAAAGATTTTAGAATCGGTGCCAAGTTGACTATTTTCTTTCTCCCTCGCATATATGCACATACGCATACGCAGATCAGTGCTACATTTCACTTGGCGCCAAATCCAACGATTTGTAATAGTAGCAATATTTAGCAAATGTCTGTATGTTCAGAAATTATATTGCATCACAAAATTTCAACTAAATACTCCAGTTTCCATTATTGTACCCTGGTTTTGCTAAAGAGCACACTTATGACGCCGTTAGTTGTATCAAATTTCTTGTTACTTTATTAACAATATCTATATATTGTATCCAAACTCGATCACGGTACCTCAGCCGTTCATTGTAGTTAAATTCTAAATCATGCTGTAAATTACCATAAAATAATTCAAATTAGTGTATAATTGCTGGATGTATGTAACAGCATACATAAAACATAAAGTAGATTTGTAAAAAAAAATGTCCTAAATTATGTAATTAATTTTAATTAATCCTTGATCAACCTAAATTTTTTGAAGTATTTCGTATAACAACACTCAAATTACTTACGAGAATATTATAACGCAAAACGATAAATGAGCCCTTTAAATTTTGTTTTTCTTTAAGTTTGTAAATTATTGTTTATATATACATATACATATATATATATGTAGTACACACGACGACATATATACATATATATATATATATATATATATATATATATATATATAAATATATGTATGTATATATATCACGAAAATATATTGAAGCCCATTTGTTGCACATTGTAGTTTTCCTTTCAATTTAATTCATGTCATATTGAAACAGCCTGTATATTAATGCATTCAATCCAGCGGCATTCGGCTTTATTCGTGGTGACTTCCCTTTCATTATTCGATTTCTCTCTTATGAAACCTTGCCGAAATTATTCAATATTATCTTTGTACGCGAAAAATGAAAGAAATTAATTTTCGTGTTATAGGTCTAATAATAACTTATGTGATGATATACTTGCTCGTGTTAATACTAGCGTTTAATTTTTTGACTATGTGACTAGATTTGTAAGGTGCTCTTGGTCTCACACGTTCTCCCGTCTAGTAATTTCTAGTAAGACTAATTTTTTCATTACCAAAAAAATTGTATCTCCGAGATACAAACTTTACACATACAAGTGAAAGATTGTTTGAAGATGGCTTTAGTTTTTGAATCATGAAAGCGAAGCAGATAAATAAACAAACTTTTACTTTTCAATTTCTATTCATAATTAGAATTGGTTACGATGGCTATTTATTTAATTACCAACTTTTATGCATAATGTCTAGGATTAGCATTGGTCGTTGGCAGTGGAATATCGTCTTTTTAATTATGGTAATATCTAATATATGAATAAATTATATTTTATAAAGTTCACATATAAAAGTTTTAAATTTGATAAACAATATCAGCCAATTGCAACGTAAACATATTTAAATATGTCGAATACATAGCGAGACAATTGTGTTTACCCTTTAGCAGTAATAAAAATACAGTTTCGAACAATAAACTAATCTCACAATACAATTTTTAATTTGACAAGATATACTTCTGATAAATTAAACATCTATTCATCGCAATATATTGCGCTTAGTTATATTTAACATATTGCGAATATTTATGTACTTAAGAAATATTTATGTATCCTCGTAAATATACTGAACAAATATAGAAAATTGGATAATACAGAAAATTTAATACTTTTTCTCAGAAAATTATTCTTCATAACCCGTTAATTATTTCAATTTTAAATAGTTGTTTATTTCGGAATTAGTAACATATATTTCACACAAGTTTTTAAAACTCGAAGTGTTCCAATTCGAACTTGCCCATAGTATAAAAGTTAAGCTTATTTTAACTACATTTCACGATTATATAACTACGAGTAACGAGATTTACTAAACACATGATTCCTCAAGAGCCTTCGTAATTATTGACGACATTTTATTTTTTTAATTTGCTTTAAGCGCAAAAATATGATAAATTCGGTATGTTTCGAAATAAAAACACTACACTGTATGTGTGTGTATGTAAATATTTATAAAAATAATTAAATTTAAATCCAGTATCGAATTATATCTTAATATCTACTGTCATAAAAATATTATTAAACTGACAATTCAGTAATAATTTATATTAATACAGAAAGAAATAATTAGATATGTACAAAATTTATTATAATGTTAAGTAGATTAACTTAGAAATAGGTTAATATAAATTAATATAATTTATAAGTAGATGAAATATTGTAGTTATTTTTGTTTGTGTTACACGTTATAAAAAACGTTTATGGAATTTGACAACTAATAATTTAAATATTATTATAAATAGGAGGAAAACGATTGTATGGGATATGAGAGAAAATTACATGTTTTAAATAGCACTGAACAATCAGCATTGAGATATTATTTTCAAATCACTTGGAAAATTAATGAATGATAAATGTCGCTATCAAGTTTATTACCGAAATTTGTAGTGAAGGAGTAATCGCATAGTAATTTTTTTAAATATTTATAAGGGATCAATTTAAAACCATTTGCGTGAATTTGTGAAATATTGAATAAAAATTCACTAAATATGTCTATCTGACTTTTTAAATATGTGGATAAAAGGTCCCTTTAAGTTTATATGGTTTTCCACGAAAAAAATGTTTTCGTAGGTGTAACAATAATCGATTGACCATTAATAAAATCAGGCTTTTATAGCATCGAATATAAATTCTCGAAACGATTAAATTGAGAAATAGTTTAATCTTATCATTATTAATCGATTCCGATAGCACGAACGTGAAAGAAAATAGCAATACAAAAGCAAAATACAAGTTAGTGCAGGCAAAGACAGGTAGCCAACTGTTATCTTGCACGTCACATTCACAAATCAATTTTCTATGATCGAGTCTCGGTTAATTGCCACGACACCAACTCCAAAAGTTAATTCCTTCATCCCAATTTCCCCTCTGCTTTAAAATTTAAACTCTTATTTTTACTGCGACGTTTTTAATAAGGAATTTTAAATCAATTCGGCAAAATCGAGGAAAACATTTTGATTCAAATGATAGGCTTTTAATACTCCGCTGATTGTAATTATGGAAGTCCATTCATGTGTGTCTGTAAAAGCGATTAGATGCTAACTTTTTACTAAACGTTATAGGATAGTTTTTCATTCCGCCCCGATATTCAGCCAAAATTTAAGCTTTGAATTTGCTTAATTAAAATTTTTCAACGATATTTTTACCAGCCAAACAAGCAAATCAAAAGACGGTTTGAAATAATATAAAGTAAATGTGGATAAGTTAAAAATATTTAAATAATTCGACCATTCAGAAAATCGTGAAAAAAGAAATAACAAGTTTTTGGTATTCTGATACTTCATTGATAAAATTATGTAAAATGTTTTATGATGTATTAGATTTTTCCCGCTGCTTCGCAAGTGTGGATTTTTTATTACAGCGATAGAATTCATCCCTGGTCCAATAATACTACCTCCAGACCTCTCTGTAAAACATATTGAACATTTTCAGTCTTGAGTAAAAATATAGTGGTTTTGGTTTTATGGAACACATATCCTGGAGAAAATATTGAGACATTCTCTATACACTATTAGCATATTTCACTGTAACGTTTTCATTACTGAAATAATAAATAAATTTTCACATTCATTTCATATATTTATGTCAAATATATACTATATTCGTACCAAGTTCAATGAAAATTTATTCAATCGTTTAGACGTGATTGAACAACAAAATTCAAATACGATTATTATACGCAATGAGATTGCAGCTGTAATCTATATTTTTTTAGTTATTCCACATATAAATACATCCAATTTAATGGTGATTGGTCATGTAAGTAATGATTTAGTAGGTAATAAACCGAGTTCTTCAAAGTGATCTTGAAATCTTAAGAAAAGAGTATTTCATTTTAGCTGCAAAAGACAAATGTTACTGTTTAACCACTTTGTTTCACATAAAAGGAAGCATTTTCTTTTGTTTGTCAATTTATGTAGACAGCAAACGCTATTACACTTAATTATATATATTGCTGCGCCCACCTCAAGTAGTAGAAAGTATCGACGAAGCTATGTGGAGAAATATAAAGGCAGAGATAACAACAATTAATGTAAAGTAATACTTCAAACTCTTAATGACTATTACACATTTTTTGGGTAACTACAATCACTATTAAGTGAGACGAGGGATAAATTGAATGTCATTCAATTACCTGCAAAAACATGGAAAACGAGTGGAACGAAACGCACCATGTAGTATTGAAATTTGTCAAATGTAAATCCATATCTACTGCAAATTCATGGGAGCTGACCCCTATGGACATATATTAAACAATAAACTCGTTCGCTCAAACTTAGTATTAATATTTCTCAACTAGATATAGGCAAAATATTCATATTTGTTCTCATTATGGCAAATATTTTTCAAATGGTATTTGTATTGCTATTCGTATTTGCCATATTCTAAACGAATACCAGAATACTGATTGAATAATAAATACTGTAGACGGATAAAAGTTTTCCCGTAAAAAAAATTATTTCAAAATAAATTAAATTTGTTATTTTACGTTGAGGAAAAATTATTTACTAACTGTTATGAAATATTATTATTTTCAAGACATGCAATAGAAAAAATTATGTAAAAATTTCTCACATTCACTATATATCAAATTGAAATAAAATAAAACAAAATCTCTACAATAAGGCTCATTAATATTTCTATTTTTGTAATATTAATTGTAATATTGAAGTGCAACAATATTAAATATAATTATCTAATATTATTTACATTATTTTAAAGTTCAAGACAGGCAAATCCTATTTTATGAACAAAAATTTAATTGCCCTTTGTGGTGTTATTTATATTTCTATTCTATAATAATATTGTCTACTGTCCCTTGAGAATTTTTACATTTTGGCTAAAGTAGTCATTTTTCTTAGAGTTAGGTGTCCTTACCTTCTCCGGTTAAACTGCTATTTTGTTTGCTATACCTGAAAAATAATAAAATATTAGGATATTTTACAAAATTAAATACAAAGTTATTGCAGATAAATAGGTTCCACTAGTTTACGAGTAATGGTCGACAAACTTATGACATACAGTTAGGACTGTAACAAGTTAATAGAAATTCCATTCAAGCTAATTAAATCGACTGCAAAAGTTACTTGTAACGTGTAGTTGTTGTCTATGAAAGGTATCCTAGGCAATATATCTATATATTTACATCGTAATAAATAATACTATCGAAATATGCAACTTGTGTTTTTCAACACAAGTTGCATACATATGGCAACATATTTACGTTGTGAAATATTAATATTTTTAAATAGTTTACCAGAAATATTATGTAACTTTAAATATTCGTAAGTGTTTAAATATGTACTGGAACCATGTAGTGAAAGTTATACTATTATTTGAAAGTTCTATGCATGTACTTTTAAAGCTCCACATACAACATTTTTTATCAAATTTATTTATTCCTTGCATTAGGTTATCATTTTATTAAACGTCTGTTGAAAGAGTAAGAGTATTGAAAATAGATGTAGTTAACGAGATCTAACGAACAAGAACCAAAATTATGGCGGAAGGATATTACGTTGTAGTTATATTTAACTTAACGTTTAAATGAGAAACTGTATTTGATTTAAATTGATCTAGTTGCCTATACGTCAGGGTAATTTTTCCTGGCGTCGTTTTTATATTTAAAACCAGTCTTACGTGCTTATATATAGGAAATAAAATGCTTTTAGATAAATTACTTTAAAATTTTCACAATAAAAAGGATATTTGAAGTATCTTTTTACTCTTACGTAGTTTACTGAATAACGGAAATTCGCGACATTTCCACCGTCGAAATTTAATTATCAACTCATTGCAAAAATATTTCAATGGAAGCCATCTACAACTATATATTTTCGGAAAAGTAGATAGCTTCCATTGAAATACTTTTTGCAATGAGTTGGTAATTAAATTTAGACGGTGGAAATGTCGCGAATTTCGATTATTCAGTGACGGTCTGGGTAATTAGCGCCCGGACCTTAGACGGGTTAATAGCTTGCCTGCTTTTTAAAAAATCTAGTATCGTGTTAAAAAATATACATGTAAATAAATATTTTTATTATCATATAACATTTCCATATAAATATATTTTTTCTGTCAATTGATGAAGGAATAAAAAATATTAATAATATTGGTGTATGTCAGGATTAATGCTCAGAATAAAGACCAAAAACGTTGAATCAAAGTTAGGTTTAGATACAATCTTAACTTAGATTAAATAGATTTACGGTAGTCAGTGTAAAAATATTTTTCCCATTTAATGACTCTATTTTTAATATAATTTGGATATGATTGAAATTTGGTAGTATTATCATTTCAAACGTTCTTTAGTACCATTGTTTAAGAAAATCCATACTTAAGCAGTTTAGTAATATTTAACTAACTAGATAATCAAAATGTAAATATTATAGTATACGCATGAATTTTATATCCAAATAAATCGTAGCTATTTCACAATATTACTTTTTCCTAAATTCCATTATTTTAAAACTGCTTCAGCTTTTAAATAACAGGCAAATAGAAAGTGAAAAGTAATAAAATGGGGCTAAAACCCCGCACCCTTGTAATTTATTGGGCAATTTATAGCAAAACTCCGACAGCGTACATATTTTAATTTCACAAAAAATAAATTATGTTCTCATACTCATACAAAACAAGATAAAGAAAATTTGTCAGTGTAGGACACTGACAAATCGGAATCATTGGAAGAATGTGGGTTTAAAGAAAATAAAGAGCACCGCGCTCACCGCTTATCTCCTCTAGCTTTTCGACTCTAGACTAATTATTGGAAATCGGATGGTATCGCACGTTTTCAAATTGTTTTTTTTTATTTTGAGTCTTTGTACGCAAAGTAAAGTTGTCAGTAAATATATGTAATGAAGTACTCAGTGGCTGTGCGTCGAAATTCACATTGGAGTTTCTAATTTTTTTTTCGATATACGTTTTATCCTGCAATCATATTTAAGCATAAAATTTTAATTTTAAACATCTCTGAATTATATTTTGGGGAATTTTATTCGTCGGTGGTAGTCATTTTAATACGTCTATCAAACTACGTAAGAGTAAAAAGATACTTCAAATATCCTTTTTATTGTGAAAATTTTAAAGTAATTTATCTAAAAGTATTTTATTTCATATATATAAGCACATAAGACTTATCTTAAATATAAAAACGACGCCAGGAAAAATTACCCTGTCGTATAGCAACTAGATCAATTTAAATCAAATAGTTTCTCATTTGAACGTTAAGTCCTTTTTAAATATAACTATAACGTAATGTCCCATCCTTCCTGTTTAACATTATAAAAAAACAAAGTTGATTTTGATTATGAAGGAAGATTGTGATTATAAATAAACACAATCTGCAAGAAATTTTTGTTTTTGCCGGTTGTAATTATTTTAAATCACAAACAGCAAAACTTGTACTTTATTTTGACGTATAACACTATATTTTTGCAAGAACTCACCTCGTTACTTCTTCCATTTCCTACACAGAACTGATGCAATTTATTTCACAATTGACGAACACATGCAGTCTGAATTCAATTATATATATATATATATATATATATATATATATACAGGCATGTGTGTGGATATATATTTATTTAGTCTATTATTCAATCAAAATTTCCACAAATGTTCACGACAACAGAAGTCACAATTTACTACGAACAGTTTCCCAACTAGGCAATTTTTGCCTAGTTTTGACATGCCAGTTGACATAAGTTGAGTTAAGGCAACAATAAATGCCTGATTTTTCACTGTGAACTTGCAACGGACTTGAACTTGCAAAACTCAAAACTTTCTCACTCCTCTCTCAGGTGTGCAATTAGTAATAATAAGACTCAATGGATACTAAAGATACCAATTTGGTTTAGCCAAGGGATCCAACAGCTCTTGATTCCTCAGAGTATATTTCATATAAGTATGTATATATACTTATATATATATATATATATATATATATATATATATATATATATATATATATATATATATATATATATAAATATATATAATTACGATTATAATTTCTGGCGAATTATTTCAAGCTTAGTCGAAAAATATTGCTGGTATTAAAAATATGGTATATAATGTTTGTATATGCCTAAATGTGTACGGAACCCTTAATGTACGAATTCTACTAAATTGAATATGTTTATACCAATTGCACTTTATCTTACTTTTTGCAAAGGTACTTAAGACAAAGTCTTTTCAAGCAGTAAAACATTGCCTGGCTCGGTGTAGTTCTCAACCTCAGTCCGTAAATTAGTCAGTTCCTATGGTGTTTAATCTAATGAAGGATTTTTTTTCCAAATTTGTGTAATTATTAAGTGATTAAATTGCATCCATGAAATTAAGGGAACATTAAGATTTATTTTTCTACGCCCCGGCTCTGTATTTGCAGGTTCAGTTAAAATTAAATTAAAATTTGTTTACAACTAAAACGGTGTTAGTATTAAGGAAATCATGACTAAAAATGTGAAAAGTTCCTGTGTTAGTAGTTTATTCAAATAAGTAATAAGTTATAATAGGAAAAACGCTGTCATGGATATAAAATTAAATAACTAAACAAAGGATGAATTATAAATCCGTTTATTCTCACTAGTATCTGTAGAATTGATACTATGGACGCACTTACACACACACACACACACACACACACACACAAACACACTCACATATATATATATATATATATATATATATATATATATATTAATATATATATATATATATATATATATATGTATAATTAATTTCAACTTTTAAGGATATTCTTCTTCATGTAAATATATTGCTTCAAAACACTGACGGGAATTCCGGACAATGCTGGAAATTGTATCTAAGTCCTCTGTTAGAAATTAGTTTTCGGCAAGATATTTAATTATTAGCAAATAATAATAAAAAAATATTATAAATTGGTCAAGAAAATTAGGTACAATATAAACATGGAAAAGAGTCAAAATAATCATTAATTTAGTCATGCTAATTAGAAAATAAATTATTAGCCATCGAATCAGTGATCGTGGCTTATATATTCCTCTAAGCAAACATAGTGAGGGTTCAGTCGATTAATAATATAGTAAAACTTTCTAAATTCGAAATGTAAGTGACGAAGAATATTCTTAAAATTCCAGAATATTCCAATCTTTTATTTGTGAAAACTTTCCATAGTCTCATGTTGATCTTTACCTAGAATTTTGTTGAATTTTTCCAATGTTAATGTGTGACATTAAAACCTTCTGGAATAAATTCCGGTTAGAGTGGTGAAAATAACATCAAATCCGTGCATTAAAAGTGAAGTCATGAAAAGGCAAAATTTAGCAACATTAAAAGACAAATACATTTCTGTAACTTTAAATTTGACCAGGGTTTATACAAATTGCACAAAAATCTTTCTATCTCATTAGATCTATAAAATAAGAATTTTTCAATCACTTGTTTCATTTATGGGATACGTTGAAAAAATTGTTCTACATTGAAAATTTCAATTAAATGAAGAGTTTTCACGTTATGACATGCAAACGAACAGAGCAATAGGTGGACATAATGAAATTACAAGGGTTTTATCTTCGCCATACAAATAAATTGTCTTAAATGTGATAAATTATTATTTTTACTTAAAAATATCTCAGCCATGATTTCGTGTAAAATGAAGATAAAACTATTCGAACAAAAATGTCATTATTTACGAGAGGGTCGTTGAAATAATAAAAAAATTGTCAAGAAACAATATCAAAAGGTAATAATAGGAAAAGTAAGTTGGGAAATAAATTAGATATGTCCATGTCGTAGAAATCGAAGCTCTTGTTTAGAAGCATTTATTACTACCAATACATTTAGAGACTGTTTTGTTATAAACCATTGACGTTATTAATATTTTTGTTTTTTCCTTAACATGGAATATATTTCTGCTTTTGTTCTTTATAAAAATTGCCCAAGTATGATCACTCATATTTATTCTATAAGATCAATCGTATACTTGTTTATCATAGTTTTGAAAACCCTTTTTCAACTTTATAGATGGTGACAAAAGTATTAAAAATTGTATGGCTTGATCTGTTAATCTAAGTACCTTTGACGACAAAATAACCAAAAATCTGTCAATAGTTTTCTGTCGAAAGAATCCTTGAGTGCAGTGTAACATAAGAAGTTCGATTAATGAGTTTGAATCCGATAAATAAACCTCGGATTTTAAGTGGACTGAAAGTGAATTTCTCGTCCTTGACTTGTTGTCGATTGGAGAAAAACATTCCTTCACTTTAGTTAAAAGTCCTAGCAATTATTCTTTGAGGAGAGTTGAGGTCTCGCGGATATCTACGGAAATGAACTAATGTTGTTCTCTTTTTGTAATTCTGTTAACTTTTTAAAAGCTTTATTTCTGAAAAATTTGACCACAAATTAATTTTTTTGCTGAGGTTTCCACTTTTTCTTGCACTCTAAATGCAAGCACGTTACTATCTTGTAATGTCTTATTTAAGTTATTAAAAAATCAAAAGCAATGTAACCTACCTTCATTATTAAAGTAACACCATTAAATCTTAACTTAAATTCAAATATTACATCTTTAGTTGTTGATGGATGTTATTTTAAGGATACTGAAATTTCTTCCTTTAATCTAATAAGCACTCTTAAGGCAATCCTACTTGATAGCCATTGCACCAAAAATATAAGGAAGATGTTCGTGATCACCTCCAATTTCTTGCACAGTACAGCATTGTGAATACACAGTCTCGGCAATTAATTTTGATATTCGGTAAGAAGTCAATACAAGATTTCCAGCTTGAGCGCTCTGTGAGAATTTGTGTCTATTTTAATTGTTAGTTTTTAATCCTTTCTTCTCATCATTGAAACATTCTATTTGCTTATCTTTGTAGTCAAGATGTCTCATTTCTAAATGCCACTTAAAATTTTAAAATATCAAAGACTCGCTTCAAAGTTCCGCATTACGAATTACACACCATTGTTTGTTATCAGTACCTTTCATAAAGCCGAATTGAATATAATCTTCAGAATATTGTCGATTCCAGGTTTCATTCTTCTTTTTTGTTAAACTATTATTTATGACTATTATTTTTGTTATACATCGTGCGGTCGTTTATTGGAATAACTATCATAACTTGTACTCGGCTGTCCATCTCTCGATATCGGTTTGTGCTACGGTCAGAACTCTTATTTCGTTTTATTAACCAGTTATCCATTGCTTTACTAAATGTATGTAATGGTAATCACGAATATAAATAAACGCATTCTTTATACTAGATATGCTCCTAAAACTGAAATGGAAGAGTATATGTCGGGGAGAAACTGTGCGGGCGCGATTTGGGGCACAGGGCGAGTAGACAAAAGCAAGTTAACGCAACACGCGTCAAGTCGGCAGCGGCGTTTGCACTGACGAAAGCATTGTAGCTCTCAACACATCGCGCTGCCCAGGGTGCTACGTAACTTGACCATTTGTTTATAAACAATAAGGAGGCAATACTGCGGTCCATTTTTTTTATTTTCATAACCCGGTACCTTATCGCGACCCACCGTTCGGTAAACACTTCCTTACGGTATGTTCTTTGAAAGCCTCAAAAATATTTTCGTATTCCTTATAACTAGCCCTAATAAACGATACCTTGAACGATATGTAAAGAAAAAAAAACAAGTTCTGGATATTTTTCCTTTAATATTGTTGTATTATTATTAAAACATTTTTAAAATTTTACAATTTTATTATGTCAACTTTCGTTGCATCCATAAAATTTCACTTTAATCGTTTTTTTCATAACGCGTCTAAAGAAGTGTTACTTCAAAAAACACACTATAGACGGGTTTAAAAACTATTAGGATTTGTGCAAGTGAAAATGTTTTTTTATTATGCCAAATTTAAAGTTTCTGCATCTTATTCCACCTCATTGCACCATTTGAAATATGAAACCTTAAATGGAAAGAAATTATTATTATTAAATATAGATGGCGGATAATGCGTGGCTTCCTATCGATACATAATGCAGTAATATCGATACGATGACAAAATTCGAGATACGATAAATCTTTTCAAAATATGTTGTTATGGTCACAGGATGAAATTACAAGGGTTTTGTTTTTAACATTTGGTCAAGTAATCCTAACGGAACCCTTGTATAACACCTTGTATAAACTCCGTCGGTAACAGTTGAACTTGAAATTTGGTACAGTGTTACAACTTATTATCCCACATATTATGAACTCTATAACCATTATGAAGTATTCGTTTACGAATAAAAGAAGGGCTAAATAAAGCACACAATTTTTTTTGAAGTTTATATGTCGGCTGGTTTATAATTTGAAACGACTTGTTGCGAAGAAGACACTATTTGTTTTTCATATTTTTTTACTAAATATTTAAAAAGATATTCTAATATATATTTAATTCCCCTCCCCCCTATTTTGGAATTAGTGAACTAAGAATCAAGAAGAAAAAAGGTTTGTTTAAGTCGGATTAGAAATTTAAAGGAAAGCTACGGAGATTATCCTGGGTATTTTATTCTTTTAATTATTCACCTTGTTTTTACGTCTGTGCAAGATTTAGTTAATTGTATATTTACGTTAAAAAAAATTAAAGCTAGTGAGTGGTATAACAGAAATTCTATATTTTTTGTACACCGAACCCTCGTAGTGTGAGTTCTACTCGTACTTGATAGCTTTTTCCCATGGAATACGTCAAATGAAAATGCCTCTTGAAATTAAATAAAAAATGTACCGTAATATTTTTTGACACGTATGTAGGTGTATATATATAGATGGGTAGGTGTATGCTTACATACGTTTCTGCATATGTGCGTTTGCGCGTGTGTCCGTGTGTGGGTTTGCACCTTTAGAGATGTGGCGTATGTTTTCGTGTTCGTGCGCGTCGGTGCGTTCGTGAGTGCGCGTGCGTGACTTGTCATTTTATTGGAAACACAATTAATACGAATCTTCCTTAACTATAAACTCAAATCAATTATATCATGATAAAGCATGTCACTCTTTATTAAGCATGTTGTCTCTAAATATGAAAATGCATTAATATGCGACCTGTACAAAGAGGTCCCCACTTCCACATATAGAAAAATTCTTCCACTTGTTATGGCTATTTTTCCAAAGTATTCTGGATATTTAAATTAGAGTTGACTTTCCAGTTTCCTATTAATGGATCATCCTCTTAGAAGTCATTTGCAAAGGTCACGTGCATACAAGTCCACTACCGCATATTTTTTTCGACCTAGTTTAATTTTTGCACCAGCATGAATTAAAAAAGTCCCTTGGCGCGTTATTGCATTCAGCGATAACGCGCCAAGGGACTTTTGAGATGGAATTTACATATAGGTTATTTCGGCGCATCATACTACAATTTAATTTGTCTGTATTTGGCAAGCAAATATGTTAGATACAATTAGAACTCACATTACGTGGGTTCCGTGCACACTTACGCCCATATAACGTTTCATAGTATTTCTATTAGCCCATTTACGAATATTAATGTAACTTTTCATCGTGTAAATATATTATTTAGTATTTGTTTGACAGGCGTAAATCTATCGTTAATTTGTCACAAAATGTGAAATTTAGAATCATTTGTTTAATTATCCGGTAAGATATAGTTAAATTTCCAATAATACTATTTCTTTTAAATTGGACTATAGAAGTTTCAAAGATTGCAGGATATTACTTTGTGGACATTTTTAGCAGTATATCTAGAACTAAAATAATTTTACATCAAACTTACTTTTCTTGCGGACACTAAAAATTTAATGATAAACTAATGATATATGTATAAGTTACAATGCTGTATTGTTATACCAAATTTGAAGTTCTTATGTCGAGCGGTTTCTAAGAAAACCCGCTGTGCCCGACAGATAGACACATAAATTTTCTGTTTCTTTTTTCTTAACAACTCTAAAGTTTTTTCATTTAAATGTATTTTACCACGTATATTTTCCAGCCCGCTTATACTCTATAATGAGGGTCTTAAAATATTGTATTAATAACTATAGCTTGTGTCTTCGACAGCGTGCATTTTCGATTAAGGCGGTGGAATTTATATTTGATCTAGGACCGTCACAATATTTCGTCATTAATTTTATGTGAATCGTGTTGCCTTGTTCTCTAGCTACATATGAGCAAGGGTAACAGTATGTATCATTGAGTATCATTGAGAAAATCTGTCTAACCGTTTATTCGTGATTGAGTAAAATGCGTCTAGTCATTTACAGCCTGTGAGAAACAAATATTCAAATGTCGGTACTTTATATGAATGTGATGCAATTTAAAAGAAACAAAATTAGTGAACTAAAATTTAAGCATGCGTTTTCTTATTCTTTTACTTTTTCTGAATATATAGTTTCACTTTTTTAACGATACATTCCGAATATCTCATCTTCATTTTTAGACCGTAAAATTTATTATGTGCATGTAAATTTATTCAATTATATCTGTCAGAAAAAAATTAAAAAGTGTTTTTTGACTGGCGGAGCATATAATTTTGATCTCAAACACTATAAAAATACTTACCCGCTCAATTTTGAATCTCATTAATGACAATGTTTATCTAAATACACTTAAAAATTATTCAAAAGCCTTGAAGTGGCAATGTGGAAGCGAAAAATTAATGGTTTTAAAATGTACAGAAAATATGATATATTTCAATTAAAAGTACGTTAATTAAATATTGATCGAGAATTACCAAGCAAATCCAAAACTTATAGTGCGACTTAGGACGCGGTACGCATTAAAGTGGTTCTCATTACAATGTTTCATTAATATTCAATTTATTATAACCGTTTTTTACCCGTTCTAACTTTATCTGAGCGCTAATTGCGTAGCGTAATTATGATTAATTGAGACAGTAATTTCACTTTATTTTAATTGCTTTGTTATATAATGAATATTTAAATTTGTTTTTAAAGTGGTGTTGCCAACAGTTGATGTATATAATTATTAAAAAATAATAAAGTGAACACTTAAAAACATACCAAAATACTAGAGATTTTTGGGGTCAGTGTCAAGTCGAATGAGAATATCATGTGTATATCTTTACGTGTGTTGGTGTTCATGTGAGAGAGACAGATGAACTGATTTTATAAATGATTTATGTTTGGAAACGATATTGTGGTAAAAGTCCCAAATAATTCTGGTAATCCTGTAATTTTGTACTATACAGTGCTTATTTTACACAGATATTTTTTGAAGACGGTTCAGTTTCTTTGATAAAAGTTCGATTTATCCTTGAGACATATTCACGCCATTTTAAGATTTAAAGTGACGAGCAATAAAAATATATCTATCTTTTAAACAACAGATTTAGAATAAATTGAAAAAAATATAAGAAATTTTAATTGAAATACTTTTATTAATAATTTGAAGTCGAAAGCATTTTAATAATAGTTTGAAGTCAAATTTGTTCGATTAATTTAAATTAACATATTTTATAAAAATAGACAACTACATAACCCTTCTTTATGTACGTCCCGATACACATTTAGCTGGTTATTTATGGGATTCCTAAATTCTAAAACGTGAACGTTTTAAAATGTTACTATAGGAATTACCAATTCAAATAATGCAAAACCCAAAATAAAAATTTTGTCGCAGATTTTATTTAAAACTCAAGTATTTGTTAGTTGTTTCTCTCTGTTCTTTATGTTGTAATTTCTTTAAATATTTATTATTTTTATTACCAATAATAACTATAATTTAGTACACTTATAATCTTAAGAACGTAAGCACGAGTCTGTATCTCACCCATTATTTTCTTTTTCCACTGTGGAAAAATTGTTATAACCATTATAAAATATGAAATATATTTACTTAAATTTTTTTCCAACCGTATCAAATTGAAATGACATGATTAAAACTTTACTTTAATTGCGTGTCTATTCTTGAATTTAGCAAAATATCGAAAAGTGAAAATAATAGCTGCGAAATCAAGTTTAGTAAATTAGAAATGAAATTATAATTAAATTAATCTTTAAAAAAATGTATCTTTCTAATATAAAATAGAATTATTGGAAGAGAAAATAGTCATTAGTAATCAGCTAAGAGCCGGTTTTTTAAGTGTGACTAAAAATAATTATTCATCCGTATTATAAGTATAGTTGACGTTTTATCCTAATGTGACTTACAGCCTGACGTTTTGTTATCTAATATTTAACATTATTTTGCCCTCGTAATATTTACCTATAATAATTTATTATTTTAAGAGTTTAAAAAATATACCTAATGGTTTTAATTTTCATTTTTAGTGCTGCGTTCCAAAAATACAAATCGGCGATTTAGTAATTAACTTAATTTTATATGACGGCCAATTATCTTGGTTATTTTATCAGAAAACACATGTATATGTTATGTGATCTTTCTTAACCAAAATTTGCAAAACTTACTAAAAATTTTCTCAAATAAAAATGTAACCTATGAATTTAAAAAGATAAAATTATCCGACATGGGTACTGGAGTTCCACGCTTCCGTAGTTCGAAAAGTGCAGCCGCGTGTAATGGGTATTTTGGCAAAGAAATCTAGATAATTGAATTAAAGCATATTTTCCAGTGTTCCATTAATAGGTCTTCATTTTAGGTTAGTGTATTTACAAGTCCAAATAGTTTTTCTATGCATATTATTTTCTTCATCAGCATTTAAGGTTTATTTAATGGAATGCTTATAAATATTTAGGTGCATTGTAATACAATTCTCCTTTATTGACCTGTCTTTTAAAAAAAAAAAGACATTAAAAATGATTAGAACTCATACAACAAGAGTTATATGAATACTTAGGTACAAACAAACATCCTAGGCTACGCCGAATTTTTATAGAACTTTTTACAAATATTAAGACTATTTCTCATTATGCAAATATATTGCCTAGTATAAATTTCACAGTCGTAAAATTGTCATGAATTTAAAAAACTTTTAAATCTAGAATTATTGTTTTATTTTTCAGGAAAAATATATATAAACCTCTAATTAAGTTGCTTTCACTTCAAATTGTACTCCAGCCTTTTCAGATTATTTAATATGATCTGGTGGACATTTTGGGTAATGTCGCTTGAACTGCAATGAATAAAATTACCTTATATTAAATATATTTTATTTACTCTGATCCAAAATATTAGTGTTAGTTATGGAGATTTCTGCAAACAAGAATGCTTTACCACATCACCAAATTTCAAGTCTGTACGTCGAACGGTTTCTAATTTTTTTTTTCTTTAGGACGTTCGTAGGTACTCCTAGTGAAAAATAATTAACTCAAAATAGGTGCCGACTTATTTGTAATAAATAACTAAGTTACTTATTTTAGTCAACAAGCTTAAACAAATTTAATTTAATTTGTAATGTCAATTTATACTTTAATTTTTCATGTACTCACAATACTAAATAGATTCATAAAGTTATAATATAAAAAAATACATTTTTTAAGTTGATAAGCGGTGCTGGAACCGACTTCAAAAATAAGTAACTTAGTTATTTATTGCAACTAAGTCTGTATCTACATTGAGTCAATTATTGTTGACTGTTTAGAACCTACGTATTTTGAAGTGGGTTTTTTAAAAGATATATTATTTTATAATTTTTAGTCATTGATATATTAATGTTAATTATCACAATTATATTATTTTTAGAAAGTCACGTTTTTTCCCGTTTGAGCGTACTTTAGTTGCACTCGGTAATTCTTAAAGACACTTACTAATATATTATTTCAAACATAGCACAAAATGAACAAAAACTTTAAACTTGGATATATAAATGTAATGAAATTTCTCAAATGTAATAAAAACACTCAATTATCGATCAAGGAATACCACACAAGTCTATAATTGATAACACCACTTGCGACAGCGATTCATATTTTAATCATTATGAATTGTAAAAATAATTTATAATTATTATATATCTTTAAAGCTAAATTTATTATAACCCCCTTGCTTCACGTCCTGGCTAAAAAGAGAACATGACTGCATTTTATTTTCACACCTTTAATTAATAAATATTCAGGCTTAATAACCAAACGTTCTACCCGTATTTTATATATCTATACGGAGGTCATTACGGCAAGCGTTAATATCAATAGATGTGTGATGCTCATTCAAAATGGAGTATAAGGTAACCATTAACGTAATAATTTAACCCTTCTGTTGCGTGGAAATTACTTTTCAGTCATCTGTATTTTATTGAAATTCGTATTTCTGAAAGTTAATTTTCCAATTTACTAAATAAAGTGCGCTGAGAGATAATACGTACTAGATTCAGTCGTAGTTTTTATTACTTGACTCGTTTGGATAGAAACTACTCAGTCGTTAACCAACAATATCGATATTCGAATAGGAGCCGTTCACTTTTTATTTCTGATAGGTAGTTTAAGTTTGTTGACATTTTTATTTTTATAAAATAATTTTAAAATATATTATTTAATTGCACTTTGTTTACAAAAACTGATTATTCATTTAAATTTTCAGTATCGATATAAAAATTTGTTATTGAATTTTGAAATTAACGATTTACAATTCCTATCTCATAGTTTTCTCCTAATTGGTGAAATACTATTTAACATTGAAGCCATAATAAATGTAGCAGAAAATTGCATGTAACCTACAATACGAGTGTTTCGTAAACGTAAAGACCCAGTTCAAACGGACAATGATAGATATTAACGGTTTTGTCAACTATTAACATATTCAATCTATTTTTATTCGAGCACAGAACTATACGATAGAGGCTTCTGACTAAAATTTGTATAATAAAAAAGGTAAGATATAAAGTTACACATATTTGGGATTTTTAAATATTTTGGTGGTGTCTACCTTATGTCCTATTTAACTATTATAAACTTTTGTTGTCAGTAAGGTTTAAAAGTCCAAAAATGCGAGTTAAACATATAAAATTAGAATGATGGACATACTGTTTTCTGATTCATATAAAACTCTGTTATTGCTTCTGAATTTATTGTTAATATATTTTCAGCACTAGGATTATATATTTTGGCTGTCAGGTTATCAGTTAAATTGCATGCATTAAAGATACATTTGCATATTCTTAATGTTGCTCATTTTAAAATGTAGTACACTGTTGAATAACTCTCATATTGAGCTTTTAAACAAACATTTTCATACATACAATAGCTTTTATGTATTATATTTATTTTAATTAAGAGTAAAGAAATTATGGATATTCTTTAATTTATAATGCACTTAATACATCTAATTATCTGGAGATGATCTGTAAATTAAGAAATTTCCATAATAATGTCCTAACATACCTATCTTGACTTTTCAAATATTTTTTTCTTTAAAGACAGTTAAAATAAATGTCATGTCTATTACGGTTTTGAATAATATTTCCAAAAAACATTGCTAATCAGGAAACTTTCAGAATTTCTACGCTCTTAAAAAAAATTTTAAAAATCTATTGACGTATTAGTATTTAGATGAAAATGAAGAAAAAAACTTTTAAGGTGTCCAGTAACTGTACACTGAATAGACAGATACGTTCATCTGTAACAGCTGTTTTCTCAGAAACTGCTTAATTTAGAAACTGAAAATTGGTGAAATAATAAAATATATTTCCCCCTATATACTTCAACTGCTAATATATTTACAGAAATATCATTGTGCTAATTAATATTACATGAACCGGAGAGGAAGGGACGAATTCATCGATAAGAAATTAATTTTTTTTTCATATACGAGCTTCATTCTATGATATGTTTACTTACATAAATGTATTCACTTGTATGAGCTAATTCTTGCTATCTAAATTTTATTTTTTCAAATAATTAAAAATTATTTGAAAAACTATCCATTTTAATATTAGAAAATTATTAATTATTTAAAAATTTAGTAGCGTATTTAAATACGGTATATTTGGAAGTTCGTGTTGCCTTTTGAAAATAATAAAAAAAATCTCAATCATGTGAATGTTCCTTAAAATATGGTAATTATGTATCAGATTTACGAAATGGCTTCAAAACGTGACTCGAATCACATTCAGTGGAATAAAATTAGTATTTCTGAAAGATATAATAAAAATTCCAGATATCCATAGTATAGAATAAAAAGGTAATGTGAGAAAAAATAATAAAGACCACGGTTTTCTAAATAACTGTAGACTTGTTCCGGTAATTTTTTATTATTGCTACGTAGTCGATTTTATTTAAAAAATGGTTAAAAGTGTTTCCATGCATTAAAAATAGCTAAAAGTTTTTGCATGCATTTTTTCTTACATATTCTAAAAATGTCGATTTATGACAAGCTATATAAATATGGTATTTTTTATTTCGTTAAGAAATACAAATATACTGATTGTTTTCATCAACAGCATAATCCTTATAGTATAATATAGGAGAAAGTATTGTAATATAGGAGGAAAAGTGTGTGTGTATTTTAGGGATTTACGCAAGAAACAATAAATATATTTTCATACAACTTTCGTAATCTGATAAATAATATTTTCCAAAATACCAAACGTCATATAATTTGGTTGTATAATTTTTACATATGGATAATATTGTCAAGGTAGTTGGAGGCAAAAGTTGATGGTCTCGGCGCTTCGTAACAAACGGAAAACCTTTACAGGTACACCAAAAATATGTATGGGGGAATTATAGGTCCCCCATACATATATTGATGACCTCTAAATGAAAGTTTACAAAGTATTTATTTTTCCTCGTAGGCAAGTTAATCAAACTGTTTTACGTAAAAAAATTGAGTGGAATAAAAGCGATTAGTTTCACTATGTTCATAAAAGAAAAAGTACATGTCAAAAAATTTATCCATTACATACCATACAAATTTTCTTAAGGATAGTTTTGGCTTTTGGGGGAAAACACTTAACGTGACGTATAAAAATATTTTAGACATTGTCTTTTTTAAACCTAAGAGGTAAATATGCGAAGCCGGGGTAAGCCACTTGTTATTTTGTATAGCATAATGAGAATTACTCTGCACGTAATAAAAACAAACTCATCTCAACACTTACTGAAAATAAAATTCTTCCTTAAACATATTTCCAAATTAAAACATTTTAGATTCAAAGCAGCCACGTTATATTTTATGTATGTTAATATTTTTACTTGCGTCCCGGATACCGGAGGTCCAGGTATTTTTTGCAAATCGGATTATAGATGGATATGGATGAGAAAGGTCATTTGCGAGACTTCACTTTTAATCTTTTATTCGAGTCCAACATCAATTATTTTTCTCCACGTATATTATATCCTTTTCCCTGTGAATTAAAAAGTTCTCACAAGAGGGTAATGTTTTTATTCTCTATCCATGATATATAGAATATATTCACATATGCCCTAAATAAAATATGGTTTACTCGTCAAAAGGGCTAATTATGTTTTTAACCACAACTATATGTATTTTTGTTCATTTTCGATTAAAATTAGGTAAAAATATATTTTCGGTTCAATACATTATATTCATAATATGTCACGAGAAAACAGTCAAGTGAACATAGTCACGAGAAAATAGTCACGTGATTACCATAGAGTAATCATTTAATAAAAATGTCACTAAATATATTCTTTTTAATTTTCTAAAGTGCTACAAATATAACCTTTTATATTTTATTACGCTACGACTTACAACTTACACTTTAATATTATTACTTCAATTTAATTAAATTTACGTCATAAATGCACGATAAATGGTTGTCTTTTAATTATTTATTTCGAAATAAAAACAGAAATAGTTTTCATCCTCACTTTTCAGTGAAAGGTGCCGAGAATGTTAATCTACCTGTTAGTGATTTTCCCAATTTTAGGCGACACGAAAATAAACTTGACGTTTTTATCAAAACACAAGGAAAATACTTCTTAACTGTATTTTAAGCGAATTTTTTCCTGAAATCTATTATTTCACTATATAGATATTCTAAATAAAAACGATACCTCTAAACATAAAAATTAAATATTATACCCAGAAAATGAAGGTCCCTTTATAGAAAAATTTCCTCACTTCTTATGTGTATTTTTTACAAAGTGCCTTAGATAATCGAATTACAGTGGGCTTTTCAGTTTCCCGTTAATTGATTATCCTTATGGACAAGTCATTTGCGAAGTTCATGTCTTTCAAAAGTACGGTGCCGCATATTTTTTTCGACATACTTCATTTATTTCATCGCCTTAAATTTAAAACATCTCTTTGCGCATTATTGTATTTCACGTTTTTTTAATGGAATCTTCATATAAAGTATTGAGGGTAGTCCTGATAGAAATGAATTTGTCTTGACAGTTTCAGCCTTGACAGAAAACCTGTTAGGTACGATTAGGGCCCGCAAGACGAGGGTTATGTACACACTTTGGTATATATAAATATTAAAGGGTACAAATGTTAATATTACTTTTCGCCCTGTAAATATATTATGTTGTATATATTTCACAGGTATAAACATATCTTTGATTTCTATAAAACTGTGAAATTAAAAATCATCACCATTTCCAGTCATCTTTCCTTTTTTAAAAATATTGAAAAATTACATACTTATATAATTTTATTTACCGAGATTAACACCAAAAAACTATAGATTTTCCATTAATATTACGTGCCTTTAATACAGCTAATAATCTGGAGCTATTTTCTAAATTAAAAAAAAAACTATGTGAAAATATTCTAATATAAACATCAGACTTTTTAATATTTTTTTTCCCCAATGTATTAAAAGAATTGCAATCGAAAATGTTACCAACAACAATGTTGATATTTATTATAGCTTTTTCAAAAATTTGTAACAATAAAATATTGTTAGCTTACGCTCCTTTAAAAATATGAAAAAGCCCCATCCAAATAAATGCTGCTTTTCATAAATATGTACATCCAGAATTTTTTCAATGAACATATTAAAATATAGTCGCCGCTGTTATGTTTGGGGCTGATCATAGTATTAAGGCATTTAATAGCACGGCGCACCTCTCGGATGTTCGATTCCAGCTTGTCGAGCGTGGCTGGAGTAATATTCGTAATCGTGTAACTAATATGAAATAGATCAATAAATGGCAGCAGTGTAATCGATGTGAGAAGCTGTGCGCTGCTATCGTCGAGCCGTCTGTCCAGCGTCGCGAATATGAACCTATTACTTTCAAAGATATGCGCATTGCAGAGGTCTTTGTTCAATAATCGACGGAAATAGGTCGTTAATGAGGACGACATTAGAATATAGAAGTGCTGCGTAACTGAACAGAAAATGCTGCGTTATTTAAAAGAGCATATAGTGAAAAAATCCTGTGCTGTAATTATTTCAATGTGTTTGATATTAAACTAATCCTGAGAGAAAGTGTAGAATATCTATATGTGAAACTCGCTTATTTCCTATCAGATACCTTAAACCACGATATTCGAATGTGAATACATTCACTTGTATAACTTAAATATCGTCATCAATGTATACAATTTATCAAATTTTTACAGATTTCTCTCAAAAAGGAAAGGTTTCTCACACGTACTTGTGCCTTATATTGGGGAGTATTTCGGGGGTATATTTACGAGTACGATATATTTACAATACATACTTTTTCTTTAAAATTGATTATATTTTATGTTTTTATTTCCTATTTTTAGTTTGGTCTGTAAATATGTGTATATTACGTTGAGAAATTACAAATTTTATTGAAAAACGAACAAAATTTTAAATTACTCCATAATATAACCAAAATTCCGTAATATTGAGTAAAACAAAATAAGAATTTCTGAAATATATAACCGTCTTTATTTTCTCCGGTATATTTTTTTTGTTCTACATAAGTCAAAAGATTTTTGTATGTAATGAAACCCTATGAGTGAAGAAACAGCGACGGCTATATAATATTTTCCTAGATTATTATTGGTTAATTCCAATTTTTTTCCCTTATCACTACTCAATCAATTTAAAAATATGTAATCATTTAATTAGTGTATTACCTTTTACTATTGAATCAAACTTTTACCAAAAAAAGTGAACCACTTACTACCCTATAATTTTTTATAACATTTAATAAACTAAAAGTCGCTAAAAATTATTCCATTCTTCTTTTTTACCACACGACCTAAAATACTAAATTATGATATATCAATTATTTTATTCGTTTTCCTAAAATGTGAAAATATGCTGGTTTTTTATCAATAGTACACTTACATTACATAACTGATTGAGAATTTCCATGAAAATAATGATGTTTTCATTATTTTCATGGAAATTATGAAAACATTTTATGAAAACATTATTTATCTTAACCATAAAAGAAAAGTAAGTACTTCATAAAACATATTACAAAGTGGCAATACGTGATATTTTTGATGAAAATGAGCTACATTTTATTCTAAATGTACCGGAAGTACAAATATGTGTATTTATATCAACCTGAACACAATTAAATCTTATTGAATTGAATTTTTATTATTGTATTAAATTATATTACATGAACTAACTTTGCTCGCGACTTCGTTCGCATTTTTTAGAAAATGTTGAGTTAACTGTTAGATAAATAATAAATGAAGAATTATAATACATTTACCACCATTATAATAAATTTAACAATTATAATACATTTAACACCATGGTTTAAACAAATTATAAAGTAATTTATATGTATATATTCAAGTGCGCTTTGTATCAATATGTAATATTAATATATATTCTTTTTAGTTGACCTATTGCGATGAAACATAGCCTACATGTTACCCCAGATCGTACGGAATCCACGAGTAAAAATTTCAGCGAAATTCTTTTATCTGTTCTCGCAACAAATTGAGGAAACAAAGTAAGCTTTTACCGAACACATACAAAAGAGGAAAAAAATTATGCATTACTTTCTTTTTATTATCCAACAATTTTGTTTAACACTATTTTTAGTGTGCAAACACGCAGTTTACAGTTATATTATATGTATAGATATAGAAAGTAATTGACGAAATTATTTCTCTTATGTAAGGGCTTTTCTGAAATGGAAAGTTTTAGATACACAGTTGCTCGGTTTTATAATTCGGGTTAATGCAAATGAATTGAAATGTTGATACTCCCTAATGTCAGATTCGACTGATATATATCCAAGCCAATCATATATTTATGATCTTCGCTTATATCAATAAGCCGAAAACCGATTTACTATCTTTGTTCATAGGATGTATGTCAAATCAGTTTACCTCTTTGGTAAGGGCGGTCGCATAAAGTCAATAGGAAGATACGAGGGATTGAATACATTATGTCGATAGACAAATTCAATGAGGCATTGAATTTCACATATCGATTGAGAGATTTACACAGAAACTCATTAAACGGTAATGAATTAATTAAAGAAATTAAGTTCTCCGGGAGACAACGAAAGGCTTTGTTAAATAATTTTAATTTTTTAGGACATCACATATATTCAAAATTAAGACAACAAATTAAAAAAACACTTCAATTATTAGAATAGCTTTAGAATTGGGATCATGATCATGAATGGGAATGATGGGAAGGCCTCGGTGATGACTATAATTAAAAATTAGGCATGATGGTATTCCCTACAAAACGAGTTGATTGTAAAAGAAATTCGCCATTTATTATTGTGGCCTAATTGACTTTTAAGAAATTAGTATATTTAATTGGATCATTACATGGTAATACGAAAAACGATAAAGCATATAAATAAATTACAATTATTAAAATATCTTGTGAAGTTGGGAAGCATTCAGAAATAGCAGTTTTTCAAAATATTCAGGCGTACATAAAGAATAAACGGGAATATTATAAAAATCAATTTTGTAGAATTATCGATTTACACTTTCACTGCAAAGAAGAATTGCATTAATTTCACGGATTTTGTAAAGTAATTTTATGTATCATTGTTTCTTAAAAATAATTTGTATGAATTATCAGTGCTTTTGCTGTGCAATGTTAATTTTGTCAATAAATAAGTACTTACAAATAGATTATAATGTATTTCACATTTCTGTTACTAATCGAGCTTTTGAATATCCGCTCACGTTAATATAGCAATTTTCGTAGGTTTAAATAATTTTCGGATAAAATAGATTGTGTCTAAATAATTTACAGATATTTTATTTTCGTAAAAATGTAATAAAGTCATGTAAAAGAAGAGCTGAGTCGGTCGGCAAAACAATTTACAACATAATCCTTTTAGAATAATGCTCTGGATCTAGATCTAGCATTTGCTTTGCGTGAAAAATATATTTATACGTATTGCAACTGAAAGCTGACACTAAAATACCCAACAGTTAAATTGCTCTAGTCGCGTCATAAGCAAGAAACACCTACAATAAAAAGTTAATTAAGATTACATTTTAAATAATTGTATTTTCTTGTACCGTTTGTATTGCCCACGCTATGACGTTCATGCACATTCTGATCAAAACTTTACGACGTTAACTATTTCACCTTGAATGCTGTGTAAATTGAGTTTTACATATGCACATATGTCTACATTTTAGAATGACATGTCTATATATATAAAGACAGAGATAAATATATATACACACTTATACACATACACTTTTTCTGCCGAGAAAAGGAGAAATGGAACCTGAAGACTTGAAAAATACGAATTCCCATTACTTTATTTTATATATCTAAATAAAATGAAATAATATATTGTATAAAGAAAACGGTGTTCAGAATTAATTAGGATATGAAAATATATCCTAATTAATTACGACAGCCACGAATATTCTTTAAGATCAAGTAGTGTTTTACTCCAAGACTTGAATCTACTTAATTTCGAGATATTGGTTATAACGCATTTAATTGATGATTAAATATATTCATCTTACGGTGAATAATAAGAAGTCTTAAGCGGACATGAATTTTATTATAATTCTTCACAACTGCATGCATTGTATGTTAAATGTTAAGCCCCTTAAAACGTGCCCGAAGGCAGTCTCCCTTTATTGCTAAATTTATGTTTAATTAAACTTGTTGAGTAAACGATGGAGCAGAGAGCGTTAAATGTGTTAAAATTTTCGCTGATTAAACGCATGAAGATACTTTGCTGCTTCTCTCGGCAAATAAAATTTGAATTTTTCGTAGATATTTTTTTTGCATTTTTTAGTGATTTCATTACATGAAAAAACGGATATGTTATTGAAATTGGTGTAAAATATAATACCAGATTGAGAAAATTATATCATTTTAATATTTCCAACTCTTAAACGTTGTTTGAGTGAATGAATTTTAAATGAAATAAATTTCCATTATGTTATCTTCACTAGATATATATCTTATAACCTATATATCAATGTCGTAATGGCATATTTTATGAGCTTATACAATTTTATTTATATATTTTAGTTGAATTTTTGATAATAATTTTGTGAAATAATTACTTCAACTTAACTCATTTATAGCCAATAAGTCATTATTAGGTAATAAAAAAATTTAATTTTTAAAATCATATTTTCTCTGCTTTTCCATACCATCCATATTTTTTATCGATGTTCAAAAATATGGACATTATTGTAAAAGTGCTCGTATAGCTCAACATTATTTAAAAATAAAATGAACCTTTATTATTTCATTTGATTTATTTAATCAACAAATAAATCAAATGAAATAATGAATGAAACGACATGACATGACGTAACTTAACCTAACCTGACTTAACCTAAACAAATTTAACCTAATCTAACCGAACCATTTCACCTACTTGATGGTGACGAATCTGTCTTTAGCAATCTTATCGATTTTTAGGATTTTAATATGTTTAAACTAAAGTTTTTGAATAACTTAAAAAGTAGTATATTATTTTATTTCATACAAACATTTTATATTTAAAACATTTTAATTAAATTTTTGAATACGCACTATACCGCACAATAGATTAAGTTAACTTCTTATGAACAAAATGTGACCATATACCTAATATTTTATTAAAATATTACAATAATATACTTGACATTTGTATTAACCATTTTCTTATACATTATTATTAGTTCGATCCCGAATTACAATTTGTTTGTATATTTAACTTTCCACTAATTCATTTCCTAAAACTCCTTTTTTGTTTCGCTTCTATCTGGATTTCGTCACATTTGCCATTTCTGAATAATTAATAATTCACTTTATTCTCTAAAATCTTATAGTAACGGAGAGCAAATGATTTTGTTGGTGTTTTTTTTCTAGGGTATTGTCCCGTATTTAAGATAGACCTATCAGATCTATCCTAATTTTTAAAAAAGTGTGTTAATATTGCGCCTTTCTCTTAGTTTTCTTCGTAACAAAGATTTGCGTCTACTGTTCACATTTTTTTATTGTATGAAGTGTTTGTGACGAATCTATTAATTGTTTCTCATTATTGGATCTAAGCATAATTTATTTTGACTTTGTTGTTTTGAAAACCTCCAGCTCTTCTCATTTGCTGCATATTCGTCGTATTTTGTGCTCTGTGTCCGCATTAACTTTAATACACGTCTACACATGATCTTGATCAAAGTCCGTATCTTAATTATACTAAAGGCAGTTATATGGATTATGATATACAATTTATACGAATAACGGTTGATTCATATCCAAAAACTTAAGAGCGCCTATTTTGTCTAAAACCTATTCAAAAATTTTACGTGTATGAAAATTACAAAATAGAAAGCGTGTTATACCCGTACATCTCTTACTTCTATAATTTTAAACAATACTTGTCCCCAAGATGTAGTTTCATGCCTATTAAATAACGTAGAATTTATAGTAATATAATTCTATTATTAAATATATAAAAAAGGTTCATTTTATTAAAAATAAAATGAACCTTCATTATTTCATTTGATTTATTTGTTGATTAAATAAATCAAATGAAATAATAAAGATTCATTTTATTTTTAAATAATGTTGAGCTATACGAGTACTTTTACAATAATGTCCATATTTTTGAACATCGATAAAAAATATGGATGGTATTTAAAACTTAAATTTTTTTATTACCTAATAATGACTTATTGGCTATAAATGAGTTAAGTTGAAGTAATTATTTCACAAAATTATTATCAAAAATTCAACTAAAATATATAAATAAAATTGTATAAGCTCATAAAATATGCCATTACGACATTGATATATAGGTTATAAGATATATATCTAGTGAAGATAACATAATGGAAATTTATTTCATTTAAAATTCATTCACTCAAACAACGTTTAAGAGTTGGAAATATTAAAATGATATAATTTTCTCAATCTGGTATTATATTTTACACCAATTTCAATAACATATCCGTTTTTTCATGTAATGAAATCACTAAAAAATGCAAAAAAAATATCTACGAAAAATTCAAATTTTATTTGCCGAGAGAAGCAGCAAAGTATCTTCATGCGTTTAATCAGCGAAAATTTTAACACATTTAACGCTCTCTGCTCCATCGTTTACTCAACAAGTTTAATTAAACATAAATTTAGCAATAAAGGGAGACTGCCTTCGGGCACGTTTTAAGGGGCTTAACATTTAACATACAATGCATGCAGTTGTGAAGAATTATAATAAAATTCATGTCCGCTTAAGACTTCTTATTATTCACCGTAAGATGAATATATTTAATCATCAATTAAATGCGTTATAACCAATATCTCGAAATTAAGTAGATTCAAGTCTTGGAGTAAAACACTACTTGATCTTAAAGAATATTCGTGGCTGTCGTAATTAATTAGGATATATTTTCATATCCTAATTAATTCTGAACACCGTTTTCTTTATACAATATATTATTTCATTTTATTTAGATATATAAAATAAAGTAATGGGAATTCGTATTTTTCAAGTCTTCAGGTTCCATTTCTCCTTTTCTCGGCAGAAAAAGTGTATGTGTATAAGTGTGTATATATATTTATCTCTGTCTTTATATATATAGACATGTCATTCTAAAATGTAGACATATGTGCATATGTAAAACTCAATTTACACAGCATTCAAGGTGAAATAGTTAACGTCGTAAAGTTTTGATCAGAATGTGCATGAACGTCATAGCGTGGGCAATACAAACGGTACAAGAAAATACAATTATTTAAAATGTAATCTTAATTAACTTTTTATTGTAGGTGTTTCTTGCTTATGACGCGACTAGAGCAATTTAACTGTTGGGTATTTTAGTGTCAGCTTTCAGTTGCAATACGTATAAATATATTTTTCACGCAAAGCAAATGCTATTGTAGATCCAGAGCGTTATCCTAAAAGGATTATGTTGTAAATTGTTTTGCCGACCGACTCAGTTCTTCTTTTACGTGACTTTATTACATTTTTACAAAACAAAATACCTTTAAATTGTTTAGACACAATATATTTTATCCGAAAATTATTTAAACCTACGAAAATTGTTATATTAACGTGAGCGGGTATTCAAAAGCTCGATTAGTAACAGAAATGTGAAATACATATTAACCATTTTGTAAGTACATATTTATTGACAAAGAAGAAACCATGATACGTAAAATTACTTTGCAAAATTCGTGAAATTAATGAAATTCTTCTTTGCAATGAAAGTGTAAATCGATAATTCTACATAAAGTGATTTTTATAATATTCCCATTTATTCTTTATGTACGCCTAAATATTTTGAAAAACTGCTGTTTCTCAATGCTTCCCAACTTTACAAGATATTTTAATAATTGTAATTTACTTATATGCTTTATCGTTTTTCGTATTACTATATAATGATCCAATTATATACACTAATTTCTTAAAAGTCAATTAGGCCACAATAATAAATGGCCAATTTCTTTACAATCAACCCGTCTTGTAGGAAATACCATCATGCCTAATTTTTAATTATAGTCATCACCGAGGTCTTCCTGATCATCATTTCCATTCATGATCATGATCATGATTCCAATTCTAAAGCTATTCTAATAATTGAAGTGTTTTTTAAATTTTTTGTCTTAATTTTGAATCTAGTTGATATTCGTTTTTCTAAATGAATGATGTCCTAAAAAATTAAAAATATTTAACAAACCCTTTCGTTGTCTCCCGGAGAACTTAGTTTTTTTTAATTAATTCATTACCGTTAAATGAGTTTCTGTGTAAATCTCTCAATCGATATGTGAAATTCAATGCCTCATTGAATTTGTCTATCGACATAAAGTATTCAATCCCTCGTATCTTCCTATTGACATTATGCGACCGCCCCTACCAAAGAGGCAAACTGATTTGACATACATCCTATGAACAAAGATAGTAAATCGGTTATCGGCTTATTGATATAAGCCAAGATCATAAATATATGATTGGCTTGGATATATGTCTGTCGAATCTGACATTAGGGAGCATCAACATATCAATTCATTTGCATTAACCCGAATTATAAAACCAAGCAACTGTGTATCTAAAACTTTCCATTTCAGAAAAGCCCGTATATAAGAGAAATAATTTTGTCAATTACTTTCTATATCTATACATATAATATAACTTTAAACTTTGCATGTTTGCATACTGAAAATAGTTTTAAACAAAATTGTTGGATAATCAAAAGAAACTAATGCATAATTTTTTTCCTTTTTTGTATGTGTTCGGTAAAAGCTTACTTGTTTCCTCACTTTGTTGCGAGAACAGATAAAAGAATTTCCCCGAAATTTTTACTCGTGGATTCCGTACGATCTGGGGTAACATATAGGCTATGTTTCATCGCAATAGGTCAACTAAAAAGAAGATATATTAATATAACATATTGATACAAAGCGCATTTGTATATATACCTGTAAATTACTTTATAATTTTTATAAACCATGGTGTTAAATGTATTAATCTAACAGGTAACTCAATATTTTCTAAAAGTCCATGGGAACGAAGTCGCGAGCAAAGCTAGTTCATGTAATATAATTTAATACAATAATAAAAATTCAATTCAATAAGATTTAATTGTGTTCAGGTTGATATAAATACACATATTTGTACTTCCGGTACGTTGAGAATAAAATGTAGCTCATTTTCTTTAAAAATATTACGTATTGTCACTTTGTAATTTATTTTATGAAGTACTTACTTTTCTTTTATGGTTAAGATAAATATGTTTTCATTATTTTCATTCAGTTATGTAATGTAAGTGTACTATTGATAAAAAAACCAGCATATTTTCACATTTTAGGAAAATGAATAAAATAATTGATATATCATAATTTAGTATTTTAGGTCGTGTGGTAGAAAAGAAAGGTAGAAGAATTTTTAGCGACTTTTAGTTTATTAAATCTTATAAAAAATTACAGGGTAGTAAGTGGTTCACTTTTTTTGGTAAAAGTTTGATTCAATAGTAAAAGGTAATACACTTATTAAATGATTACATATTTTTAAATTGATTGAGTAGTGATAAGGGAAAAAAATTGGAATTAACCCATAATAATCTGGAAAAGTATTATATAGCCGTCGCTGTTTCTTCACTCATAGGATTTCATTATATACAAAAATCTTTTGACTTATGTAGAATAAAAAAATTATACCGGAGAAAATAAAGACGGCTATATAGTTCAGAAATTCTTATTTTGTTTTACTCTATATGACGGAATTTTGGTTATATTATGGAGTAATTTCAAAATTTGTTCGTTTTACGAATATACAGACAACTAAAAATAGGAAATAAAAACATAAAATATAATCAATTTTAAAGACAAAGTATGTATTGTAAATATATCTTACTCGTAAATATACCCCCGAAATACTCCCCAATATAAGGCACAAGTATGTGTGAGAAACCTTTCCTTTTTGAGAGAAATCTGTAAAAATTTGATAAATTGTATACATTGATGACGATATTTAAGTTATACAAGTGAATGTATTCACATTCGAATATCGTGGTTTCAGGTATCTGATAGGAAATAAGCGAGGTTCACATATAGATATTCTACACTTTCTCTCAGGATTAGTTTAATATTAAATACATTGAAATAATTACAGCACAGGATTTTTTCAATCTATGTTCTTTTAAATAACGCAGCATTTTCCATTAAGTTACGCGGCACTTCTATATTTTAATATCGTCCTTATTAACGACCTATTTCCGTCGATTATTGGACAAAGACCTCTGCAATGCGCATATCTTTGAAAGTAATAGGTTCATATTCGCGACGCTGGACAGGCGGCTCGACGATAGCAGTGCACAGCTTCTCACATCGATGACACTGCTGTCATTTATTTATCTAGTTTGTTAGTTACACGATTACGAATATTTCTCCAGCCACGCTCGACAAGCGGGAATCGAACATCCGAGAGGTGCGCCGTGCTATTAAATGCCTTAACACTGTGATCAGCCCCAAACATAACAGCGGCGACTATATTTTAATATATTCATTGAAAAAATTCTGGATAAATATGTACATATTTATGAAAGGCAGCATTTATTTGGATGGGGCTTTTTCATATTTTTAAAGGAGCGTAAGCTAACAATATTTTATTGTTACAAATTTTTGAAAAAGCTATAATAAATATCAACATTGTTGTTGGTAACATTTTCGATTGCAATTCTTTTAATATATTGGGGAAAACAAATATTAAAAAGTCTGATGTTTATATTAGAACATTTTCACATAGTTTGTTTTTAATTTAGAAAATAGCTCCAGATTATTAGCTGTATTAAATGCACGTAATATTAATGGAAAATCTATAGTTTTTTGATGTTACTCTCGGTAAATAAAATGATATAAGTATGTAATTTTTAACACTATTTTTAAAAAAGGAAAGATGACTGGAAATGGTAATGATTTTTAATTTCACAGTTTTATAGAAATCAAAGATATGTTTATACCTGTGAAATATATACAACATAATATATTTACAGGGTGAAAAGTAATATTAACATTTGTACCCTTTAATATTTATATATACCAAAGTGTGTACATAACCCTCGTCTTGCGGGCCCTAATCGTACCTAACAGGTTTTCTGTCAAGGCTGAAACTGTCAAGACAAATTCATTTCTATCAGGACTACCCTCAATACTTTATATGAAAATTCCATTAAAAAACGTGAAATACAATAACGCGCAAAGGAATGTTTTAAATTTGAAGCGATGAAATAAGTTAAGTATGTCGAAAAAATATGCAGCACCTTACTTTTAAAAGACATGAACTTCGCATATGACTTGTCCATAAGGATAATCGATTAACGTGAAACTGAAAAGCCCACTGTAATTCGATTATCTAAGGCACTTTGTAAAAAATACACATAAGGAATGAGGAAATTTTTCTATAGAGGGACCTTCATTTTCTGGGTATAATATTTAATTTTTATGTTTAGAGGTATCGTTTTTGTTTAGAATATCTATATAGTGAAATAATAGATTTCAATCGAAAAATTCGCTTAAAATACAGTTAAGAGATATTTTCCTTGTGTTTTGATAAAAACGACAAGTTTATTTTCGTGTCGCCTAAAATTGGGAAAATCACTAACAGGTAGATTAACATTCTCGGCACCTTTCACTAAAAAGTGAGGATGAAAACTATTTCTGTTTTTATTTCGAAATAAATAATTAAAAGACAACCATTTATTGTGCATTTATGGCGTAAATTTAATTAAATGGAAGTAATAATATTAAAGTGTAAGTTGTAAGTCTTAGCGTAATAAAATGTAAAAGGCTATATTTGTATTTATACTTCAGAAAATTAAATACATTTTATACTTTAGAAAATTAAAAAAAATATATTTACTGACAATTTTATAAAATGATTACTCTATGGTAATCACGTGACTATTTTCTAGTGACTATGTTCCCTTGACTGTTTTCTCTTGACATATTATGAATATAATGTATTGAACTGAAAATATATTTTTTACCTTATTTTAATCGAACATGAACAAAAATACATATAGTTGTGGTTAAAAACATAATTAGCCCTTTTGACGAGTAAACCATATTTTATTTAGGGCATATGTGAATATATTCTATATATTATAGATAGAGAATAAAAACATTACCCTCTTGTGAGAACTTTTTAATTCACAGGGAAAAGGATATAATATACGTGGAGAAAAATAATTGATGTTGGACTCGAATAAAAGATTAAAAGTGAAGTCTCGCAAATGACCTTTCTCATCCATTAATGGAAAATGGAAAAGCCTGCTGTAATCCGATTTGCAAAAAATACCTGGACCTCCGGTATCCAGGACGCAAGTAAAAATATTAACTTACATAAAATATAACGTGGCTGCTTTGAATCTAAAATGTTTTAATTTGATAATATGTTTAAGGAAGAATTATATTTTCAGTAAGTGTTGAGATGAGTTTGTTTTTATTACGTGTAGAGTAATTCTCATTATGCTATACAAAATAACAAGTGGCTTACCCCGGCTTCGCATATTTACCTCTTAGGTTTAAAAAAGACAATGTCTAAAATATGTTTCTACGTCACGTTAAGTGTTTTCCCCCAAAAGCCAAAACTATCCTTAAGAAAATTTGTATGGTATGTAATGGATAAATTTTTTGACATGTACTTTTTCTTTTATGAACATAGTGAAACTAATCGCTTTTATTCCACTAAATTTTTTTACGTAAAACAGTTTGATTAACTTGCCTACGAAGAAAAATAAATACTTTGTAAACTTTCATTTAGAGGTCATCAATATATGTATAGGGGACCTATAATTCCCCCATACATATTTTTGGTGTACCTGTAAAGGTTTTCCGTTTGTTACGAAGCGCCGAGACCGTCAACTTTTGCCTCCTACTACCTTGACAATATTAACTATATGTAAAAATTATACAACCAAATTATATGACGTTTGGTATTTTGGAAAATATTATTTATCAGATTACGAAAGTTGTATGAAAATATATTTATTGTTTTTTGCGTAAATCTTTAAAATACACACACACTTTTCCTCCTATATTACACTACTTTCTCCTATATTACACTATAAAGATTATGCTGTTGATGAAAATAATCAGTATATTTGTATTTCTTAACGAAATAAAAAATACCATATTTATATAGCTTGTCATAAATCGACATTTTTAAAATATGTAAGAAAAAATGCAAGGAAAAACTTTTAGCCATTTTTAATGCATGGAAACACTTTTAGCCATTTTTTATTTAATAATCAACTACCACATGGCGAGGAAGTTAATGGTTAACTTCTTTGCAAGAAGTGCATTACAATAAAAAGGACGTTAATAAATTAATTAGTTTGCTACTTAATAAGCAAATAAAATCGACTACGTAGCAATAATAAAAAATTACCAGAACAAGTCTACAGTTATTTAGAAAACCGTGGTCTTTATTATTTTTTCTCACATTACCTTTTTATTCTATACTATGGATATCTGGAATTTTTATTATATCTTTCAGAAATACTAATTTTATTCCACTGAATGTGATTCGAGTCACGTTTTGAAGCCATTTCGTAAATCTGATACATAATTATCATATTTTAAGGAACATTCACATGATTGAGATTTTTTTTATTATTTTCAAAAGGCAACACCTACTTCCAAATATACCGTGTTTGAATACGCTACTTAATTGCCAAATAATTAAAAATTTTCTAATATTAAAATGGATAGTTTTTCAAATAATTTTGAATTTTTTTGAAAAAATAAAATTTAGATAGCAAGAATTAGCTCATACAAGTGAATACTTTTATGTAAGTAAATATATCATAGAATGAAGCTCGTATATGAAAATAAAATTAATTTCTTATGGGTGAATTCGTCCCTTCCTCTCCGGTTCATGTAATATTAATTAGCACAATGATATTTCTGTAAATATATTAGCAGTTGATGTATATGGGCGTCAATATATTTTATTATTTCACCAATTTTCAGTTTCTAAATTAAGCGGTTTCTGAGAAAACAGCTGCCACAGATGAACGTATCTGTCTGTTCAGTGTCTTCGAGTAGTTTCTTTTTACTGGACACCTTAATTTTTTTTTTTCATTTTCATCTAAATACTAATACGTCATTGGATTTTTTAATTTTTTTTTAAGAGCATAAAAATTCTGAAAGTATCGTGATTAGCAATGTTTTTTTGGAAATATTATTCGAAACCCGTAATAGACATGAAATTTATTTTAACTGTCTTTAAAGAAAAAAATATTTGAAAAGTCAAGATAGGTATGTTAGGACATTATTATGGAAATTTCTTAATTTACAGATCATCTCCAGATAATTAGATGTATTAAGTGCATTATAAATTAAAGAATATCCATAATTTCTTTACTCTTAATTAAAATAAATATAATACATAAAAGCTATTGTATGTATGAAAATGTTTGTTTAAAAGCTCAATATGAGAGTTATTCAACAGTGTACTACATTTTAAAATGAGCAACATTAAGAATATGCAAATGTATCTTTAATGCATGCAATTTAACTGATAACCTGACAGCCAAAATATATAATCCTAGTGCTGAAAATATATTAACAATAAATTCAGAAGCAATAACAGAGTTTTATATGAATCAGAAAACAGTATGTCCATCATTCTAATTTTATATGTTTAACTCGCATTTTTGGACTTTTAAACCTTACTGACAACAAAAGTTTATAATAGTTAAATAGGACATAAGGTAGACACCACCAAAATATTTAAAAATCCTAAATATGTGTAACTTTATATTGTTCCTTTTTTATTATACAAATTTTAGTCGGAAGCCTCTATCGTATATTTCTGTGCACGAATAAAAATAGATTGAATATGTTAATAGTTGACAAAACCCTTAATATCTATCATTGTCCGTTTGAAATGGGTCTTTAGGTTTACGAAACACTCGTATTGTAGGTTACATACAACTTTCTTCTACATTTATTATGGCTTCAATGTTAAATAGTATTTCACCAATTAGGAGAAAACTATGAAATAGGAATTGTAAATTGTTAATTTCAAAATTCAATCGTTTTAACAAACTAATTTTTATATCGATACTGAAAATTTAAATGAATCATCAGTTTTTGTAAACAAAGTGCAATTAAACAATATATTTTAAAATTATTTTATAAAAATAAAAATGTCAACAAACTTAAACTACCTATCAGAAATAAAAAATGAACGGCTCCTATTCGAATATCGATATTGTTGGTTAACGACTAAGTAGTTTCTATCCAAACGAGTCAAGTAATAAAAACTACGACTGAATTTAGTACGTATTATCTCTCAGCGCACTTTATTTAGTAAATTGGAAAATTAACTTTCAGAAATACGAATTTCAATAAAATACAGATGACTGAAAAGTAATTTCCACGCAACAGAAGGGTTAAATTATTACGTTAATGGTTACCTTATACTCCATTTTGAATGAGCATCACACATCTATTGATATTAACGCTTGCCGTAATGACCTCCGTATAGATATATAAAATACGGGTAGAACGTTTGGTTATTAAGCCTGAATATTTATTAATTAAAGGTGTGAAAATAAAATGCAGTCATGTTCTCTTTTTAGCCAGGACGTGAAGCAAGGGGGTTATAATAAATTTAGCTTTAAAGATATATAATAATTATAAATTATTTTTACAATTCATAATGATTAAAATATGAATCGCTGTCGCAAGTGGTGTTATCAATTATAGACTTGTGTGGTATTCCTTGATCGATAATTGAGTGTTTTTATTACATTTGAGAAATTTCTTTACATTTATATATCCAAGTTTAAAGTTTTTGTTCATTTCGTGCTATGTTTGAAATAATATATTAGTAAGTGTCTTTAAGAATTACCGAGTGCAACTAAAAAAATCGTACGCTTAAACGGGAAAAAACGTGACTTTCTAAAAAATAATATAATTGTGATAATTAACATTAATATATCAATGACTAAAAATTATAAAATAATATATCTTTTAAAAAACCGACTTCATAATACGTAGGTTCTAAACAGTCAATAATAATTGACTCAATGTAGATACAGACTTAGTTGCAATAAATAACTAAGTTACTTATTTTTGAAGTCGGTTCCAGCACCGCTTATCAACTTAAAAAATGTATTTTTTTATATTATAACTTTATGAATCTATTTAGTATTGTGAGTACATGAAAAATTAAAGTATAAATTGACATTACAAATTAAATTAAATTTGTATAAGCTTGTCGACACTGCTGGACTGACTTCAAAAATAAGTAACTTAGTTATTTATTACAAATAAGTCGGCACCTGTTTTGAGTTAATTATTTTTGACTAGAAGTACCTACATGATATACGAACGTCCTAAAGAAAAAAAAATTAGAAACCGTTCGCGTGCGGACTTGTAATTTGGTGATGTGGTAAAGCATTCTTGTTTGCAGAAATCTCAATAACTAACACTAATATTTCGGATAGTTGCAAATAAAGTATATTTAATATAAGGTAATTTTATATGATGTTTGTTTGTGCCTAAGTATTCATATAACTCTTGTATGAGTTCTAATAATTTTTAATATGTCTTTTTTTTTAAAAAGACACGTCAATAAGGGAGAATTTTATTACAATGCACCTAAATATTTATAAACATTCCATTAAATAAACCTTAAATGTTGATGAAGAAAATAATTTGCATCGAAAAACTATTTGGACTTGTAAACACACTAACCTAAAATGAAGATCTATTAATGGAATACTGGAAAATATGCTTTAATTCAATTATCTAGATTTCTTTGCCAAAACACCCATTATACGTGGTTGCACTTTTCGATGTACGGAAGCGTGGAACTCCAGTACCCATGTCGGATAATCTTATCTTTTTAAATTCATAGGTTACATTTTTATTTGAGACAAGTTTTAGTAAATTTTGCAAATTTTGGTTAAGAAAGATAACACAACATAAACATGTGTTTTCTGATAAAATGATCAAGATAATTGGCCGTCATATGAAATTAGGTTAATTACAAAAACGCCGATTTGTATTTTTGGAACGCAGCACTAAAAATGAAAATTAAAAGCATTACGTATATTTTTTAAACTCTTAAAATAATAATTTATTATAGGTAAATACTACGAGGGCAAAATAATGTTAAATATTAGATAAAAAACCGTCAGGCTGTAAGTCACATTAGGATAAAATGTCAACTATACTTATAATACGGATGAAAAATTATTTTTACACACATTTTTTTTGTTTTTGTTTTCTCACACTTAAAAAAAACCGGCTCTTAGCTGATTACTAATGACTACTTTCTCTTCTAATAATGATATTTTAAATTAGAAAGATACCTTTTTTTAAAGTTTAATTTAACTATAATTTCATTTCAATACAACGCTTAGAGGAATTATTGTTCATAATTTACTAAACTTGATTTCGCAGCAATTATTTTCACTTTTCGATACTTTCCTATATTCAGGAATAAACACACAATTAAGTAGTAATTAAGTAACAATTAAGTATAAAGTTTTCATGTCATTTCTCTTTGATACGGTTGGAAAAAAATTGAAGTAAATATACTTCATATTTTCTAATGGTTATACCAGTTTTTCAACAGTGGAAAAATAAAATAATGGGTGAGATACAAACTCGTACTTACGTTCTGAAGATTATATGTGCCCATATTTACCTAAATATAGTTAATATTTATAATATAAATAATAAATATTTAAAGAAATTACAAAAGAGAACAGAGAGAAGCAACTAACAAACACTTGAGTTTTGAATAAAATCTGCGTGAATTTTTTTTTGGGTTTTGCATTGTCTGAATTGTGTATTCCTATAGTAACATTTTAAAACGTTCACGTTTTCAAATTTAAGTATCACTTAAATAACCAGCTAAATGCGTATCGGGACGTGCATAAAGAAAGGTTACATAGTTGCCTATTTTTATAAAAAATGTTAATCTAAATTAATCGAAACAATTTGATTTCAATGTGAAATAATAAAATGCTAGTATTAATAAAATAATAGTATTTCATTTTTTTTCAATTTCTTCTAAGTCTGTTGTTTAAAAGTTAGATATATAGTTATATTGCTCGTCACTTTGAATCTTAAAATGTCGTGAATATGTCTCAAGGATAAACAGAACTTTTATAAAAAAACTGACCCGTCTTCAAAAAACTTCTGAGTAAAATGAGTAAAATACCAGGATTACAGGATTACAAGAATTTAATTGAGACTTTGGTCACAATATCGTTTCCAAATATAAATGATTTATAAAATCAGTTCATCTGTCTCTCTCATATGAACACCAACACAAGTAAAGATATACACATGATATTCTCATTCGACTTGACACGCACCCCAAAAATCTCTAGTATTATGCAATATTTTTAAGTGTTCACTTTATTATATTTTTAATAATTAAATACATCAACTGTTGGAAATGCCGCAGTGAAAATAAATTTAAATACTCATTATATAAAAAAGAAATTAAAATAAAGTGAAATCACGGTCTCAATTAATCATAATTACGCTACGCAATTAGTGCTCACATAAAGGCAGAACGGGTAAAAAACGGTTATAGTAACTTTAATATTGATGAAACATTGTAATGAAAACCACTTTAATGCATACCGCATCGTAAGTCGTACTATAAGTTACAGACTTGCTTGGTAATTCTCGATTAATATTTAATTAACGAATTTTTAATTCAAATGTTTTATATTTTTCTGTACATTTGAGAACCATTAATTTTTCGCTTCCAAATTGCCCCTCCAAAGCTTTTGAATATTTTTAAGTGTATTTAGATGAATATAGTAATTAATGAGATTCAACATTGAGTGGGTAAGTATTTTTATAGTGTTTGAGATCAAAATTATTTGCTGAGCCAGTCAAAAAACACTTTTTAATAGTTTTTTCTGATAGATATAATTGAATAAATTTACATGCACATAATAAATTTTACGTTCTAAAAATGAAGATGAGATATTCAGAATGTATCGGTAAAAAAGTGAAACGAAATTATCAGAAAAAGTGAAAGAATAAGAAAAGACTTGCTTAAATTTTGGTTCACTAATTTTGTTTCTTTTAAGTTGCATCCCATTCATATAAAGTAACAACTTTTGAATGTTTGTTTCTTATGGACTATAAATAACTAGACGTATGTTACTCAATCACGAATAAACGGTTAGACAGATTTTCTCAATCACGCATAAATGGCTAGATATATCACTCAATCAAACATAAGCGGCTGAATATATTTTCATCAAACTTGTAGAGGCGTAGTTTCATTGCTATTGACATATAGGTGCTATGTAATTCGGAAAAATTTAAAGGTAAAAATTTATCCACTGAATAATAAAAATTTAGCATCACACCGTGCCAATATATATAGCAACATATTTATTCATTCTATTACTCTTGCTCATATGTGGCTAAAAACCAAGGCAACACGATTCACATAAAATGAATGATGAAATGTTGTGACGGTGCTAGATCAAATATAAATTCCACCGTCTTAATCGAAAATGCACGCTGTCGAAGACACAAGCTAAAGTTATTAATACAATATTTTAAGACTCTCATTATAGAATATAAGCGGACTGGAAAACATACGTGGTAAAATACATTTGAATGAAAAAAATTTAGAGTCGTTAAGAAAAAAAAAACGGAACATTTATAAGGCGTCTGTCTGTCGGGTATAGCGGGTTTTCTTAGAAACCGCTCCACATACGAACTTCAAATTTGGCATAACAATAAAGCATTGTAACTTACACATATATCATCAGTTTATCATTAAAATTTTTGGTTCCCGCGAGAAAAGTATGTTTAATATAAGTAATTTTAGTTCTAGGTATACTGCTAAAAATGTCCACAAATTCACGTCCTGCAATCTGTGAAACTGCTAGAGTCCAATTTAAAAAGAAATAGTAATATTGAAAATTTACCTGTAGTTTGTCAGATAATTAATACACTGATTCTAAACCTCACATTTAGTGACAAATTAACGATAGATTTACGCCTGTCAAACATGTACTAAGCAATATATTTACACGATGAAAAGTTACATTAATATTCGTAAATGGGCTAATAGAAATACTATGAAACTTTATATGGGCGTAAGTGTGCACGGAACCCACGTAATGTGAGTTCTTATTGTATCTAACATATTTTCTTGCTAATATAAGACCTGCTAATACAGACAAATTAAATTTTATTATGATGCGCCAAAATACCCTATATGTACATTCCATTTAAAAGTCCCTTGGCGCGTTATCCCTAAATGCAATAAGGCGCCGAGGGACTTTTTAAATTTATGCCGGTGCAAAAATTAAAGTTCTAGAAGGATGATTTATTAATAGAAAACTGGAAAGTCCACTCTAATTTCAATATCCAAAGTACTTTGGAAAAATAGCCATAACAAGTGGAGGAATTTGTCTACATGTGAAAGTGGGAACATCCTTTGTACAGGTCGCATATTAATGTGTTTTCATATTTAAAGATAACATTTTTAATTTAGAGTGATATGCTTTATCATTAATAGTTAAGGAGGATTCGTATTAATTGTGTTTTCAATAAAATTATAAGTCACGCACCCGCACGCGCCCTCACACACGCACCTACGCGCACGAACACGAAAACATACGCCACATCTATAAAGGTGCAAAGTCACACGCACACATGCGCAAACGCACATATGCATATACGTACGTAGGCATACATGCACCCATGTACATATATATACCTACATACGTATCAAGAAATATTACGGGACAACTTTATTTAACTTCAAGAGGCATTTTCATTCGACGGATTCCATGGGAAAAAAGCTATCAAGTACGAGTAGAACTCACACTACGAGGGTTTGGTGTACATTTAAGTACGCAAAAATATAGAATTTCTATTAACTATATCTTCTTTAAATATACAATTAATTATATCTTCCACAGGCGTAAAAACCCGGTGAATAATTAAAAAAATAAAATACCCAGGATAATCCCTGTAGCTTTCCTTTAAATTTCTAATCCGACTTAAACAAACCTGTTTTCTTCTTGATTCTTAGTTCACTAATTTCACAAAAGGGGGGAGGGGAATTAAATATATTTTAGAATATCTTTTTAAGTATTTAGTAAACAATTATGAAAACCAAATATTGTCTTCTTCACAACAAGCCGTTTCAAATAATAAACCAGCCGACATATAAACTTTAATAAAAAAGTGTACTTTGTTTAGCCCTTCTTTAATTCGTAAACGAATACTTCATAATGGTTATAGAGTTCATAATATGTGGGATAATAAGTTGTAACACTGTGCCAAATTTCAAGTTCAGCTATTACCGACGGACAGAAAGACACGTGAGTGGTTTTACGAGGGTTCCGTTAGGGTTACTTGACCAAATGGCAAAAATGAAACCCTTATAATTTCATACTCTGACCATAACAATATATTTTGGAAAGTTTTATCGTATCTCGAATGTTGTAATTGTATCGATATTACCTCATTATGTATCGATAGAAAGCCACGCATTATCCGCCATCTATATTTAATAATAATAATTTCTTTCTTTTTAAGGTTTTGTATTTCAAAAGGTAAAGTGAAACCATTATAAGATCACTCACGTGTCTATCTATCTGACACAGCCGCTTTTCTCGGAAACTGCTTGATGCAGAAACTTTAAAATTGGCATAGTAAAAAAACATTTTAACATGCACAAATCTCAATAGTTTTTAAATCCGTCTATAATGTGTTTTTTCAATTTACACTTCTTTAGACGCGTTATGAAAAAAAATTATGAGAGTGAAATTTTATGGATGCAACGAAATTTGACATAATAAAATTGAAACATATTAAATATATTCAAATAATAATACAATATTAAAGGGAAAATATCCAGAACTTGATTTTTTTACTTTACATATCGTGCGAAGTATCGTTTTTAAGGGCTAGTTATAAGGAATTCGAAAATATTTTTGAGGCTTTCAAAGGGCATACCGTAAGAAAGCGTTTCCCAAACGGTGGGTCGTGATACGGCACTGGGTTATGAAAATTAAAAAAATGGGCCTCAGTATTGCCTCCTTATTGTTTATAATAAAATGGTCAAGTTAGGTAACACTCTGCGCGGTGCGACGTGGTGAGAGCTGCAATGCTTTTGTCGGCGCAAACGCCGCTGCCGATTTGACGCGTGTTGCATTAGCTAGCTTTTGTTTTACCCGCCCTACGCCAAACCGCGCATGCACTGTTTCTCTCCGCCATATACTCTTCCATTTCAGTTTTAGAGCATGTCTAGTATAAAGAATGCGTTTATTTCTGTGTGTGATTACAATTACATACATTTAGTAAAGGGATGGAAGTAAAGCCGAGTACAAGTTATGATAGTTATTCCAATAAACGACCGCACGATGTATAACAAAAATAATAGTCATAAATAATAGTTTAACAAAAAAGCAGAATGAATCCTGGAACTGACAGTATTCTGAAGATTATATTCAATTCGCCTTTATGAAAGGTAGTGATAACACACAATGGTATATAATTCGTAATGCGGAACTTTGAAGCGAGTATTTGAAATTTAAAAATTGAAGCGGCATTTAGAAATGAGACATCTTGACTACAAAGATAAGCCAATAAAATGTTTCAATGATGAGAAGAAAGGATTAAAAACTAACAATTAAAATAGACACAAATTCTCACAGAGCGCTCAAGCTGGAAATCTTGTATTGACTTCTTATGGAATATCAAAATTAATTGCCGAGACTGTGTATTCACAATGCTATACTGTGCAAAACATTGGAGGTGGTCACGAACATTTTCCTTATATTTTGTGGTGCAATAGCTATCAAGAAGGAATGACTTAAGAGTGATTATTAGCTTATTATTGAATTAAAGGAAGAAATTTCACTGTCCTTAAAATAACGTCCAACAAGTAAAATGTAATATTTGAATTTAAGTTAAGAATTAATGGTGTTTACTTATTCATGAAGGTAGCCTACATTCCTTTTAGTTTTTTAATAATTTAAAGAAGATATTACAAGGTAGTAACGTACTTGTATTTAAAGTGCAATAAAAAGTGGAAACCGCAGCAAAAAAACTTAATTTGTGGTCACATTGTTGAGAAACAAAGCTTTTACAAAGTTAACAGAATTACAAAAAGAGAACATTAGTTCATTTCCGCAGACACCCGCGAGACTTCATCTCTGCTTAAAGAATAATTGCTAGGAATTTTGACTAAAGTGAAGAAATGTTTTACTACAATCCACAACAAGTCACGGACGAGAAATTCACTTTCAGTCAACTTAAAATCCGAGGTTTATTTATCGGATTCAAACATCGACTCGATAATTGGACTCTTATGTTACACTGCACTCAAGGATAAATTCAATAAAATAACATTGATAAATTTTTGGTTATTTCGTCGTCAAGGGTAGATTAACAGTTATTGATTACTTTTGTCACCATCTATAAAGTTGAAAAAGGGTTTTCAATACTCGCATTCCAAAAAATAAATAAAGAAACACATTGGACGCCGTATTAGACTTAGGAATAAAGATAACCTTTTTCCAGTAAACATGAAGTTCTTAGTCAAAAATAAGCAGTTCCATACTTCTAACTAATTGTGGTATTACGCTTAAAATTAATGTTTCCATTTTGTTATAATACATACTTTTATATGGACAATCAACTACGTTTTATTTTGCCGAATAATGCACCAAGATTGTTAAAAACTTTTGGTGGGTCACTAAGGCGAAGCATAAAAATAACTGGACCAGGGCAAAAAAATGTTTGGGAAGCGCTATTCTAAGGGATATCCATCGAGATTTTCAAAAATGTAACCTTACCCCCACCTTTTCGAAACTACTGAAATAAAATACAGGAAACAACATGGGTTAACTAGAGCGGTAATTCTAAATTTTCTAGTTTTTGAGATTCAACGTATTTTCACCCCTGTAAAATATGTACTAAGCAATATTTTTACATAGTGAAACGTTAAATGTAGTTACTTGTTAATAATTTAATAGTGTTAGTGAACCCTCGCAGTGTTAGTTCTGCTGATACATCAGAGATTTTAATTTATGTCATATCCTTTCATGATAAAACATTACTCGATAATATTTTTCACCACTTTTATTAAATATTAATTTAATGCTTGCCACTTCTCAAAATCAATTTAATATCTTGACTTATAAAAGGCTTACATTTTTACATTTTAAAAACAATTTATTTATTCATATTTATATATATATATATATATATATGTATATATATATATATATATATATACACATACATATATATATATATACATATATATATATGTATATATATATATATATATATACATACACACACACCCATACATATACCAGAAATTGGAAAATACATATATCTTACTTTGTTTAATTTACTTATTTGATTTGTTCACTTTTTTCCCTTCTCCTTCCGAACTACTTCCGAGTCTCCATAGTTTGACAAAAACGAAACTTTTGTATTTTCTTCATGTTCATCCATCCGCATGTGATTATACTTCCATAGCTGAAGATTATTTTAGTTGATTATGATGAAATTTGACAGGCAGAGGTAGTTACTGCATTATACATGAATGTCTACCTGTGCTGTTTGCATCACATATTAAATACCATGTAACAAAAAAGATTCAAGCACCTTTCTTTTCTGCAAAAATATTAATAATCCTTTTACTAGAATAAAATAATATTTTTTCACCACAGGCGATATGGTTATTACGAGTAATAAATTAACAAAACTTAGTTTCTGTAGCCTATTATGTGAATCATGAATAAGGTGACAAAATTCTAGCTAAACTAATAGCGATACATTGTGGATGTTACTTAAATCATTTCCTATTCAATGTGCCATGACGTTGCTGCGCTATACGACTACGTCACCAACTGCTATGGAAATAAGTTGCGATTTTAGTAATTATTTATAAACTCTAACGTTAATATCCACTCTTACGTCTGATCGAGTACTGTATGACCTTGGTATTTAAGAACTAATTCGTTTTACATAATAAAAGATAGCAGAGATTGCGGAAAATTTGACTTGTTGAATAACTTTTTGTTTACCAATGAAGAAAAATGTGAGTTATTCAATAATTTTCGACTTATAATTTGTAAATCTCCACATAGATCAGAGATGAACAGAATTTAATATAACTTAAGGTGCCAATATCTGACTAATGTTTCGCAACTAGTTACAATGAAAGTCGCATGCCATAAATGTGTGCGGCATTCTAATTTCACACGGTGAACTTATATGTTATAAACGTGTTACTTGTTTTATTAAAGATATTTTCGGTGTATATAGTAAGTTCAATTAACGATTCAGTTCTTATTATTAAAAAAGAAGTTAACGGTATGAAGAAACACCATTTACCAGGGTAAAAAATATAAAGATTTACTTTAGTAAAAAAAAACTTCCTTTGCTTCTAACTTGTATTTAATGGCAATTAAATAGTGAGAACAGAAGAGGTCATTATTACTAGTCGTAATTAGATCATCGTTAACGTTTATTTATAATTTGTTAAATGTTTAGGTGCGAACCTTTAAATCACATATCGTCGTTTTTTTTCCAAAGAACTCAGATTTGATTTAGGAGTTTTGGAAAAAATTATTATTTCAAGTCATTTAAATATAAACATGTATTTGAAATCACTTGTTGATTCACATATGTATTTTATGCCTTGCTGATAAATTTTATAAACGTAGGAAAAGAAAGGGAAAGAGGTGGGAAATAATAAGGACTTCATTATATTTTTTCTGTCCCTGGGTTTTAACTAATTTATCATAAGTTCGTTACAACTCAAGGATAGAATAAATAAAAAAAATAACATTTAATTGACTTGGATTGCATTGGCAGAAAATTATTGACTCTACCGTTTAAAAGAAAAAATAGGTAGGAGAGCTATATTATTATTTTCGACATAAATTGAATAGTACAACAACGATATAAATAGCATTATATTTAAATAAACAACGATTTTTAAGAAATTCAAAATGTAATCATTTGTAGAAAAAATAGTTGAGCTATTGATTATTATAACTCAAAAGAAGTTCCTGAAGGCAAATGTTAATTAGTATATTCAGTAATCATGACCTTCTCTATGAAATGTGGTTAAATTATTAAAAGAATTGTCTAGATCCATAGATTTAGAGAAATTCATAACAATGTAAACCCTGTGGATGATATACAGTTTAATACATTGCATATTTACATGGCGAAAAATAATATAAATATTTCCAAATAGTGTAATAGAAATACTAATTACTCTTAAAATGGTATTAAAAATATTGTAATGTTTTTAAAAGTATGCATGTAGTAGAGACATGACAGAAATCGAGAAGGTACGGACGTGATATATCAATATTACCTGTTTGACTGAACGACCACATAGCATCCGAAGTGTGATACATCGATTTTCAGGGTTCATGCAGTAAATTTTTTTGAATTTTTGACAAACAGTATAAATTGTAGAATTTTTTTTAAATATACGTGTTTTTAAACGTTTTACCATCAAATCCCTTAATTGGAATTATTGTAAGACTAAAAATTTCATGTTAATTGATGAGATATGGGGTGGAAAGTAAAATGAAAGGGAAAGGTTGCCAATATGATAAATGCTGCATTAACGCAAAAATGTAGAAAACGAACAATTTGTCGTAAAATTTAATGCAAAATTCTTTAAAAATGTCTGTGCTACTTTTGTAGTCCTTTTATACTTCCACTAAAATGAGGAAAGTAATAGAAGAAAGGTATATTTTAAGGAAATGTTAGCAGATAAGCACCAATTACATTCATGTGAATGTATGTGCAAATACGCACATACGTGCTTTTTCATCGACTTGTTAAAATGGAGGTATCATTCGACTAACTACAGATTTTTTATATGATAACACTAAGTTGTCAAACCGAAAATATGTTCGTTCTTAAGTTTCGATATCAAAAATACTTAAACCTGCAAAACCAAAACAAAAACTAATTTTATTGGACCGGGAAATTAGCAAGTTATTCGTATCGGATATATTGTCCCTCTTGATTTTATTTTTAATCAGAGAAATATTTTAGTAGGTAAAGGCAAAAAGTGAATTTTAGTTATCGGTTATGAAATCATTAACATCGATTAAATTATCGCTTGATTGCTAATATTTCCGAATTATAGTTACTCTATAACTATAAGGAGAAGTTTTGGTCAGCTGTCACCAAAAAAAAATTAAATGAATTTGGCCGCATTTTTGATCAGGAACCGAATTTATTTTACGTCTAGCTTCAAAACGTTCCCAATGTTATGTTTAATCTGTTAACCTTTTCTGTAATTGTAACTATACTACTTGAAATTTGTACTCAGTATGTAGTACAGCAAAATAGAATATAAACCTCAGTATAAAATGAAAGAAACTCGTAATTTGCATACGACTTTGATTTGAAGTTCTCAAAATGTTATCGTTTCTACTAATAAAGATGTGAAAGGTAAAGATAAAAAATTATTTTGTTGCACAAAATTTGCATAGTATGTAATTATTTACTCTTTAGTTACTTACATTTCTTTGTATGGTGTATTTTGTTCAGGTATAATGCGGGGAATGGGTAGGGTACATTTATGGGATAACACTATGTAGATTCCGTTATTTAGAATATAATTAGATATAATTATTTTCTGCTCAATAAACGTTGGACAAGATTCTAAAAATACTCTATGTATGATAGATTTACACCTTGTTACAAAATAAATTATGTGTACTGAAAAGCTTATACAAATTGTTTTATTTATAAATAGACAAAATCTTGTAGTAATTTTGGGCTTGGTCGGACTTCAGTATAGGGGGTTTCTAAAATTGTATACCGAATGTCATGTTTATTCATGATAATAATAATTCAACAAAAATGCATTATCTTAAGAATTATTATTTTAGATTTATAGGTTATGCAAAAAAATGGTGGTATCACCGTTATTGAAACCAACTGCGCAGAAAAATGTTAATAACCTCTCTGTAATAATGAAAATAATATAAATCCTTTATAGTTAACATAACAATCCATTAAACAAAGACAGTCAATATGGAAGAGAAAAACAACCAGATGTGACAGGAAATATTAATTCTTTTAAAACTTTTACCTGTTTTCTATAGCAATATTTAATAGAAGACGTATGGTTTAAAGGTAATGTCTAATGTTGATTAATGATGCATTTTCAACGTCAGCATCAAGTTTATTTCCAAATTATGTAGCGAATAGGATAGCTTTTACCGTATCTGTTTGAAATAAATTTAAAACTATCTCCGTGTGATGTTTATTTCTAATTTTAGAGCGAAGAGGATAACTTTTAACGTATCTCTGTGAAAAAAAATTAAACTGATTTGCGGGAATTTAAAGAATATAGGAAATAAGAACTTATCGTTGCTGTTAAACATTTTAATACATTAATGTAAAATGTTGAAATGTCAGTTTATGTGGTTTCTTATATTAAACATCCGTTCGTAGATGAACCAATATTCTATAGATCAATGATAAAATCAAATTAGAAGATATACACTTGGAGAAACTAATAAATCTAACCAATAGTATAATATTATAATTATTTCCCGGTTCCAATTACACTACGAACGTGAGAGAAAATACACAATACAAAAGAAAAACACAAGTCAGTACATACAAAGGCGGGTAGACAACGATTACCTTGCGTCTCACGTCCTTAGATCCGGTCTCCAAAATCTAGTCTCGGTTAACGACCACAACACCGACTTCACAAGGTATTTCCGTTACCCTGTTTCGCCTTTATCTGTTTATTTAAGGTCGTACTTTTGCTGCCACAATCTTAATTAGGGTTTTAAAATAAAGTCCGTAAAATTAGGGCAAACATTTTTTATTAAACCGATGGATTTTTAATAGTTTTGTGGTTATAATTAAGACAGTCAATCAATTTATGTTTGTAAAGGCGATTGGATGCTAATCTTATACTGCATATTTTTGTATTTCGCTTAAATTTTTAAGCAACAGTAAAATTTTTATATTCGTTTATTAAGATTATTTCAATCCGATTTCTGGAAAGCTGAACAAGTAAATCAGAAGAAAATTCGACAAACCCAATAATTATTTTGAAAACATTAAAAGTAACTAACTAGTATAATACAGAAAAATAATTAAAAAAATTGCAAAGCTGAGTTCTTTCATTGAAAAGCTGAGTTTAAAAAAAATATAATATAAAGCTATTGACCCATTTCGGTAGCAATTTGTATAATTGCGTTTGTGCGTGCCTGCGTGCGTGCGTTCGTTCGCGCGTGCGTGCATGCGTGCGTGCGGGTGGGCGTGTGTGTGCGTGTGCCTACGTGCGTTCGTGAGAGTATATGTACTTGCATGTGAACGTGCTAGTGTACGTACCGTCGTGCGTGCTGGCGTGCGTTAGAGCGTGCGCGCGTGCGCGCCTACCTGCGGGCGTGTTTGTGTGCGTGCGTGTGTGTGTGCAGGCATATGTGTATGAGCGCATGCATGAGTGTGCGGATGTATGTGTGTATAACTACAAAGACAGTGAAATTACCGATCATTCCAGCGTTTTTATTAAATTTTTGTGTATAATTTAACTAGGCAATATCGTAACGAGGTAAGTTTAATGTGTGTTGTGTTACCAAACAATAATTATAGCTATCCTCGAAAAATGAAAAGCAGACCCTGACTAAACCTATGAAATTCCATGTAGAATATAATAAATGTAAAATGTTTAAGCATGATTCTTGACAAAGGATGTACCTAATATTTGTGTCATTGTTTGTTTTGGCGAATATTCGTTAAGTTGTTGTATTTGCACTTGTATTTTCTTTATTCTAAACTAATATCCAAATACTAAGCGAATAATAAAAAAACTTACGTTATTAAGTGTTTTCTATGAAATTAAATACTGTAAGAATAATCGTTTATCTAGAAATCAGTTATGGATGTAACTTATATAACACTAAACATGCTTTAATAATGATTGCAAAATTATATCGTTTTCAAAATATTTTAGGGAGGAAAGAAAATATAAAAAATGGTGAAATCTGCCTGGTATGAAAGTATCATAAAATAAAATAGGCCAGCCCACTGCAATCAACTTCGCGAATATTTTAATGAGTACAATATGAAAATAAGATGCAACTTTAATAATATAACTAGACAGAGTTATTGGCACTCAAATTTCGAGAGAGGCAACTTATAATTCGCGAAGTTATATTTCATGAAATTAATTACTTTTTCTTCTTCCTGTTTTTGTTCGTATTGATAAAAAATATTTTTTTACTATTGAGTATTTTCAGTGTTTTAATTTCAATATCGTTTTCGTGATTGATTCAGGTACGTCTAACTATTTTATCATATGCTATTCAGACGTATTTCTTTTGAGTTCGTCTTAAATTTTTAAATTCATTACTCTTTAATTTATAAAAAAAAACAAATAAACAAGAAGCAAGGACGTTTTCATAGTTTTTTTCTTAAGAGCAACAAAAAATCATAGATTTAATATTAATTATAGAGAAATATTAGAGAAAAAAATGGAAAGTCTCTCTCCAGTGTTTAATACTTTCAATCTTTGTGTCTCAAAATAAAAGCCAAATTATAAGTAATATCTTTTAAAAATTTATATTAAAATAACTTACAACCGGTAGGATGACAATGTTTTTTATTGCATCATCAATTGGGGAAAAACAATGTAACCTTAAATTTTAAGTTTGTAATCCATGTAGGATTACAAATACACGTATATCATTAGCCAACCTGATATTTTGGTATAATGGTGGAAAATGGAGCAAGTGTAATAATATTAATAATATTATTTCAACGATAACAATTTCTTTTATATTTTCCTTAGATTGTGAATTGGTGTATAATTGGCTTGAACATCGACAGAAGCCAATTCTGATGGGGTATTTTTTTCAAATTACTACACAAACATATTATTATTATTTTATTCTCAACTAGTTTCGTTCTCCCGAGTTTTATAACTTATAAAATATTCTAAACGTAAAACTGCATATATTTCAATCTATTTTTTGGAACAGTGCGTAATTTAAGTTGATTTCTTATATCTTAACGTCTTTTCTCTCTCTACAAATTGCTGTTTTCATAAAGCTTAATATCTCGGTGTTAAAATTAGTTTAGAAAACCCATGTAATATTTAGTAACATTTTTTTTAAAGTTAAAAAATACATAATGAGAAAAAATTAATAAATTCCGAAAACTCAAACCTATTCGTATTATGGAAGTTTAAAACGGTTTAAAAATGGTAATGTTATTACTCCGTCGTACATTTCCATCGTTTTCTAAGAAATATATTTTATTTTGTGCGAAACTTAGACATTTATTTCTGATCCATAATTTTCCCAGTGTCCCGTTTTGTAACATTACTTGTTAAGAAAAACGTGAATAATAATACCGGAATTAATAAGTGAGCAAATTCAATTTTCGAAAACACCTTCCTTTTATTTTATATGGTGAGTAGGGTATTTTTTACACATTACAAAAATGTATTTTTGGTATAATATTTGAATATTGAAGACGTCCGCAGGAAAGTATATTCCCCTCTTTTTTCCTATGTTCTCATCTTTGCAGTCAAAATTATGAAAGAAAAACATCTTTATTAGAAATTTCGCTACCTGAAACTAAGCCAAGAATTTTAAATCGAATAGCTGAGAAACAATTTGCCATCTTTTAATGTATCTTGAAGAATATATTTTTTTTCATGGTTAAAATAATATTAAAATTTAAATTAGTTGATACGTTAACAAGTACTCATAAATGTTTATATGTATCTATGTGTGTACAAAGCTGTAATAATGTGAAACCTACGTATGTGATCTAGGTTTATTTTTAAGTTCGTTCATGTTTTTGCGACTAAAAGTGGGAAAATACTCAGTTACATGCGGAGATTACGTTAAGCTAGATTGAGTAAGTTGTACTTTAACTATGGCTCTGAGCTGTTATTAAGTTTAAAATTCATAAAATTTTATCCGAAGATCAAAATTAATGTTAAATTTAACCGGCCAGTATTAAAAGATTTATCAAGATTACTCGCAATACATGTCACGGTTAATCTTGTTAATACGGAAGATATGGCTGCATAGTTGATGGTTTTAAAACTTGCCGAAGTTAACTAATACGAGTTAAATTAATTAAAAATAAGTTTGTCATTATAACATAAAAACTATAGTTTATTAAATTTTTTTATGCCGAGATATATCGAGTAGAGTCTTTGTTTTTGCACGTTTCGTACTTTTATTTAGCTACAAATTATAAGAAAGGAAAAAATCTAATTAGCATACTTATTTATTTTTCAAATCTTTAAAATGTACTTAATGTACTGTAATTTACCTGTATATTCAACTGAATACCTTAGAATATCTGAATTCACGTAATCAAATATATGTTATTACGTACGTAATCTATGTAATCAAATATGTGATATTAATATGTAATCAAATATATGATATTAGATTTCCGAGAACTTACGAGTTTCATATAATACAGAAAATTAATAACGTCAGAACAAAATAAATCAAAATTTCATTAGAGTTACAAATGATAAAATATGTGGGAGGCCCCGAGAAGGACGATATCCACACAAGTCACCAAAACTATTCAACCGTTTCGTGTCTTCCAGAGCGAAGTAACAAATGTTTATAATGGGTTATAATATATTTAAAAAATCACATTATATTCATCTCAACATCCTGATTGAATTTTGATGTTCAAGGCTCGGATGGGTGGGCCATGTTCCCAAAAAAAGGTTAAAAAAATCATCCGACGAAAGCTTAATGTATGCAAATCGCATATTACGTAATATTTATAAAACGTCATTTATGTTACATCATAAGTTTTACACTGTGTTTATTTTATGAGCTGCGGTGAGCTTTGAATATATATTAGGTATAAAAACATCGTTTGGTTGATGTTATTTTCATTTGCAAAAGCACTAAACATTGCCGAAAATGGCACATTGTATAAAACGGGAGTTTATATCTGAAATATATAATATACATGACAGTGTATACTGTGAGGATAAGTTAGACTTAAGAAATGAATCAGAATAGTGGAAACGTTACATTTAACATATTATCTTTTGAACGCATCAGTTAAAAATATATGTAGAATATCGTAAGGTAAGTCATGAAAAAAAAAAGTTCTATATAGAAGCATTTTTAAGGATAATTTACGTGTAAGAAATTTATCAGAATATTGAAACCTTCAAATTTCACCTTACTGTCTTCGATTTCAAAGGCATTTAAATAGCAGGCTTCGGTATTTCGACATTCGTTGACCCACCAATTTAATATAGTAAGGGAATTCAGTAGCCATATATTTCATGGTTGCGTAACTGCCGAATAACGTAATATCCTTCAAAAAAGGCGTAAATTTGCCAACACTCAAACAGAAAAAGCATATAGCAAATTTAAAGCGACGTCGTAACATGCGAATATCAATGATTATTTCAGAGTTAAGGGGCTAAAGGGGCTAAATGGTGAGCGCGTCGGCTCTTTATTCCTTTAAACCTTTTGTTTCCTCAATTTCTCGGATTCCTACACTGACAAATTTTCTTCATCTGCTTTCGGATGAGTATGAAAATGTAACTTACTTTTTGTGAAATGGAAGTATATTCACTGTCGCAGTGTTGCTTTAAATTTCGCAATAAATAATTTGAAGGACGTCGTATTTTAACTTTATTTTATTAGTTACTTGTTGTTTAAATCTATTATTCTAAGCATGAAGCTGTTTTTCAATTACTTGAATTTTTTTATGTAGATTCTTTAGTAAAAATTGCAGTTTATATGCAATAATGATCACCAAAAATGTTCCTCTAATGAATGTTTCATATATTTAAGTAGAGGGTGAAGCAATTTTTTCAATTAGCTGTAAAAATCATCACTGGAGCACTTAGAATATTTTTTCATTTAATCTGTCAGAAAATTAAGTTACTGAGATCAATCTAATGCAGGAAATTATCAATTAACATTTGCATATATTATGCACACCTGTTCTGTTAAAATGTGCGATAATTTACACAAACGGTGCACCGCTGCAATATGACAGTGCGAGATAATGGAGATTCGTTCGGTTTTCGTGTGCCGCTGTTTATATCCAGATTTAGTTTTCTGTAGATTTTTTTCAATGAGAATTACTTTGGATACGTACCATTAACGAATTTGTTTTCTGAAGTAACTATGGAATGCTAACTATGGAATGCTAATTATAATTGCCTATATGTACTCGATCATTTTTAGTTTTATATTTAACTACCTTTACGTGTTTCATTCATTACACAGTCTACTAATGTGGCGTTAGGTGAATATCTTCACACCATAGTTTGTTTATGATGCTGGATATACTTAAGTTGATATTTTTTTGTAGTTTATTTCTTTTCATTAAAAATATTTTAATTATTGTACATTATAATATTATATTTTCGAGCCAAAAAAAACGAATGTCTCGGCTTGACATAGTTTTCCATAGCAACCCATAAATTAGTCTGTTTCGTGGGTATTTATTTATTGACTTGATAGGTTGTTAATTTCCTTTCAAAATATTTGTAATTGGAGACTTTTGAAACTGTGTCTATAATATTAAATTATATATAGTTAGAGTTTCATAAAGGCATTTGTAACAATCAATACAGTGGAAAAAGATTCATGTTATAAAATCCATGATATTAATATCATTTTTAATTTTTGTTGTTATATTGTTAGATTTCCATATTTCGAAACGAAAAAAAAACGAAATTATGGTGAGATCATCCACGTATTCGTTCATTTCTCCGTCACAGCTGCTTTTCTCAAAAACTTTTACTTTAAACGCATTAAGCCTCATATATCTTATTTGAACTTATGTAAACAAAGGAAGGAAGGAAGCCAATTATATTTTAGATTTTTTGTAATATTTTTTATATTTGTGGATGCACCAAAACATAATAAGTTGGAATGAATTGCAAAAATATTTTGTTACATTTTTTTAATGTTTTATTTAAGATAGTGAGTTGGAAATATGTCTTAAAATGTCACCAGAAAATTGTAGTAATTATTTGAAACCTAATAGTTTTATAACTTTTTAAAATATGTTAGGCTTTATATATATATATACGTAGGGCAAGCTAAGAAATTAATCTGATTTTTAAAAATTTTGAGACCTATCCATATAGGCCCCAATATGTTTTGCAGTTCTCCTATTGCAACGCACAAGTGGACATTAAAAACCAGAATAAATTCAAAGTTTTGAAACTGGCTGCCGTACACTGCTCCAATATATGTTTTACTTGAAAATATTTCCCGTTACGTGAATACACCAATAAAATACATAACATTACCTTTTTGTGATGGATTTAATATTTGACATCAGTTTGACCAATTATTTTTTTTTTTCAAAGTCGACGGCGTTTATTTTATTATAATTATAATACAACCAGCTTAGTATTCACCGAAAAGATAACGTTGTCTTCTTGCGTATGCATCATATTTGATCCTGACTCAAATAAAGGACACAGCAAGCTCCATTTGCGAAGAAGATTACTAAGAGTAATGTTTGTCAATTAAGAACAAACATTAAAGTAAATTTAAAAAATGTGATACATTTTGCTTCAAAATGTTTAACCTGTGCCTTTGTTTCATTTATTGTTTCATCATAAAGATTGATAAAAACAATTCCAGTAAATTAATTATCAGCACAATTTTTTATCATACGAAAGGAACTACCGGTAAACAATTATTTTAACTTACATAAGATCTTTTTATAAAATTCATGTTTGACAATATAAAAAATAAACTTATAAAAAATAAACTTTCTGAATTGCTACACGTGTTTTTATGCTTTTAGTATTCCATATGCACTTTAATTGATTTGATCATGCATTTTATTAAATTACTAAACAATTATATTGATAACCCTATCGGTTTAGGTTTGGTAACTCTTTTTGCTTCTGACTGTTACGTAAGAGGACAGAGGCATAGTTTATTTTTTCTGCCTATAGCGCGCACGAATATCCTGCAGCATTTGTCATTTTTCACGAACTTTTTTGTGGTATTATGTTTGTTAAGTATTGCGACAGGTGTCATTTTTTGATGTATTTTTCTGCGCCATTGGCCGATTTGGGAACGCGGTTATGGAGTTATTTGGTAATTTATACTTGATAATTGTTTAGTATTATGTTTGTTTTTTTTAATTAATGCATGTTTTTTTCGTTTTAATAATTATTATTAACATTATTTGTTCTCTAACTTCTATACTTTTATTGTTTTTACATATAGAACGTTTTGAAATAACATTTAAGTATTACATGGTTTTTCTTATTCATAAATATATAAATTATATAAATAAGTGTTTACTATGCTATTCGCAATGCACGACGTAAAGCTTAATAATTAATTCCAATAACACTCCCCAACAGTTAAATTATCGACTTTATGAACAGGGCCTAAGTCTTGTCAAGTCAAAACATCATGAAAATTTATTTCGAGGTTTCTTGTCTTTGAAAAGAAATTTATAGGTCAATTTCGAATGTGAAAGATAAATAAAACGTTTTTATATAAATGGTATGTGAAATATGGATGGGATGTGAAATATATATGGGATGTGAAAGCTTCATTGAGAACGATGGATTCGTAAAATAAATATTTGGTTAATATTGAATCCACCATTTTAAAAAACAAGAAAAGTATTCTTTAGAATACAATAATATATTTTAATATTCTGAATATAGTAAGCGGTACAGGAATATAATAAACAATAATATGATTCAATATGGGGCGAGCGGCGACGAGGAGGGAAAGTGTCAATAATGAAAAATAAAAGCGCTGAACAGATAATAACTAAAGCAGAAAATTGCAATATTATCAAAAATGTAATATATTCAAGCTAACTTATAAGCACATGCATTGTTATTGTCAGGAATAGCTTCAGTGATAACATATGCCTTATTTAATTATTTTTCAGCTGGAAACTGCCTTAACTTTCCCAAGCTGTTAGTTTGTGTGAAAATAGCGTTTATTACACATAAAATTACAGGTCATTCTACTTAACAATGATGAAAAAATTATTTTCCCTAAAGTTACTACAGCTGAACATTTCATTTAATCAAGTGTGTCAATCAAGTGTCCACGAAGTGATTTGGTATAAGACCAAAATTAGTTTTCTATTGAATGCATTAATTCACCTATTTTTTGTAACTAGGGAAGAATTGCTTTAAACAAAAATATAAATATAGAAATTGCTTGTCATCGACCAAAAGGTCTATAGTTATTGCTTTGAGTTTTTAAATTATCACTTTTTAAAAAAATAATTTTTCGCACATCACTACTTTAATATTATATTTTTTAATTATTTAGATATTTTCCTCCCAAAGTTATAGGTTGATTAAAAGTCTTTGGTCTTCTCAAGTGCATGCAAGGAGATTTGATTGAACTCTAGAGTTACTTTTTTCTTAAATACATTCAATTTAATTCTTTTTTTAATTATAGGAAAATTGCTGTAAATAAATATTATTATTAAAATTTCTTGTCATTGTTTTGTTCGGCTTTTATTACTTGGTTTCTTTTATTAACCATTTATTAAAAACTTATTTTGACAGACGACATTACTTTTAATATTATTTTTTCCAATTATTTATTTTCATTACAAATATTACAGGTTTATTTTTGAAAAATATTGTATTTATTGTATTAATGATAATTATGTTCAATTATTAACAGGCACCATAATCTAAATAACTTATTTTTGTGAATTTTACTTAAATTATAAAGTCTATTTGAACTCACAATTTTAAATAAACTTTTCTCGATGATAAGTAAATTTTACGTAAGTTTGTTGCTGATTTTTTATAAATATATAATTTATATAATAATGTGTAAATTATAATATTTAATTTTCACATAATTATAATAATGTGTAAATTTTTTATAAATATATAATTTATGTAATAATGTGTAACATGTAATAATAGATAAAGGGGATATTAAATATTTTAAGCGGTCATTCTACCGACTGAATGAAAGATAAATCAATTTTGAAATTTACTGTTCTAAAAAGTTGACGTGAGAGGATATTTTGAATTATTTGAAATATTTTAAATAATTCATTACTTTTCTATTAAATTTTACTTAAATCAATTAAAAATGTCACCAATATTTATTGAAACTGTATATGCGATTGACGTGCTATATTTTGTCGGACCAGGTGAAAATGTTGCTTGCGTTAATGGAAAGGCGGTAATAAAAGTAACGCAAACGAGATAAAAATAGTGATGTGAACGATGTTTTTATATTTTTCAATTACAACAAATATTCGTGATTCCGTCCATTTATCCGTCCCTCACAGTCTTATGGTCTAAACATTTTAGATGTACGTATATGAAATTCTCAATACAAAATATTAAAAAAAATTGTGGGTGTCAGCTCCGACGCCCGACTGGAGTTTACTACTTCAGTACGATTACTTTGAATTGTATAAAGTAGATAACACTGTATATAAATATAAATATCAACATCGTTAAACATTAATGGCAAATTCTTTAATAAAAATGCTGAAAATCGAATTATTTTTAAGTTAAATACAGACTTAATGTCAGACTAAGAAGTAGATATTAAAAGAGACTTTTTAATTTTGTAAGATAGAAGACACCAAATATTCACTAATAATGACATTTAATGATTACATCTTGATATAAGCGAACAATAGTAAACTATGTGTGTCACACGCCGCCATTGCGATTACGCCATAAGAAAATGCCAACATGTGTGTCATACTTCTTCATTACGATTACACCATAAGAAAATGCCAAATAAATATATTGATTTCTTACTCTGAAGATGTGCAGAAATGTTGTGCGGAGAGGCCACCTGACGGTTTCACTTTTTTAACACCGTGAACTCTGTACATCTTGAACTTCTGAATTTACTCCTCATAAAACTTCATTCCGGGCGCTATACATGAAAATCTGTTCTATTTACTTGCCTTTTCTACATACATAGCGGGAACGTAGAATATGAATCGAGTGGAATAGAGTTATATATGTCTTTTAAAATAAAGTAAACTTTCATTACTCTTTTTCATTTTCGAAACCGATTTATAAAATATTAAGTTCCATGCGACGTAGAATATTACCCATACCTCTTGTGTTTTTCAACTAGACATTAAAAAATATTTAAACACAATTATATTAATTAACTTTCATCACCTAAACGTATTTTTAAGCCAATTTTTCAATGCCTTCTTTATATCAGATATTAAAGTTTAAGTTAAATTAAATTTTTTTAATGATACTGTCATTGACATTTCATTAGAAATCAATGTCAGGTTTGAATCGTTACTGGTAACATTTTTTTCTGTAAACAGTATTTAAAAATTAAAAACAATCAACAAGGATTGTTTAATAGTTAGCACATATTAATTTTGATGAATATATCATGGAGTACTGAAGTGGAAAATATATGTCGAACAAAAGATTTAATTTTCTTTCTAAACATCTTTCGCAAGTTATAATTTCCAATTCATTCAAATCAAATTTTAAGGAAATTTGTCACTTCCGCCATTGTCACTAAGCGCGTATACAACAAGAGCTTGCTGACCGATTTTAAACTTTTACTTTCTTCTAAAGTGAATGGGCATACTTTAGCATTATAATAGATTTGTGTCGCAGCACACTATATCTCATAAATAGAATAAGGTATTGTTGCAATATTGTCTGGCAGGACGATATAATAACTCATTTTATAACAGTTAACATCGAGTTAAAATGAAACATTTTGTTGGAAACATTCGAGGGCGTTCACGGCACGTGTTTCCAGTACTTTTTAAACAAACTGAACAATTTTGTGTAATAAAAGTAAGTCATTAAGGCGGCAATTAATCGTTTGAGTTGAAAGGCATTTTTTTTGTTTTAAATTTGAATCTTCATTCTTTATAAGAAAAACTATTACATATCTGACTTTAATACAATACCACTTTTAAATAATTCTATTCTTTAAACATTGTAACATTGTATATGAAAGCTGTGATCTAACAACGAAAGGTAGAAATTAGGATTATTGTCATAATTTATATAAACCATTACGCCATCTTCCTTACCGTTGTGATAAATAAATCTCTTTAATATTTTACTCATTACCATTTCATTATGTGATAAATAATTCAAGCAATCAATAACAGAATCTACCTTGCTTGCCATATTTAATATTATCATAGTTAAAGATAATTTAAAATACCTGAAGCAGAGAAAAATATTTTAAAACATGATAATTGCCGTGAGCAAATATTACTGGTTATTTTGCTGCTTTTTTATTTCTCGTGTATCATTTTAAACCTTGACAAACATGGAGAAGGGAGAATCAAAATTTAGGATATCTAATTGAAATTACTATTATTATTTTAAACCTCTTTAAAGACTTCCAGTAAAGACTTAAAAATATATACGCAATTATAAAACCACACTCTTCTTGAATGTAAATGTCCTCAAAATATTTCCACAGCATATATATTTAAAGAAAATCATTTTCACTTAATTTTTAAAAAAATAGGTTTCTAAATATACACACACGAAATGAAATGGCCCCCGCGAGTATCTCGTAAATTATCCACTGTATAGTATTAGACACGTTTACATGGCCAAGAAACTTAAGCCGCGAAAGAATTAAACTTACGTTGAGTTGATAACAACTTTTTAAGGAACAAAAAATAAAAGTATGAAGAAGAATCTCGTCAATACCTCGTAAGAGCTGAAAACTTGTCCAAACAACTCTGATATTATTGCTTGAAATATTTCTCTACTCAATAGTTATTGTTTAGTGATATTCCCTGGTCTATAGTGATATTTTAAACTAGGAAGCCCGTGGCTGTTTATAAACCGTTATGAAAGTGCGGGGCTGTTTATATATATATATATATATATATATATATATATATATATATATATATATATATATATATATATTACATATTTATTTCTAATTTAAATATAATGAAAATATAAGAATTTCAATCAATAATAGGGTTTTTACATTTTAGGAGGATTTACATAATTTACAAGACGACACAGCGAGATGACATAATAAGATTAGTATACAATGATTATTGTCGTTATCACAAATAAAAAGGAATATTTGAAATAGTAATATAGAATAAAAACATAAAATATTATTTATATTTTTAAAGACTTCAAGTGATGTAGAATCACTTCGTTTTACAGCAATTAACAAAATTGTTATACAGTCGAGGAATAAAGAGAGTGTTAAAAATGTATGTTACTAACATTTTTTTAAATTTTTGGGAAGCCACCTTTTTTACATGGATCTCTAAAACAATGTTGTCAATTTTATCTTTGTATTTTAAGAAGAATTTGTTAGTAATGGTAGAAACTTGAGGTGAAAGTAACAACCGTAAGACATAATAGTAAATTATCAGTTTATATGTAAGCTATTATGTTTTGTGTTTTAAGACAGAGTAGAGAGTTAAGAAAGTATATAATTTTCCAAGAATTCGAACCAAAATTGTCGATAAAAATATATTATATTATATTAATCGCCATTCAAAAGGCCAAAATTAAAAATTTACTTGTAAGTGTTCATTCCAACATGTAGCAGTTAAGCTACATTTTATTATTGTACCTATATGATTGCAATTTGGTATTTGACCTACACAAGTTATAATATTTTTAAATTTTTTCTCAATTCCAAAATTCAATCTAAGTATATCTTTTTCATTTCTGATTTTAGTATATATTGCAAAAATTAAAAATTCGAGGTAACATACTTAATGACATTTCAAAACGAGCAACGGAAAACTTAGAACTTATATTTGTATATATATATATATATATATATATATATATATATATATATATATATATATATACAAACTGTATACACCTATCTTTACATATAACTGAGAAATGGTTACAAATATCTAGAATAAGAAAATATAAAACTCAAAACCTCTTTGTCAACTCATCGGCATGGTCCTAATAAATTAAATATTTGCTTAAGAATTTACTGATATCATCAGAGCTATTAATAACTTCTTATTTGTTAAAACGAAACTCCGTCCATAAAGCGAGGATTGCATATATTCAAAATGAACTTATTTCAATAATTTTTCAAAGAATATATTGCGAATTTAATAAGTTTACCATTGTTATCTCAAATAATCACTATAAAACACGGAGATGAAAATAAAAGAAAATAATATATATAAATAAATAAGATATTAAATAGTATATTGATATCGTTTACTCATTTTACGTAACACAATATTTATGGATATTTTATGTACAATATAAAATTGGCATTATTTTTTTTTCACGACCATTATCATATTTTGACATTGCTTTTCTTTAATATATTTCGATAACAGTATTATTTTCACCATACATATACGCTATTCTCTTACAGTTTATATTTCCATTCAGTTAGCTTTACATTGTGAAATACACATTAATATATATTTCCTGATGCCAAATAAGTTTACATGTGTCCACGTTTCTGCCATAAATATGGGTTAATTTATTATATATGTACATACATAACTGTTTTTATCATTCTAAAATGTAAATACATGAACACACATAAAACTCTAGTTTCATATCATCCAAGGTGAACTAGTTTAGGTCATACACTTTTTATTAGAATAAATATACACGAAAGCCATAACGTGGGCAATAAAAACGATACAATAAAATAAAGTTATTTAAAATTTAATCGTAATGTTCACTTTATTGTGAGTCCTTCTTGTTTATATTGCGACTTTTACAATTTAACTGCTGGGTTTTATTATCAAATTTCAGTTGCAGTACATAAGATTTAGTGGTTTAGCAGACTTCGATACTACAAACGTTTCACGAAGTTCGCCTTTAATATATATATATATATGTATATATATATATATATATGTATATATATATATATATATATATATATATATATATATATATATATATATGTATATATATATATATATACATATATATATATATATATATATATATACATATATATATATATATATATATATATATATATATATATATATATATATATATATTACCTACAGCGAGTAAGATATTAAACATAGATTATTATCCCAAGAGGATTGTGTTATGAATGGTTTTGGTAATGACTTAACCAATATTTATATAATTTTATTACATCGTAACTAAGTCAAATAGCTCCAAATCATCTAAACAATAATTAGATTTCCTGTCATATTGTATCTTATTTCTAAATAAACCGCAAGGTAATCGTTTTGAAATGGTTTCGAATCTATAAAAATGTTATATTTACATCAGTCAATTTTAGAGAGGAGTGTATAAACATTAAAATATAAATTGTTTTATTAAATGATTTACTGCTTTACATATTATATTCTAGTCATCTTGTTTTATGTACCAGATTTGTTATAGTCAATTATGCCACCAATTTTCCTAACTTTTTATGGCCGTTTAATGGAAGAGATTGCTCCATACAAATAAATCCACTAAGTTCTAAATTACAGTACTTTTATTGATTTAGCTATATATAAATAAGTAAATATTATTTAGAGGCACATTTATTTATTTTCTCTTTTTTATTTGTCATTTTGATCCATCCACAAATGCGAATTTTGATTTTTCTTGATACCAAGCCAAATATAACTCATCACATTATTACCACATTTAGAAATACGCAAAGCCATAGTCATATCCCAACATATTGTGATGGCGTTTAAAATAATAATTATCTATGTCACCTTTATTGTAATGATATGATAATTATTGTAATGATATAATAATGATATCTAATGTAGTTTTTAAAATAATCGCAAATGAAGACAGTCAATTTTTTTAAAAATGTTTGCAAGACATTCGTTTTGCTTGTTGGTGCGATTTAATATTGGTGCCTTGACTTGAAGTTTCCTTAAATAACTGCTTGTATCAATTAAATGATCATGATAGAATATTTCTGTTCTGGTAAAAATTAAGTGATTAAAAAGACAAAATTATTGCATTAAAGATGCACTTATAAGACGGGGAGAGAGAGTTAAAATTTTCCATATTTTTGGAAGATGTTAATAACCATATAAAATTAATAAAATAGAATACCAGTCGATGTATGGATATTTTCTTTATTTATGAAAAGTTCTGTATATTTAAGCCTTTCATTTCCTCGAATCCTTTGTATTCTGTTTATTACAAATTGACCTATTATTTTGCAAACGAGTGTGTGATACTGTCTATATAATACAGTGGAATTGATGCATGCGTAGTTGGATTTGGGGATTCGTTTTACGAGTTTTCGATAATATATACCATTTATACTTTAAAGGAAAAATAATAATGAAAATATTTATAATGAGAAAAATATCTTGAGTTTAAGTTTTCCAAAAACTAAGTTTTAAAGCGACATATTTAATCTACGAAAATGATGCAAAAAATGTCGATATATTTAAATAACGAAAGATCGATAAGTTAAAATACAAAATAAATAGAATTCGCACCACGAGCTGTAAGGATCACATTTAGGCACACCTGCACATTTAAAGGTGTATAGTATTTCAAATAAACTATATAAAAATATTAATATTGTTCCTTACATCGTAATTATACAGCCTAATATAATTTTCCCAGTCGTAAACATAATGATTTTTTTGCACACGTCGAGGCTTAGTTTCACATTCTGTCGCTCTCCGTCGAATTCAAAAGACACTTTAGGAAATGATAATAAATTAGTTCGAAAATTTTGTACATAGATAAAGTATGTTATACAATTTGACGCACTCAATCTCTAGTAAGATTGCGATACCAATTACAAGCTATTAAAAATAAGTTGCGTGTTAATTGTAAGGTCTGGAATATAAAATACATGCAGAAATAATGTAAAATCATAGGTACATGTATTGATAACTAGCGATAGCTGATTTTGTGTTTCCTAATTATATTTAAGGCTGTATTTAACGTACACGTTTAACGCTACCAATTTAATATGAAAATTAAAGTAGAAATAAAATTAAAATACGGTTGTGTACAAAGTACAAAAACATACATAAATGTCAGATTTTTCTGCTCACCGGCATCTATTTAAGCAAGCACGCACGCGTGAAACAAAACATGTGCTTAATAAATAGCCAGATTAATCTGTGTCTGTAACCGATAAACGAACTTATGATACATTTATATTTTTATTAGGAACCTTTAGTTTAAAACAACGTTTGTAATAAGGTTAAAATAATAAAGTTAAAACAATATTTTATCGTTAGCTTTAACATTACTGTTTCCATATTCACTTACATTTTATAAAAATAATAAAGCAAACAGTTATATATAATTTCCTCACATTTAAGATAAAGTTATAGGATTACATACGAGTATTGGTAGTAACACAAACACTAATTCGATTGTAACTTATAGTAAAGCATATTGTATTTAAATGTAATCGAGGTTGCAGTTATAGATAGCAATACGTCGTGTCACCTTATTTTTAATAACAATAAATATTTTTAAATTACCCACCCATATTTATTTTTAGGATTTTGTGGCATTGTTAATACAGCGATATCCGAAGCTAATGTCTTTATTGATTACACATTACTTTTATTAAACTATTTGCTATATATATACATATAAAACAAATTTTCTGACTTTTTCAAAAGAATCACCAATGAATAACTAACTTATAAGTTTAATTTGTTAAGTACCTTGCGCTTCACTCGCGTAAAACGTTTAATTTAATACTTATTTTAAATTGATAATAATTTTGCAATGTTACAAGTACACCGTTAATATTATAACGGGTACACCGTTATTGTTATAGCATACATTTACTTTGGTGATGAAACTAACAAAGTAATAAATATAAGACCAGAATAAAATAAATAAAACTTATGAAACCACTTAGCAAACAATAAAGCAGGTCAAGTTTATTAAATGGAAGTTTGCAAATTTTATCCAATTATTTAAGCGTCTTTAATCCAATTACTAATTATCCAATTATTAGCGTCTTGGACTGCAACTACTTGCTTCTGAAGTTTGAACTCACACAACCATTTTTGAACTAAATGCATTTAATATGTGAAATAAACCCGAACAGTACTCATTTTAACTGCAATTTTGACGACATTCAATATGCGCGTTCCCTTGTTCAGATTTCATTCATTCTTTTACTGATATTATTGGAATCATTTAGGAAATTTATGTGAAACTAGACATTTACTGTGCATCAGTAATGTTTGTTAGTTTGTAATTTGTGTAATTCAAACAGTTCATCAAAATGTGTTTACCTGTTTTTAATTTAAAATTGCTCAAATAAAACTACAAATGCACAGATAGCTAATAATAATATAGAAGAACATCGTTTAATACTTCAATGTCATGTGAATACTTGTAGATTGACCACAAAATTTTATTTAAATATTAATATTTCCGTCACTTTGGATAGAGATTAAGATCTTGCTGACAACAGAAAAATTAAAATTTATTAATTTGTCACATACAACACTTTCATTGTCTTAAATTTTTGAGTTAAACTTTTGAGGTCTGAAGATAAATCGACGTACGAACTATAGTCTCAACAAAGTGTCTATTCGGTTAGGTGATTTGATTAATATGTAACTTATTTTGCTACCACATGTATGAGAAGTATAACACATTTTATGACGTATTATTGCATTCAAGATACGGGCATCGATTGTTTGGTGGATACTTCTGTAAAATATTTAAGCATTATACATGGAATAGTTTCGAAACATACGTACACTTAAATTGTATTTTTGGTTTTCACATATTTTTTCTTTTTTAATTTCATTGTTGAATACAACTACTACATGAGTTACATTTATGATTTACAGTCACAGTTTAATGAAACTACATGATGTAGTATTATTTCTACTTTCTTTAATTTCTTTACCACGACCTAGGTTTCTTTAGGTGGTATGACAACATCTTCAGAAAGGTTATTAGCAAAGATTAACTCTTAGGAACAACCAACAGCATTTATATGTTTTAAACACAATAGCTGAAGCCTGGTTTGTGCGGATTTTTCCATTGCTTATGTTAGTAAGTTTATTGCAGGGGCGCAGTGTAGGTTTTATTATATTACCAAGAGTTATACAATATACCAGTATTTTAGTGAGGGTAATAAATCCAATTTTTCTTATTATGTAAGGTTATACAATACAAACTTTACGGTATATATAATAAAATTAAATGGAAGTTATTATCGGTAATATATTTATACAAAAGCAAGGGTATTTGAAAGTAAGGGCAAGGTAATACACTAATTCTACATATCTCCGGTTTTGTATATTCATATATTTATTTATTTATTCCTTTTAGTTTTTTGTTTTTATTATATATACTTATATTTATATGTGTATTAGTGTTGAAACAATTTCCAGGGTACTGCAGTATCAAAGTTGTATATTTATATTATTTCTAGAAGATATACATCACAGTATAACCTCACATAATAACAAAAATTGAATTTATTACCCTCACTAAAATACTGGTATATTGTATAACTCTTGGTAATATAATAAAACCTACATTGCGCCCCTGCAATAAACTCACTAACATAAGCAATGGAAAAATCCGCACAAATCAGGCTTCCGCTATTGTGTTTGAAACATATAAATGCTGTTGGTTGTTCCTAAGAGTTAATCTTTGCTAATAGCCTGCCTGAAGATGTTGTAATACAACGAAACCTAGGTCGTGGTAAAGAAATTAAAAAAAGTAGAAATAATACTACATCACGTAGTTTCATTTAATTGTGAATAATGAATTTCTACAAAATTAACGCCAAATATATTTAATATTTACAATCACCTTTTAGTTTTCTTCCAAGTAATTATCCTTAACGCAAATCATACGATTATTTTTTACCAATATTATTATAAAAATTGCCTTTTTTGATTATATTCGTCTTAATTTTGTAGAAATTCATTGTCACTTAATTTTTATTCACAAACTAAATAAAACTACGGGGTGTAGTATATCTATTCAATTTAAATTAGGGGCAGGTTTCGTTTTGTTCGTTTCATTTTCTAGGTTTCGTTGTGTGACAATATCTTTAGGTGGATAATTTGTAAAAATATCTAAGAATTTTTAAAAATTTAAATAAAATAGAAATAATGCTACATCACGTAGTTTTATTTAGTTGTGAATAAAAAGTTAAGTGACAATTTAATTATAAATAAAATTGTCCAAACACTCAATCCAGTTGTACTATGCAAATATTTCTTTATTTTTACCCTCCTCCCCCCTTGTTGCCTAACAAGATTATTCACTTATTGAAAAGTAAGAGTTTTACGCATATAGGATTTGTTTCAGTAACGTAATTTTCTAGATAACTTCGGCTTTTCCTTGGTAATAATTTTTCAAAGCAATACCGATACTCGAGTGATATAATATTTTTAGCAATACTTCTATATTTTAAGACTAATTTACAAATAATAATATTTTTTCCCATTCAACTTATAGGCAAATTAAGGAGAATAAACCGGCAGCTGAATGATATATCTAATATCTTTTGGTTCTTTTATTATACTACCTCATATATTCTTTGGAAAAAATGGTATCACAACGGTTAATAATTTATTGTTTAGGAAGTTTCATGAATACGTAATTTTAAATTTATCGAATTACAAAACACGACAATTATTAGAAATTCTTGCAAGTACTTGTACTGACAAGTATGTTATTACGTAAACAATAATGCGAATAGTTATCAATATTATATACTTTATGAATTTTTTTTATTAAATTTATATTCTTATATGTTCTTGTAGTGCTTAGGAATACTACGTTTAGATTAATGAAATACCTATTTAAAATTGTTATGAAAACCTTTGTTAGACATTTACTTAAATTGATATTTTGTGTACATGCATAAAATATGTACATGGAATGGGATGAAATTTATTAAGTACAAGTGGAACTCACTCTACATGGTTTCCGTACGCATTTAACAGTATATAAACCGTAAGTGTACACATTACTTCTATTAAACTATTTGCTAATAATACTGTAATTTTTCACATTATATATACTCTAGTGTGTACTTTGCAGACGCCAAAGTAATAGGGATTTTTCAAAAAACTATAATTAATATCATCACATAGATTTCCATTTAATTTTATATATATTTCGCTTAGCGCTGGTTTTCATAATATTGATTTTAGCAGTTTCAGGTGTAGGGTGGAATGATGTATTTTTTATGAACAAAGGAAATATTATGCATAAAATTAGAAAAAATCTTCATTAACTATAATGTGGTCTTTTAATTAATATGTAATATTATGTCTGAAAGAAAAAATTATTGGGGCTTCCATTTTCATATGAATATTTGGGAACGTTAATGATTGGTAAATATGTATACATAAATATATATATATATATATATATATATATATATATATATATATATTTATGTTTATATATATTTATATACATATAGCTGTGAAGATATATCCGAGTTAAAACGCTTTACGTCTTAAATTTTTTTTTAGAAACGGTATATGACAAAAAGCGTTGTGATTGACATACAAACGGAGGGACAAGTGTGATCTTGTAATTTTTTTCTGTTCTCATTTTTATCCACGGAATGGAAAAAAAATGTTTGCGCTGATGACTCTCAATTTAAAAATTTTAGTTTTTCAATAAATACCTAACCTATTCGGTGGTAATACTCTAATTTCTATGAACTTCAGAACAGTGATTGAACAAAAAGAGCTCTTTTTGGTCATTATCAATCAGCCCATAGAAATTCCCACTGCACAGATTTTTTCAACATATGTTCATTGTAAATTTATAATGCCCATAATATTATGTAGATCAATGGTTAAGCCTTGGAAAACGTAATAAAGGTTTTAACATTTCTTTTTGTAAAATTCGTGGACATGCTTCATATTATTCTTTAATTTTTGCCTACTTTTATTTAAATTACACCCCAATTAAGGCATGATATAAAATGTACCCTAAAATATGCGCAGTGAAATTTTCGCAATTTTAATTTCAATTTAGAGCACACATTTTCTCTTAATTTATATGGAACCCTACTGTCTCTGTTCAAAGGTTCTTATTTTAAATTTTTGTCTTTTTTAAAAAACAACGATTCAGAAATTTTAATATTTATTAATATTGAATAGTTATAGTTTGGTGAATATTTTAGTTGCAGTTTTCAAATATTCTGACGACCTCTGTATACCGCATTAATTAAAAAGAAAATTTGAACATAAGAAATTGCAAAATTTTAAACTAATTTTGGTTTATTTTTTTCGTTATTATACGTTATTATGTTTCAAAAAATTAACCCTCGCTGAATTACTTCTTTAATTGATAGAACATTTGTTATGATTCAGCGCCATTTTAGTACAAAAATATTATAACTTACACACACACACACATGCATGCACACACGCACACGCGCATGCCCGCACGTACACGCACACGTACGCACGCACGCACGGACAGTACATGCACACGCATACGCACGTCACATGTAAATGCACACGCACACGCACAACGAACATTTCAAGGGAATTTATCGAAAAACGCATCGATCTTCTATTAATAATTATCCTTTTTCGTTATTTTGCCCAATAAGTGCTTATTTCTTCACCGACTCTAATTAAATGGTGTGTCAACGAAAATACACTATACCAAATAGTCATCATATGATACATTGCATGTTTGGAGTGATGGACTGTATGGACTGTGGGGAAATTACGCAGAAAATCTGACATTTTCTATCTAAAGTAAAATGTCTATGTTGTTAAATATTGATTTGTACATTTATATCTATTAGGTTACTTTGTTAATCTGTGAATTGATGATAGTTTCTTGGGGTTTAATTGAATATTATCTACGGTTGCATAAATTACGACGTTCCTTAGCTTTGTGTAATTTCTTCCGTATGTGTTCCGAATTAAAATACTTATTCATTATATATATATGTATATATATATATATATATATATATATATATACATACATAAAGTAACATATCCTAACTAAGTGACTGATTAATCATTGCAAAGCTGAAATCACTGAATCTAGGGCCCGACATTTTTTAAAATGCTACCTTATATACTTTATATGCACCAAATTTTTTAAAAACATTAAAGCCTAAGCTGGTCCAATGGGGGTGAAGGAAAATGTGTATGAAGAAGAAGATTAAATGGTTCTTTTCATTTAAAATTGCATAACATTACTCTAACAAATGAATAATTTAAAGTGTGTTTCAGAGTTTTTTGGGAATGAACATATTTGCGGTGAAGTGGGGCATGCTTTGTGTTGAAATAGGTGCTTCACACTTTTTTATTACTTTAAAATTAACATTAGGTAGAAGTCAACCTTTAATGAGTGGAATGCGGATTCAGAATTTCTATGAGAATATGATTCGTTTTAATGAGTGGAATTTCAATATATTTTGTTTCTCAATTTAGAATCAATTTTAGCATTTATGTATTTTCCACGTTGCACATTAAAATTGTTTAACTTTGGCACGGTCAGTTAAAGTGCTGCTTTAACTGACCTGGAGAAATGTCAAACATTCTAAGACAATAAAATACATTAAATAATTTCGATGCAAATATATTATTTTAATATGTCTATGGTTGCGATATAATTAAATTATGTCAATTTTAAAGTAAAACATCATCTCGAGTGTCTCGTTAGTCATAAAACTAATGATAACGTAGTTATTTAAATAAAGTTTGGTTTAGCTAAGTAACTGAACTATATAAGTAGGCTAAGCTATATAAATATCATAGTTATCAATAAAGATGTGCATAATCTTCCAAATTATATAAAAATAAAATTAATATTATTTTGAATCTTCGAATTGAATCAATTTATAATTGTACATCGAATATCGGCCAAGTCTGTCCTCCTATTCTATTTTTTGAATTTCGTGAATATGACGCAAACACGAAAATATGATGAAGTGTTGGTTTGGACCAATCATCTGTATACTGAAAGAGATAATAAAATTTAGTTATAGACGTCTATAAAAATAGTTTTCAATCTTACAGCATGCCAGTCCAAAAATTGAACTACTAGCGAATAAGCTAACATAATAAATATTTCTTAAAAATAATAGTTTTTACAAGTTAATCCGATTCCTTTAAAAGTGAAGATCCAATGGCTAGGTACTGATCTTCCATTACGACATTAGTCGAAATACTCATATAGTAGTAGTGTCTATAATTTTATGTATTTGTGAACAGGAAGCTTACAAGATCGACGTTCTCTCACTGCAGAGGCACTGCCTGTAGGGAAGGGCAAAACCGAGAAAAACTTTATCTAGATGTGTGATTCTGAAGATGGTATTACTAGTGATGCTATTTATTATATATTGAATTGAACTAGTCACTGTAAAATGTGTTGTACCTCTTAATTATTGAAACATTTATGGATCCGAATTCAGATGAACTTAAATAACGCAATCAAACTTAGGGTTTCATTAAACTTTAAACAATATTTATTTTTATCACATATGTGACATAATACCGCTATCAAAAATTATCTAACACACAAAACTATAGATAAATATCGTGAAATAAATGATATTTTAGATAATAGTGCTACGATTTTTTCGTAATTTTGAAATGAGCCGCAAACAGAAATATTTAAAATGCTGAAAAAATTGCTTATGGGTTTTTGAAATTTGTTTAAATAAAATCTATTTATTCAGCTTACTTTTATTTTTATAATTAATCTCCCTACGTAACAAAATGTTATTAAACTGCAAGTATTCAAAACATCAAACCAATTGATAAAGAAAGACTTCTAGATTCGAATAATCCAAGCACAATTACGAACTCGCTAGCCATTATTTTTGGTGCCGTCTACTAAATTATAACGAGTAGCTAATCGTATTGGATTCGGTATGCGCTGACTAGACCTGGAACTATCATATAAAATTAATAGGCTTAATTATATTAGGGGTGAAATGTAACACGCAAACATTTTAAAATCACTCGAAAGTATTATATTAGACGTACATTTTCTGCCCTTATATATATATATATATATATCATATCCATTCTCTTTCAATATGACCTCCTGCAAAATTATTCTGAATTTCATCTATAGCCTGGTTCCTGCAACAATTATGACGATAATTTTATTTTAATGATAAAGTAAAATTGCATCACACGAATTTGCAACTCAATGTCAATAATATCAAACTAATAAAAAATTTAAAAATTAGAGATAGAATAATGTTCTAGTGCTGGAATAATAATTTCTATGACTTTTAAAAAAAATTGCTTTTAAAAAATATTAACATATTTGAACCCTATCAAAAATATTAATATTTACCGACTTTCATTTCATATTCCGCATAATATGCACGATAAAAACAATTTTTGACCCTTAATTTGCCCCCTCACTTTACAAATCAACCCGAATTGTAGTTTTATTGTTTTATATCTGCGTCTACTAGAAGCTACATTCACGTCAAATTTTATATCAGCTTTCGAAATCAACGTTCACACGATAAATGGCCATAAAATACAGACAGACGAATACAGAGTAACAAGTAATTTGGTTTTAAAATTTTGATAAAATACTAAAAGGAAATCATTACATTTTTAATAAAATACAATATTGCACTTACAGATAGATCTAAAAAAATTAAACCTTTAATATTTAAAAAAAGTATTCATTTTTACGAATACAATGAAATTATAAAATGTATCTCCGTAATATAAATACTGAGTAATCTTTAATACTCAGTAAAAGCAAAAAAAAAAAATATATATATATATATATATATATATATATATATAATATGGAAAATTCGTGCGCGGAATGCCGTAAAAATTCGGCAACTTTGACCTAATGCCAAAGACTTTATATTTATGCCATAGTTAAATCCTTGTACAAGAATGTAGCTACATTAATTTAAAAAAGACACAGTGAAATGAAAATCGGTATATTTTTATAATTTTGTTCTAATATGCGAAACAGCGGAAAGCCTTTTTGGTAAAAGAGGTTACTTTGAGATTTTTTTTAAAGTTTGGAACATAATTTAGAAAAAATATCGTACAACAAAGTAGTATTTTCTATTCCATGCCCTGGTATTTTAATATTATGTGTTATTGAGTATATTGCAAAACCAAACACCTATTTTTGCCTGTTTGCGAAATCCGCTCCTTAAGTGCATACATATTCTGAATTCTACTGATATTAAACTGATTTTAATTTCATTGATTTTATCTATTTATTTCAACATTCTTCAATACAAATGAGAGGGACTTTCGATTAATAAACTAATATGAATAAACTAATAACACAGGAAGTTTTTATATTTTTAGCCATGAATATATATATATATATATATATATATATATATATATATATATATATATATATATATATATATATATAAACTCATACTCATGGCCACAAGAATTCAGGAATCTAGAGCAGTTGGAAGCTTCGTGTGAACGACACCGTTCCCCAAAAATCAAGATGATATCCTTTAAGTCTGAATATTATTTTACACACCTGAGGAAGTACGCAAAACTCAGTGTAAAATCAGGCATTTATACCTGGTTTTGCCCATTTCAAGTGGCACGTAACCTAATAGCCATGAATTACTTTAGGACAAAATTTAGAAAAAATTTACCTCTGCCGTCGTGAACAAATTTTTCCCATATATAATTACATTTACATAATACATATACATATACACACGCTCACGCGAATACAGGCAGATACACGCGCACGTCCGCAAGCACGCATGCCCGGATGCCCACAAACACGCAATATTCGAGAGATAAGGCTTGAAATATATATATATATATATATATATATATATATATATATATGGAAAGCAATCGTCCTAAAAGAATTAGTTTTGATTTCGAGAAATTAAAAATGCGCGGCGAAAGTGAGGTACTATCTGCTTCTGTGGTTCCATTGGCTTAAGGTGACCGAAGGCAGCGAGCGCGAGATGAACAGATAACTGGTGAACAAATATACATATGTACACATCTCGAAATTCTTCTTTAGATTTAAAATAGTATGTTGATGCTTTTTCGGAAATAGAACCGAATTTAAATATAAGTTTAATTGTGAAACAAAAGTTTTTTTTAATTTACATAAACCTTAGAGATTAATGGATAAAAGTAGAAACTGATAAATTAAGGCAAAATAAAAGAAATATTATCTTTCCTGTGGCCATAAATAATGATAATAATTTATAAACAGAGGAAATATGAATGTAACGAATTCGCTCAATAAAGCTTTTAAGCTTAAAATTGATTATGCGATGAGAGTGTGATAATTTTAAACCTAAATTCAATATTAGACTATTAGCACAAAAATCTTAAATTAAATAAACTTAACTAAATGAAATAAAATTAAAAAAACTCGACTCAAAAAACCATGCCATAACTGTATAATATTTTCTTCTATCGACTAAAATAAACGTAAAAATTATGATTTCCTTCACGTTTTAGAATGATAATTCATGAAAATTCATGAATGATAATTCATGAATGAAAATTCTGCCAATATTTTAATTTCAATATTATAAAGGTAAAATTGTTTATTTTAATTCGGCAAAGAAAAAACATGAAATAAATACGGTTGAATTGAAAATGAAATTTGTTGACGGATGGTATCAAAAAAAAAAATAAAGGCCGTCAACGTATTATTTTTCAAAACTACAAGAGAAAAATATGGCAAGTCCATTTTTCAATTTCTCTGCTTTAAAAAAAAACTAATACGCTATTAAAATATGATGTGAACATAGACATTTTCATAATGATATAGCATTTCGACAGAGGTATAACTATAATTGTCCTACTAGTTGCTAATCGAAAATAAAAAACTTGATAATATTTATATTCATATATTACGAATTTAGCTCATATTAAATACCAAAAACATTGACTTTAAATTGAGGTTAGGTACCAATGTCAATAGGATAAAATAAATTTTAGGTAATTAGTGTAAGAATATTTTTCAGTTTTAATATCTGTATTTTCAATATAAACTGAAAATAAAAAACATTTGGCAGTGTTTTTTTTTCAAACATCTTTCAGTACCACATTGTAGGAAAATATATGCTTAAACTGCTTTTTAATGTTCAACGAGATTATAAGAAAGTAATAATTTTAATACAGACCTGAATTTCATATCCAAATAAATTAAACGTAATACTGAAAATACTTACTTGGAAATACTTTTCGTTTGTAACATAAATAATTTTAAAAGCACTTCACGTTTTAAATAGTGTAATTAACCGATAGATAAAAAGAGAAAAACATTAAAATAAGTATAAAATTCCGCGAATTTATTAAGCAATTTAAACAGCAATGTGACAGCAAACATATTTTCATTTCATAACAAAAAGTTACATTTTCGTACTCATCAGGGACCGGATAAAGAAAATTGAAATTGAGTTTTTTCCATTACTTGATGGTTACCTCCTTTTTAAATTTAAGTACAATGTAGTATCTCGTTAAAAAAAATCATGTGAAAACAGAAACAAATCTCGCGACCTTTGCCATAAAATTGTTTAACTTTTTAATTGGATCTTGTCGACTACACTTATTTTAAATATTTTCACTCTTTTGGCAGGTGTTTAATAAAATAATAACCAAGTATAGGCAAGTTCGAAAAAGATTTGGCAAAAAATTTCGGATGTGGGGATACTTTGTAGTGCAAGTTCTATTCGAACTTGACAGATTTTTGTAAATTTGATACGAAAGTCGTCATACATAGAATCGTCATATAATTATGCACTTCTGAATATTTAAGGTTATATGACATTTTCAGTGAATTATTTACAAATATCGATTTTTCGCAACATAAATATGTTGCCGGCTCTATCTCTGAAAAACGTAAACACGTGATGGATATTTAAATAATATTGTTTCTCACCATGTCGGTACATAGATATGTTGCATAGTATACCTTTCAGAGTCATAAGATATATATATATACTATTTAAAATACAAAATTAATTGTCAGTTGATTTAAATCACTTGGATAGAGTTCCTGTGAACATTTTACAGATCTAACTACATGTTATAAATCGGCGGAGTATTATTCGTAAACTAGTGGAGCGTACGTACTTGAAATAATTTAATTTCGTCAGAAACATATTCAATAACAGCATAATTCAAATATTCAATAACAGCAGTTTAGCCGATGGAGTGAAGGAGACATATAACTCTAACAGAGATGACCACTTTAAAATTTGATATTTCGTAAACCAATCCCTGTATCGCAACAGTGCTCACGATATACTCTCCATATTTTGAAAAACCTGTTCATGATGAGAGTTGCGAAAGAGAAAAAATCACAACCTATTTATATCCAGTGAATTACCAGCAGGAGAATACTTGTTTACTCTTTTTAATATTAAGGGAAATGCAAACGGAGAGCTAGATAGATGAATCCGTTGAAATTAGGAAGTTCCTAGTTTGGCTATTCTTAGTCAGTTTCAAATGTGATATTTATTGGAAAGAGAATAGAAATTTTTTTTTAAGTTAAAATATATTCATTTTTTCGGTTATGATCTATGCTTATGATAACCACAAAAAATATAATTCCTCTTCCTTTTTTTCACTAAAATAAATAGAATAAAAGCGAAAGAAATTACGTCGTTGCTAAATTTTAGGTTTAAGACGAGCAATAAGTTTCACTTCGATATTTCGTATTGTTTACAAGAAAGCGTCTTTTATTTATTTTTCCTACATTTCATAAAAAAGGAGGCTATGCTTAATAAAAACATTTCCTATCCATAAATAATTGAAATTTCATATGTAATTAAACAATGCGTCGTGGCAGTGGTGTGCTGCGGTGATCCTTTGATGGAGTGCTGCACTACAGGGAGCAAGATTCGATCCCCGGCCGCTCGTTGAGCGAAAAAGAACTGGTATCCTGGTTGACTGTAATTGGTTGATCCTATAGCAATAAGTCCTCCATATGTATTAATTGTTTACATTAAAATACGTGGACAAACATATAAGAAACCTTCGTAGTCCGAGTGCTACTCGTATTGAACAGGCTCTTTTACATCAGTTATTCAATGTATTCGCAAATGCGAATAATATCAACTAAACCGAATCATAATACCATATACATATTCAAAACCTGCCGCAACTTGCAACATAATTACAGAAAAAACTCATGATGCAACATAAAGGACTTTGTGTAAAGATTATATATTAGACAATTTGCATACATCGAGCATTGTGCGGACGTTTTATTTAATCTGTTCTTGGGAATAGGGCCCAGCCAACCGGGTCTCGAGCATCAAAATTCAATCAGGACGTTGAGCTGAAAGTAACTAGAATTTTTTACCTTACTATATTCCATTAGAAAAATCTGTTACTACGTTAGGAAACATACTTATTAGCTAAATGACGTCGACGGTTTTTGTGAACATTGATTCCCTTGGGGCCTCGCAAATATTATATTATTTTCGACTACGATACAATTTTAACTGTTTTTTCTGATATTACAAAATTTTAATAGTTTATGAATCATAAAAACAGTTTAATAATCATAAAGAGTCTATGAATAAAGTTGGTGGATGTTATATCATACATTGTATCATGTATGTTTAAAAACTTCAAATTTATAAAAAAATTATATATGTTATTTTACCGATTAGACATGAAAAGAAAATAAGCACATTGACTAACATTCTTTACATTCTAAAAATTTAATGATAAATGTTAGATTGAAATTAATAAGAAGAAAACTTTACTCGGTAAATTCCAATAAGAAGCAAGATAAAAAATTTAATTTAAAGAAAAAACCGGAGTAAAATTTCTTCAATACAATTATTGTACAATAATTACATTATAAATAGATTGTTGTACATTATTGATGTGAATGATGAGAAACTGCCTAAATTGCGGATTATAATCAGTACTTTACTGTATATTTATTTATTTCAAAATATTTTGAAAACTCTATGCCAACTTTCTAATTTATATGATAATGTGGAATTAACACAAATATAAGAGTTGTAAAATGTAATAAAAACCGCTACGAAAAAGAAAAAAACACAAAGCAATTCGAATAAATATCACTAACTAATAATTAGTTGTGACCATCAAAAACCTAAATAATCACATTACTTAAAGTAAGTATAAATCTGATTGAAGATCACGATATTAACAATATAGTTGTTTAGTAACTCAAACGGATTTAAAGTAGCCTCTGTTGTTTTCTGTTATATCTCGCGCCAAGACAAATCCTAAAAAAAATTTAAAAAAGTATTTCTGTACTAAATGAAAATGAAATTATATAATATTCCGTATATCGTTATTGGCATTTTCCTTTATTCTTATAAAGTATCTGGTTCGTTAGTTAGTTATGACGGTAGCTAAAGTTTCCATTCAGAAACGAAGCTTGTATGTAATTTCATCCTCGCTCACTACAACAGTGATCGTGGTTATACAAAAAATGTGTAGATTAATTACCAGTTTGAACTGTTATAATGAACTTATTAATGATTTTTCTGCCTTTGTAGTTCTGTATATAGCTTCGAATTAATACTTTTCACTGCTTAAGTCGAGCACAGTAAGTATATCAAATTAAATTAAATAGCGTTTACTGTTTATGCATGAACTAACAAATCGAAAATATTGAAAATTGTTTCTTGTATGTGAAACAAACTGGTTAATTTACAATATATTTCTTTTGCAGCAAAAATAAGATATGGTTTTGTAAATTATTATACGGTCTGTCAAAAGAAATATGTTTGTTGTTTATTTAATAACTATCTAATAACCTATCAAATCGAATAAAAAGGTATATGAATAATTAATATAACGCAATAAATCCCAGATTACAACTGGGATCTTACTGCATATTAATACCAGAAAAATTGAGTTTGAGCATTTGTTGTTCAATCAAGCCTAAAGACACGAATACATTTTTTTTAAAACGTAGTGTAAACATAGCATATGTTTCACATTAGGCTCTATATATAATTAACGTAAAACTTCGTCTTTTTAATTAATGAAATATGGTACTAAAACATGACAAATGTGCATCGAAACTGTATCGAGATCATATGCCCCATAAGCTGAAATTCTGCACATTTTTGTCGAAAAGGAAAAATGTTTATTATTATTGATAGAGAAGTTACGGAGTGATCTCATTGGTTCAGGGAAAGATTCCAACGCCATAATAAAAATTTTACACGTGAGAAGGAGCAACCAAAATCTGTTACGATACATAATATTTCACATTGCAATTTTGGAACCGAAGTATACGTTTTTTTCAGTATGGTCAAACAATATAAATATTTCCAACTGACCAAAACTGACTTTAAGTTATTTCAAGTTATCTTTTTATTTGTTTGTTTGGATGTTGAAAACTACGAATGAAAAACCTTTATTAAGCAAATTTAGGGCTTTAGTTTAATTTAAAATTCGAGCGGGATGAAGATATAGACTTGTTTTGTTCAGTAGCAAATTAATATCCAATCACCTTTACAAACAATATGTTAGACTGCCCTAATTATAGCTACTGGAGTATTAAAACCTTTCATTTGAATAAGAACTGTTTATTTTTGATTTAAAATTGTTATTACTGAGTTCAATTATGTACGAAAATTGTCACAATTTAATTTAGTAACAATTTCTGTAATTAATTATTTTGCCTTTGCTTTTGTTTCAATTTTGCTAGCTCGAGGTAATCAATTGGAAAAAAATTATTATGTAACATTTAACTTTCTGCATACAAGGTAAAGTATCTTTTAATTCTACAAAACATGGGTTTGGTGAAAACAAATATTAAGATAAAATACAACTAAAGCATGTTGGTTTTTTATGAACCACGTGCAAAGTAATAATAATTTTATTTCTTAAAAAAGTGATTTAAATATAAAACAGAAATAATTTTATATATTAAATCCTTATTAAAAAAATAATAACAAATTGATATCGTAACACATGGTTTTTTCTTAAAAAACTGATTTTATAAGAATAGTTTCGTCTTCTGCAACAATAATTAAGTTACAGACACAAAACAAAAAAATAATATTACAAATATCTGTGTAATAAATATATAAATGAAAGTAGTGTAATCTCAGTTTAAATTTAAAACAAATTATTTCTAATTTCTCGAGGAATAATGAATATTTCCTTTTCTATTATTTAGGGTTTTTACATTACAGTGCATGTTTAAATTTATAATTTATTTTTTTAAATCATTATTTTTATGGACCAGTGGTATCTGATGGCCTTTGTCACACTTGTGCATTTTAATGTATCACACTTTCAACTGTTTTATCACTTACATATGAGTAAAGGTATAGGCGATGTATGGCATTAACCAATATCGGAAAATAAAACAGAAATGATTAAATGTACATATGCATGTCACATAATGTATAGAGGAGAAATACTGCACGATATATTTACAGTATGAATTACAATCCATTTGTATTAATCCAGACTACAAAGCGTCATATTGGTGTATTCAAAACTTTCCATTTTAGGGATGCCGGTACCTAAATAAAACAATTTAATGAATTATTTCTTGAATACATACATTGACAAAAAAACGAAATTGTGTTTCCCTCCGTATTGAAAATATTTGTGATAAAAAATGATTAGGAGAATGAAAAACACGTAAGAGAATGCATTAAGACCATTTTAGAAATATTTGTCAGTTTGTATTGTTGTGTAGGTCTCAAGTACAAACAACTAACACAATTCGAAATGATTTCAGATATATAACATAGGGTTTACTTAATTAATTTTTAATAAATTCAAGCACAAAAGTATAAAGCACATTTCAATTTAATAAAATTCAAGCACAAAGTTAATGCTAGGCAAGCTTATTAACTTGCAGAAATTACACAAAAATATATTCTATCTATATACATCAATAAAGAGCGCTCTGTGTATTTTGAATTGCGCTATGTAGTTTTATTCCCGGACATGCATTAGCAATATAGAAGTGATCAGGAGTGATGTATGGAGTAGTACAGGTGGGTAGGTGCTTGAGTAAACAACTACAATGACGGCAGATGTCGTTGTTGGTACTTTTGCGTACAAGTTGTTTCTCAATTTATTGCAAGAAGAGCAAAAGGGATTTAGATGAAGCTTTCGCTGTTATCACTGATGAAATCTTTTGGGTTTGATGTAATATAATAGCTTTCTTTCATAGCAATATAATAATTATAAGGGAAATATGATAATTTAATATTTCCACACAAGGTATAAATATCGAAGAAATTACTTTTGAAATTGTTTATAATAGGTGGCATTACTGTATTAATCTAACAATTATTTCAATTATGTTTTCTAAAATTCCGGGAATACAGCTAGTTTATATTATATAAGTTTAGCTCACTCTATTCCAAAAGAATAAATTTTATTAAAGGTAATACAGACACACCTAAGTTGTACAATAAAACTAGATTTTTCCTACATGCACACTTATGAATTGGTATGTTAGACGTATGCACAGGTCTCGTATTTCACACCTTTCCACACAGGGTATAAATACCGATAAAATAACTTTTTATTTATTATAATAGGTGCCATTACTGTATTTATCTAATAATTATTTCAATTATGTTTTCTAAGATTCCGGGGATACAGCTAGTTTATATTATATAAGTTTAGCTCACTCTATTCCAAAAGATTAAATTTTATTAAAGTTGATATAGACATACCTAAGTTGTACAATAAAACTAGATTTTTCCTACATGAACACGTGTGAATCGATATGTTAGACGTATGTGCAGGTCTCGTATTTCACAGAATAAATTCTCCTACAAATCTACCACAAATATTTTTCAGAAAATTTCTTTAATGCCATAATTATGTAACAAAAATAATGACAGACTTAGTGTAATTTTATGTTTTGGTTTAAAGTTTAAATTAAATTAAACTTAAAATTAAAATAAAAAGGAACGTTATTTTTTAATAAGAATAAGTATCAATTTGCTTTTCCTAGCGCTAACAAGGAAGGATTTAGAGGCATAGGAAGCTAATCTTAAGGTTTTCTTCCTGGGCCCCTTTTTCCTATATAAACAGAATATTTTACGTAATTGAAAAAAAATTAGTGAAAACTTATGCATGGTATTATAATACTAGTATAGATAACCAGTCGACTATAAAGATGAGATGATGAGTGATGCAGCTCATTTTTAATTCTATATATATATTATTATATAGAATTAAAAATGAGCTGCATCAATTTTTATACCAGTATCCACCAAAAATAACGAATAAATATAATTAGCTTTTCATTTTTAGAATGTACAAGCATAATTAGCGTTTTCATGAAAACTGCGAAACATAAATATAAACTAAATTTTAATTATTGTAAAAAAATACCGTGGAAAAAAATCCTAAGCGGGGCTTGTAAAGAATAATTTCACAAAGGACCCTTGCCTGCACCATTCCCGCTGTAATCCGATTACCTAAAGCAAAATTTTCCAAAACGCTGTGAGGATTTATTACAAAATATACATATCTACGAAAAATGGTTCCGATATACGGGACGCGTATACTTAAACTTGCATGAAATGAAATATAACTTATTTTAATTTAAAAATGTAGTGCTTTATCATCTCGAAATACGTTCGACGGAATATTTAACTTTCAGTTATATTTGAGATGAACACATTTTTGTTAATTATTTAATTATATGAAATAATTGCACTACTGAAATAATAAATAAGTATATATATATATATATATATATATATATATATATATATATATATATATATATATATATGTATATATATACATAGAAAATGAAAAAATAAACTGATTTATTTTATTGTAAGGAAAATTTTCATACTGTGAATATGGTAGTCATTTTAGTTTGTAAAATATAATACAAATTGTGGGGAACAAGTGGTTGCTTTATTACTAAACTTACTTTTTAATATAAATATAACAATAAGGATATAACCAGTTTTTTACTTTTTAAGGAGACGAAATAGATTATGTACCTAGCAGTGGTGAAAAAAGTCTGGAACAAATCTGTATTAATATTTAAGAAATCATTGCATTTTTTTTCTCTCATTTGCTTTTTTTACAAGGAAAAATTTTAACTCTTTGTTATTAATCTTAACAATTATTTTTTTGTTCTACTCAATGTGAATCGATTTTAATTATTTTTTTCCAGTTTTATTTATTTAAATTTTTTATAGTTTCATAAATTTAATAGTATTTAATTTTATTGTACGGCCGCCATTTTAGTTTTGTAATATTTTCATACACTTTGGAGGTGTCTAATATTTGGGAAATTTTTAGCACTTCATGCAGGGTCAAGACAATTTTTTTCATTTGTAAATATCAGTTTAATCATACTTTGAATAATTTAACCAAAAAAAAACAAATACATGTTTATATATCGAAATAACAAACAAACTAATAGTTGACTGTAATAAGTTAGTAATTTTCAAGGCAAAATACTTGCAAATATATTTTAATGATAAATATATCCTAAGAATCGTTTCGCCATTTTATCTTTTAACACCGTCCACGTGTTAATGCATATTAAACCATTCCTTAAAAAAATAAACTATAAATATTACAATGAAATATTCTTTACATTAATGAATGAGATATATGCAATTTGTAAAATACTAATCCAGCTGTACAAGTGAATATGTTTATTTAAAACATCATAAAATGATTTTGATGATGTGAACAAAACCAGTTATTTATAAGCGGTTTCTTTATTTCTTCTCTGGATTCATGTATTATCAAACATATGTTTGACACTATATGTAGGAATAATTACAGCACGAAAATTGAATATCACTTCTTTTTACACTGCCTAGCATTTGATATTTTGATAAAAATATGAATCCTCCATTTTTTATTTTCGTATAAATTACAACATGGTTATCGGAAATATTTGACAATTATTAGGAAAGACAGCAATATTTTGACGGGCCTTTTTCTAATATTGAACGCGCATAAATATTTTTTTTTTATATTTTACTCAATCATACATAAACGGCAAGATATATTTTTATAAAATTATAAACGTCATTTTTAATTTATTTTAACAGATAAGTTTAGGACATTTGCATTAGCAAATAATTTGCCGACACCGATAGAAAACTTACTGAATGAGCTATTTTGGAATTTTCCATTCAGTAATTAAATTTTACATTCTTATAATTTATACAGAGCTAAAACAGTGATGTCAGATCAGAGATAAATTCGAACCGACACCTTAATCGAAATTATGAAGAATGTATATGAATGGGGTAGGACGCATGCTAAAATTAATAATATGATTATGATAACTATAAAAGTCTCATGATGAAATATAAGGGTAAATATGTAAATAAATAAGATAGAGGGTAACATTTGTATGAGTAAAATAACGTTGAAATTTTAAAGTATAAAGTGAGATTAAAAACAATTGTGAGATTTCTGTTATTCGATCACAGCTCTTTTTCTCAGACATCGCTCGACGGAGAAACTTGAAACTTGACATAGTGACAATGCATTGAGATTTACACATAATTCAAGAGTAAACCCATTTTTATATGTGAGTGTAAGTAAAGTGTATTTAAAATAAAGTAATTTTATATAAAGTAACTCTAGGGATGTTGATGAAAAGGCACAAACATCCCACAAAAGCATCTCCCATAATCTCTATAATTGCTAAAGCCAAATTAAAAAAAAAGTTACTTAAATAAATTTATTTCCATTTTACCAGAAAACTGAAGCAATGATTCTGAATTTCATAGTTCTTCCAAAATTTTCAGTATAATGTTATATACATAAAACGCAATATATTTACATGATGAGAAATAATATTTATATTTGTAAACAGATTATTGTAAACTTTATGTATCTTTCAATTTATATTTGTACTTAAAAGCATAATGACTCCCGTGTGAATTCTAGTCTTATTTAACTCTTTTTTGCAAATGTAAAACTTCTAGTATATACAAATTAAATTACATTTAGATGCACCCAAATACACATAATGTAAATTCTATTAAATAAACGTTATATGGAACAGCACTTTGGAATTTTTTTTATATTTCTGCAGAAGAAAATATGCGGCATTCGATTTGTGGGGAGATAGGTTTTCAAATGACATATCTTACAAAATAACCAATTAATAGTATAGGGAAATAAAACCTTGTAATTAAATTTTGCCGAATACTTTGCAAAAATACCCATAATATGTCGAAGAATTGTTCTATATATTGAATTGGGCATCTGCTATATCCGTCGAACATATTTAACATTTTCATATATTCATTCTGTTGTAATACGTTTTACGGAAAATTTTAATTGCAAATTTGATTAAGAAGAATTCGTATTAATACGACAAAAGAAAAAAGTTTTTTGACAATTAAGAAAACTACAAGAAGCCCAAGTTAGTATTATCGGAACGCAGTATTAAAAACTAGGATGACAACTATTCAGCATATTGTATTACATACGGACGTGCAGTAATTTGTCATAAATTTAATTTATTGAAACTGAGAGTAATGAAGTATCATATTGAATATCAAAGTAGAATAAAACCTCAAATGCATTTACAGCTTTGAAAAAAAAGATAATAAATATTTGGTTACATTTTCAAGAAATAATCATGAATATTTTCTCTCCCAATAATAATATTTTGTAAGAAAAAGATACATTTGTGGTATAATCATTGTATTTGCCATTTTAATTTAATACCTTGGAAAAAACTTAATTGTACTAATTTTATTACACTTTGTTCTATGGCTACGAATAAATACTTTGGTAGAAAATTTATATTAAAATAATGTAGTTCAACGAATAAGTGAAATGCATTAATTAATTGAACAAATAGAATCCAATCTAAACTAATTATAATAATACCGAAGGAGGACTAATTTGATTATTAATATAAGCTAGAACGACTATGGCGGAGAAACATTTAAATTATAACATTTTCATATATTTATAATTATAAATTATTTGCACAAAAACGGTAGCAAAGAACAATGAAATAGTAATTTTACAAATTTGGCATTTTTTATTATCGCTCTGAAGTAATTTTTATAATATCCAATAATGCGGGGCGTCTCAAATAAAGAGGAATAATTAGTTAAAAATTAGGTAAACAATGAAATGTGTGTATGTCTGTGTGTGTGTGTGTGTGTGTGTGTACGTGTATACACATATGTATTAATACGTTACTTAAAGTGTTAAATACTAAATTCAAAGAAATAGACACGACGCAATAAAAATTTCCATTACATTTTTTTTCCTTGGCTTAAGAAAGGTTCACTGTAATTATATCCAGAGTAAAATGAGATCGTGAATTTCTTCAAAATGTGAGAAAAAGAGCGTCCTGAACAACCTTTCATAAGCGTTTCTTCAGTGCAATATAACTAGTGAACATAAAATTCTGTCTCGTCGGGTCTGCAAATCTGTGAAATTAAAACTATATTTTTCTTTTTCGGTTTTACTATTACGTCATTCAAAGTTCTTTTTCTACCAAATCAAAGAAGAAAAAATGAGCATTTTCACTTTTTTTGCATTTCATGTTTAGATATAATTATTTGAAATGAATTCTCTAAATTGGCCCTCTCTTTAACGATTTTTAGCAAGGAATGAGTTGAGAAAAGTCGATTTCCATGAAATAAATATAAAAAAAATATGAAAGGTTTTCTATTTGTATTTTAAATGTAGACTTTATCTTTTTTATATCAAAATCACAGAACCACATACTTCCAGAGTTTATAATAAACTTTGGAAAAATAGACGCTTTCCATCAATTACTTAAACAAGCCCTTTATAAATTTCTTATTTTTAAAGAAAATTTCTTTACCTTTTCTAATTTGGAAATCTCTCAACCGACATATCAAATTCAAACACTCATATCCAAGTTCTGCGACAGTCCTTATCAAAAGAGCAAACTGTTTTGACCTCCTGCGAATAAACCAAATAAATAAAAGGTATCCGGCTTGCTGATATAAGTCGAGATCATTTACATGTGATTGGCTCGGATTTATGTCAGCCGAATCGGATATTAGGAAATATCAACTTCTATGTGAATAGCGAACAAAGGTCTTGTGTTTTTATTCAGTTTTAATTTTGATATTTTTGATTGAAATGAGTAAGAATTTTAGATATTATGAAGAGAAGTAACAATACCCGTTACATTTACTATCATGTAATTCAATTTCATTATCCTGACCTGCAAAATATATTAGCGGTGCATTCAAAATTTTCCATTCTTACGAAACAGACACTTGAATAAGGTAATTTTGATAATAACTTCACATATCTCTGCATAAAGTAAAATAATGAACTTTTCGTGTCTTTACACCGAAAACATTTAAAAAATATATTAGGGCAAAAAGTTTAGATTTGTACTTATAAGTCTGCATGGAAAATGAGTTGGTCCCGACCTAACTCATTTAGTATAAAAATACCATATTTTTATACTTTACCCAAAACTTATAAATGTTTCCTTGTCCTATATTAGGCCCACTTAAAATAAGTAGACAAATCTGACATTGAAAGTCTGGATCTCCTTCAATTAATCATTATACTTTATACTTTGCAAAATCAACTAAACGGTAATACATCTTTTGGTCCTTAACGTGCAATCGTAACCATAGCCTTGGTTTAGCTTCAGAGACAGCACTGATCTTACAAACGGATTTTGCTTGTGACAGACTAACCGTATTTAAATTCATAAAACGAAGAATAACACAGATGGGTTTCAAAATAATAGATATTTTTTCTACGTCGACTCGTATATGGTCACATTCTGAATGAGGTTGAAGAACGCAGCGCCCTCTTTATATACGTTGGAGCGTATAATGTTCGTGAGTTTTTTATAAAGCTCCAGATATTTTTATCTGAAACGTTCGTTGCTTATTAGCCACATCGATACGTTATTAGAATGAATAAAAATGTGGACAAGGACATCCGAGTGTAATATTGAATATTTTATTTTGGGGATAGTATTTTTTTCACTTTTTTTTAAAAAAACAGAAGCTATTTTTTTTAATAATTATGCGACTATATTATTATTTACTTGATTTAAAACCAATTTTATACTCTCGTTCAGGAATAAAATTACGGGTTTCTTTGGTAGTCTACGACTGATTTTTAGTTAGGATGATTTATTCAAATTAGGTTAAATCTGAAATTATGAAATAAATAATTATACGCTATAGTACTGGTTATAATCTCCTGTTTCTTAGTTCTTTATTGCTTAAATAAATAATGCAAGAAAACTCGAATGGTGTATTTGACATGGCTGCCTGAACTTATATTTTTCATAATATTATGGTACCCTAGCTATTGCATAATTATTGCATAGAATCAAATTTAACATATTACTGTAAAATTCCATTTTCTATCTTGTTTAATATCAAAATGTACCGTGTAAAATTGTTCTTTTTATTTATTTCGTTGTATCATTTATCATTAATTTATAGGAACGTAATGAATGTATTTATCTCTTTTTCATCCAATCTGTACATTTTATATAATTCTACTGCAAACTTCACGTTTTTGTCTTTACGCAATCCAATGTATGACATAATATCCACTAACTACTTTCACATATTTCATAAACTACTGAAGTTTTGTAATATCGTGAAAAATCAAACTTAAAGTGTAATCGAGATTGAAATGGCAAAAATGTATTTGCGAAGCCTCGAGAAGGATGATGTCCACACAAACCACTAACATCATTCGACCATTATGTGTTTTCCCGAGCGCAGTAAGAAATGTTTTAAAGGTATATGATATGTTAAAAAACAAAAATTATTTTTAGATTCACATCTGATTGAATTTTGATGCGCAAAACCCGGGTGGCTGGGCCGTGTTCGCAAAAAATGGTAAAACAAAGCGTCCGACCAAAGGTCGCTGTGTGTAAATAATATAATTTATAATTCTGTTGAGAAGTTCTTGATGTCACATCATACGTTTTATTCTGTGATTATTTTATGAGGCTTGGCAACTTTCGATGTTCTATTGGGCGTAAAGACTAGGTTTAGTTGAAATTATTTGCATTTGCGCAACTGAATATTATTGAAAATAGCATAATTGATAATATAGAGAGTAATAAGTTGCAGTTGGTGTGTGGGAAGTATTATAAATAGGGATATCGAATAACGCTACCATTTAAGAACGAAGAATAACACTTAGAAAAGTTATCACTTTAAGATTGTGTAATATTCTATTGCACGGGCTACGAGAGGTCTATGTGTTTACTTACGTGTTTTAATGTATACAATTAACATATATACGGTGGACTTATTGCTACGATATCGATCTCTCATAGACAAATAGAATACCAGTCCACACTTGCTCGACGAGGGTCGAGAATCGAAACTGGGCCCCAGCAGGATCAAGCCAACACACTACAGCGACGTTTAAAAGTGGTAATTTTTTTTAGAGTTACGTGTCTGACCCCCATCGACTAAAACGCTATTTTTGATTATCTAAAAATATTGATTAAATTAGTGCATGTAAAGAAATTAAAATGAAAGCTATTGCAAATAAATAGGTTCTACAATTTTACTACTAACGGTCGACCAACTTATTATACGTATTTATGTCTGTAAAAAGTTTATAAAAACTCCTTTCAACTGACTTAACTCAACTCCAATTAAAATCATTTTCTTACTTTTTTGGAAAAAAACTGATACTAACGCTAATTTTAGATGATTTTTTTTTAAATTGACGTATGGTCTTGTTATAACGTTATAAGTAGGGCAAACTAGCAAAAAGCAGAAGAAGAATATGTGTAAAATGGATAATAACATTTTAATAAATCTTGAATTGTTTCTTCTGTTAATCATATTTTAGTAATTTGAAATTGTTTATTGTTTAAATTTTTTTTATATAATTAGTAACATATATCGATTATTTAGACAAAAAAGGTCAAATTGGAATTTTGCTTAAGCAGTAAAGTATTTATCAATTTTAGACTATTTTAACATGGTTAAGGTAACTCGGTAGTAAATAATTCGGTAGTAATTCATACATTATTTTCTAAATTTTCACTTAAAATTTGGGTATAGGAAATAATTGTTTTACAAATTTATTTGAATGATTTGAGTGTTTTCTATATTAATGAACAAAATTTTTAGGCTGTAAAATTCGAAGAGTCCAACAATAAACCTGTTTTTAGCAAAGTTCTATCCGAACGTCTGCTGATTCCTTCTATCTTACAAGCGGAATAAGTTAGAAACTTAATCTTTACAACTGTTGTTTTAGGTATATTTTAGCCGAAAACAAAAAGTAGCGTCAAAGATTTTTGTAAATATAAATATTTTGTTTAAAAATTCTTGTATGAGGCAGATGTCATAATGAAATGAAACCTTGAAAGGTTGTTAGGTTTTTATTTTACATAAACTAGATCTATAATGTACTGAATAATTTGATTTTCATTGTGGTTTTTCGGTGTCAGTATTAATTGTAATCAATTTACGCTTCTTGCTACGACGTTTCTGTGAGCCTGTTGTGCACGTTGTAAAGTGTCTTTTGAAAACGCGTTTATTTTTTTTGATGAATGTAAAAATATAGTCTTCTCTAAACTAATAAAATATATCTATTTGATTACTAGCTATACGCGCGGGCTCTGCTCAGTCAAATGTTGCATTTCCTTTTATTAATTTTTTTTAATAATAATAGTTTTTAACAGTTAGCTCTTGAAAAGATATTGAAGTATTTGCTTCTTTTCTTCTAAATAAAATCAATAATGCAAATTTTTTTGTATCCAATATTTATTATTAAAAATTTTTCACCCTCTTTTTCTCATCTTGAGGACTTTAAAATTTGTAAGCCACAAATTATATCCTCGGCTTTCTTCTTCCATGCCTTACAGAAAAAATTGGTTCTATTTATTTCTTTTATATTTTTTGATTCTGTTATAATTTTTTGTATGTTTTATTATTTTTATATATGTATATTAATCCTTATATTTTGTTGTATTTTACATATACTTGTTCAGGAGGTATCAGTAACATTATTTGCCCAAATGTTTATCCTTAAAGCGGAATATTTCAGAGAAATACGCCCCAGCAATTATTAATCAATCGTCACTTATTTCATAACAGATAGTACATATTCAGCGTAGGGTACTAACTGTTTTTACATATGTCTTAAATCCACAAGTATCACTGGGAAAAAATAATTTCACTCTGTGGCATTTAAATTCTCGGTCTCAGCAGTGGACGCGTCATGATGAATTTTATACAACCAAAATAGAGCATGATACAAATATATTGGCTGTAAATAAAATGTGGATTCGACGCGGTTCGTACACTTTATGTCCTCATCGTGCCCAGCTAATCGCTTTTGCACCGCGATCGCACCGTCGGCTGCGGCGGAAGTATAGCTTTTTATATACGTTAAAGCTTACGATTCCGTGAGATCGATATCCCGAACACAGGACCTGAATAACTTTGGATTCGTTTCGAACTAACTTGGGTCAGCGTGATTGTGTGGACTATATATCAGTAGCCAACTACGTCCCAATATTTAGCTAACATCAAAGCGAGACGTGGCCAGCTCTAGCTGCATTGCTGAATACTTCTTTCTCACTAGTGATTGCAACATAGATTTACTGAAAAAGGGTTAATTCAAAACCATTCAATACTACTGAGTGCCTCGATATACATGATTTCAAACAACTTAAGACTACACCAACCATGAAAATCGAACACTCGAAAACTTTAATTGACTTATTGTATTGCGGTGACTGTTATTTTAATAAAATATATCATCACGACCAAGATTTAAGTGACCACTCTCCCCAGGTCAGTATTTTTAATATTCTAAAACCTCGAATAGCTTGACGTAAATTTCGTTTCAGTTTTCTTCAGAAGGTGGATATAAAGTACACATCAGATATTGAGAGCAATTTAGAGTATGTTCAAACCCATTTTTTGCATAATATTGAAACGTTTCAGTTAAAGTATATAATTTTGTCTCTTGATTTTGTTTGATTTTGTTTCTTTTATGTACACATGGTTTTTGTATTCTTACACACACACACACACATATATATATATATATATATATATATATATATATATATATATATATATATATATATATATATAATAAACGTCAGCATTTTATTTCAATTACAAGACAAATAAATCACATATATTATACCAAATGGATTCAATTTTGGCTAACTAAATCGAAGAACAGCGATCCAAAGAACTAAGTCACTTCTACAATGTAGTAACCGTGCTTTAAAAGGTTACATTTATTTTTGAATATTACTTTAAATTCAATAAATACGAGCAATTTTCAATACATAAAATAACACGATTTCAAGCATAAATAATTTACTTAATATTTAATGAACAAAATACATTTCGTAGGCACGACAGGTAATTGAATGTTTCAAATTAAAATGAGAGGAATTAAAATAAATGAAATGATTATAACAATATGCAGGAGTTACCTTTCTGCTATTTAACTTTTCCAGCAGAACTTTATTACGCGTCCAATTCACGATCTGAACCTAGCCATACAGCGGAACTAAACAATATTAAAAATTATACTAACCACCCGTTTTGGCTTAACTTGTTAAAACAAGACCATGTCTTCAGTCCTTTGTGTCTGTTTATCATGTTACGATTATTCACCCTTGGTGACTTTCCAAAAACCCTGGGTATAAAAACATACGTTTCTTCATCGCCATTTGAGAGTTTAATTACACGTTTTCCCCATTACCGTTAAAAATATTTCAAGAGTTGAATTCTGAAAAACCCTTGCCAATGTCAAAATGGAATGATGTCAAAGTTTCACATCCGAATTAGTATGTGAAATGTGAGATACGTACGAATACGCCTTTCTTTAAGTTAAACAAAATTCGGTTGATGATAGAAGTGAATTTGACTGTTTTTGCCCCCGTGAATATTGGTAAATATAAGTGAAAATATTAATAAAACGAAAGAAGAAAGGGAAAAATTTTGTCACAACCTTAAATTTATTTTTAGAAAGTATCAATTTTTTTATGACTAGAACATATTGCATATACATATTTGAATATCTCTAAAACTGGCACTCAGAATTCTTTTGAATTTTTTTTTCTTAATTTTGGCTTCAGCAGTTATGAAGAGAGACGAAGTAAGTTTTTTAATCTTTTTAAATAATATTTCTGAAACTGTCTAAAACTAAAATAAAAAAAGCAACTGCAACTCTCATAACTAGTTTTCTTAACTGATATTGCGACAAGAGGTATTAAATTAAAAATAAAACTCTACCACTTCTTTCTCCCTATTTTTCTAAATTAATATTTTTGAGTGGAATTATTACATAACATGAGGGTTTATATGGATTACCACTACGTTAGATTTCAAGCAACGTTAAATGGCTTTTGGAAGGAAAGTCATGACAGAAGCGAAGACGGAGGAATGTCTGAAGCACGAGAATTATAATTTTTCCTTTTGGGGTACGAAAATTTATTACGGGTAAACATAATTCTCAAAATTAATATTATCAGTAAAATTATAAGGTAAGCAAAATTTTGAGCAATTTATATAAGCACAATTAATTTTTTTTAAAAATCTGTTTGGAGTAGAAATTTAAAATTTGAATTCAGAATAATAATAAACAAAATCGACGTTCACATTCATCAAATATGAACACATAAATATATTCATTAGAAATTATTGAGGTGCAACTAAATTTCTAAATTTTTTTAAAAATTTCGCGTGCGGCACGGGAAGAGACGCAACTATTCACAAAAAAACAGGTGCATTTCCATTTGAATGATCATTATTCCTGTTTTAAAAATAATTGCGCCATGTGAATAAACCCACATTTGTATGTATTAAACTTTTTAAAAATATGCAATTAAATATATTCAATACTTGGTAAAATACTTACTTCGTTTTTGAATATCATTAAAAAGAAAACAATTAGCAAGACATCAAAACGATAAAATAATTTTTTTTCGGCCTGTATCTGAAAAGAAAAAAGAAAATCTTGTGAATCACTCATGTGTCTGTGTGTTCTTAGCGAGTGTTACAGTCATTATATCAGAAATCCGTGTATATACCTTAATTAACACTGAAAAATATAAATTTTAGTTTGAGCAGAAAGTTATCGATTTTTTTCAATTTATGTTTTTTTTCAATTGGTGTTCCATAATTGAAAGAGAAAATTAGGGATTCCAAAATAAGTATTTCAATGTTTTGCATATAGCAGTTCAAGAGATGTGAATGAAAATCTAAACACATTGTTCTTAAGTAACTCTTAGAGGAAGTAACCTAGAATATTAATTGTTTTGTTAAAGGAGAAAGCTATAAAGATCACTTGATTATGTATATATATATATATACGTATGTAAATAAACTATTTCTTTAATATGAAAGCAGGCCTTGCTACTTCTCTATGGTCTATGATAAGACATTAGACTCATTAACACGACAGAACGACAGAGAGCCACTTCCATTACTCTTTTAAGCCTTGTCTGATAACTATTATTAACCGAATTGTATTTATCCCCCATGATTCAATAACACTTTCCGATAAGTTTAACTAATTACCATTAACAGCGAAATAATTTGTATTGTTCATTGTTGTTCGGAGCGAAATATTGCCTTGTAAAAAAATTTGATAAAATTAATTTAGTGAAAATTTGAACGTCTGACAGTTTTTGCTCTTACGAATAGGGACCGATTTAAAATAGATGTAATGTGTGTGAGTGGTAATTTGTGTAAATATTGCGGCCATATTGGCCATATTGGCTTACGTGGAACGAAAATGGAATATGCCTGCCGAATAAATTCGCCGCAATCAACCATTTACTATTAAGGAATATTATTACAATGCACATAAATAGTATTAAAATTACTTAAAATATATTAAAGTATGTGAACGCCCACTCTGAGGATTCCGTACAAATTAGAAACTTATAAACAATTAATGGTACATTATATTTCTATTAAATTATTTACAAATATAAATTTTGTCTAAACGTAAGTATGTTGCTTTATGTATTTTTCAAAGACGTAAAAATATGGTGAATATTTAATGAATCATGACAACTAATTTCATCGCGATTGATTTATTTAGCAAATATAATGATAGAAGAAGCTGGAAACCTTTTTTTTAGAATTTTTGTCTGTCTTTCTGCGTGTAATTTTGGGCATCAATTGATCAAATTCTGCTGGGCGGATTTTTATGGAATTTATTTTTCCTATTCCTAATTTCACGGTGAAACCATGAGGTACAAATAATAAACATTCATAAGATGCCGCCGGTAATGAATTATGAGATAGACATCAATTTCAAAAATGGTTTCTAAAAATATACTCAGTCTGGCGTCGCGAATCGCATTGTGAAATGTTCTCTAATATTCAAATAATAACGACAACGAAATTAATTTAGTTAAAACCAACGCTCCAAAATTCAAGTTTACGAACAAGCAGAGTTTCCTTCCAGAATTTTCACATCTAAGCGAGCTTTCTTCTTCTTCTCCAGGAGCCATGGCTTCTTCTGCGCCTTGCAGTCTTTCAGCTCCTCTCTTGTAAGTAAGGAGGATCTTCTGATTGTTTGATAACTAATTTATGGTATAATTATTTGAATTAAAATTGAAAAGTTTTGAAATTTTTTCCCTTCTCTAGTCGCAGTCCATTTCAATTCTTTTGTACTCAGCGGAGCTGGGTTTCGCAAAAGGTGTTACTGCATTCCATACGGGAATTTTTTGACAAAATACTTATTCGAATCACGACTTTCCTTTCATATATAAAAAAAATTCTGGAGCTAACTTGAATTGAATTCAGTTATAAATTAAAGAAAAATAAACTAATTTTGATCAAATAATGAACGGGGAGGGGAAATGTTACAATGCGATTAGCGGCTCTTAACTATCAAAAGAAAATAAATTCTCTACTATTTTCAATGAGATATTTTATCTATAATAGCGTACTTTTTTCTGTCGTCAAAACGAACTTTTTAAAATACCGACAAAATTATAAATAGGGTAAGCGGTATATTATTAAGTTTAGCTTCAGTTAATTCTTCAATAAATATTATCTTTTACTTCTACACAACTAAATAAATAACGAAAGAGTTTATTCTTCATTTGCTAATGGTACTGTCATCAGAATTGTTTGCAATTTTTATTGCATTCAAATCAGTTACTTTAAATCAATATAATTTATTGTTTATTGAATGAACAATGAAGTAATTTATCAGACAAATTTCTTTTGAAGAGGAAAATTTTCTTTTCCCTCTCAAACAATCACAAGGCGAGTATTTTTTATTGATTCTTATGATGCTTTAAATACTTTCCTAAAGGCTGTAAAACTTAAAGGACATTTGTCAAGTGGCAGTGGCATGAATACATTTGTTACTTGATAGACTATACGATTATTTACATATGTATTTATAACGAATCAACATCTATTACGGGTGAAGTTTTTAAGAAATGATGACAATTTTCTTTTTATTGAGACTTTATTATATTTTTTTACAACTGTTACTGATTTTTTATTTTATCAACCTCATTTTCTTTGTTCTATCTTTATTTATTTATTTACCTATATACCGTTTATGGGATTATTCTATAAATTATGTTGAATTTGCTTTAAATGTTGACAAAAACGGACGTTTTTTGTCACATTTTTAATTTGCGTTGCATATTATATAATGTTTTATAATTAAACGGAATTTTCTAATAATTTCAAACAAGCCGAATATAAATAACATTGTCATATGTTTTTATTTCATTATGGCGGTTATATTATTTTACAATACCAGTTTCATAGAAAATTCTTGCTGAAAGATCGAAATCATAAAATATTTTCGCCACATTTAAAATATAAATATAATCAGTTGCTTTTATCATCATTTTCATTTTTCTAATGCTTAACTTTCTCTTTAAACGCGCGCAAAATTAGGAGAAATTTAATTAACAAGCAACACTCTCGCGTCTACTTTCAGAATGTTTGTATACTATTTTCAAATATTCTGCGAAGTCCTACAGTGTAATTAAATTTACTTTCTCATAAACACGTTAGTGAGTAATAAGTACTTGAAGGTAACAGCGAGTTTCTTACGCTTAAACACATTAGTATGTAAACACGTTGAGCTCGAGGAATATTTACTTACAAATTATATATCTAGATACATTCGTTATAAATCCAGTGACAGTTGTAAGGACGAACGAAACACGACAGTTGAAGGACGATTGAAATTTTAAATTTTTAGTGACTTTTAGTTTTTTCAGTGATATTTGAATAAAAATATTTGCCAGTATTCATCAAAAGTTCAACACCTCTTGACAATTGATAAAAATTCGAAATTACTTTAATGGGCAGCAAAAATGTAAATGAACTTTATGTAAATGTCCAAGTTTTGATTAATACGTGAACAAAATTTTAGTAGCAGGTACGTAAAAATTTCAAGGTTCCAAATTTCCTTTATAACGGTCTCTGGATTTATTACGAATATATGTGCTAATATATTCTTAAGTAAACATTCCTCAAGCCATGTATGTATATATATATATATATATATATATATATATACATACATATATATATATATATATATATATATATTTACATACAAATTAATTATGGACTTTGGGGTGTTTGTTACATGTAGCGGGGTAGTGTGAACTCGTTTGGTATGAGTAAAACGTATTATTTTGTAAAACAAAAAAAGACAAGTTAGTATTTCTGATATAATAATAATATTCATGAAAAAAATACACATTAAGTTACGATTTTATTTGCTGTCGAAAATATGACGATGTGGAATACTGAAATTATTGTAACGTGATAGCGTTTTATTAATATGGAGTAGAAAATTTAGTATGTTATTGTACATAATACAGAATTGTTTTTATTTAATAATTTAATACTAAGTTGTTTCCACTATTAAATTACATATTTACGTAGGTAAGAGAAATAGAAGCAGTTTTCGCATCATCGCCTGAAATAAATCAACACAATAATTGCAAATTATATTTCGAAGCTCATTTTTTTTGCAATTATGAAATCGAAGTAAATGCTTAGAATTCTATTGCAGCTGCATAAACTTACCAACACGACAGCAATAAAGATAAAAAACGATAACAGTTTTTAAAAGAATAAAAGACAACTTCCATAAAGAGCAGAGATGGCACGCTTTTGACGATGGCTACCTACGAGCGACCGGTTAACTAGCACATCTCCATCCTGTGGTCCTAGCGTGCCCATAATAAGTGAAAACATCTCAAAGAGATGACGTTAGATAACTTTGCACTACTCAACGACAAGATGCTCGAGCAGACACACAAGGTCACTTGAGATGGTCAGGTGCTCCTTCAGATGCTCCATCCACAATAGCCGCTGCAAACAACGAACCTATGCTGATTGATATTCATATACTCTAACTCGACGTTAATGTATTCAATATGTGTTCACAATATGATTACGATTCCCACCGTAACTCCACTCGCTATCGGTCACCATCTTATAGTCAGTAGAAATCAAGCTACTGCTACATATCGCCATCAAAACCAAGAACTTCGCCAAGAATTTTTAATTCCGCTTGGTTGGTCGGCAGAAAAAATTAAAAGAAAGTCTCTGTACGATAAGGACATAATTTCAATAAAATGGAAAAAGATGCTAGAAATCCAGAAAAGGAATGACCTTGTTGAGTCTGGTGCTAAGTTAACGTAATTCGATCGTTTATGGTGTAAACATATAAGGGTTGAATTAATTTCACTAAATGAGAATGGAATTTATTGAAACTGCTTTATTTTATTATTTCCTTACGACGTTAGTTTCACGTTATAAGTATAGATAACTGTCACGTTAATTAATTTTTTGGGATATATATCAAAATACAAGTTGATCTTATCTGATTTTCCTAGGTCATCTATATATATATATATATATATATATATATATATATATATATATATATATATATATATATATATATATATATATATATATATATATACATATTAATTTATATATTTATTCAATATTTCTACATAACGCAAATCATCCTTTTTGTTATAAATATTACTATTGATTATTAATGAGATATAAAAATATGTTCATTTTATTGGTGATTTTAAACTTTGATTTCGCTTCGATTTTTTATAAAAAAACGCTTTACATTATATTTTAAATTATTTCTTTAATATATTAGTTGCGACCGGAAATTCTATGATTAAAAAATACCATTTGTAATATGTTTCTTTTCATATAATGAAAAGAATGTAATTAATTTAAGTTATAAAAAAATATAATTCATGCATGGGGTGATAGTTATAAAGTTATAAAAAAGTACCATGAATTAAAAACAGTGAAATAAATTAAGTTGATATGATTGTATATATTTTTTCACGTTAACGCAATTTATGTGTTTATTTTTAATACCTTTGTCTTTGTTAAATGCTTAGTGTCTAACGATAAATTCATATTAAATTTAATGAAAAATAGGCTGGGAATTTACAAATTTGAAGATATTCCTTTTGAGTATTATCTTTAAAAAATGAGATTACAATGCTGTTTTTAAATCTTTGAGTATTGCAGCAAGGAAATTGGTCTTGTTTTTAAAGAAAAGTTCAACAATAAACATATCCAATAACCACATCAAGAGCAACCTACCTGTTGCTCTTATCGGCTCTCTCTCTTTCTCTCTACGTTAACAATGCATAAATTAGTAAAAACAAAATATATGAATAGGGAACGAAAAGATCCAAAATTTAGATCACACCAGAAACAAAACTACAATCGGTCTGTTTACTTGCGTAGATTTGACTTTTAACCCATAACAAGGCGTTTGCATCGCTTATTGAATTTCAAACAACATTGTGGTTTTATAAAATGTGAACTTATTTTATCGATAAAGAAGAGAAATACGCTTATTTACGTTAGAATCTAATAGGATGACCACGAATTTCGATATATTTTCCATGCTGCCAAATAGTCTATTTTGGGACAACTAATGTCCTTCATTCATCTTTCGTAACCCTTTTTCTCGTGAACCGTATGACAGAAAAATATTTTTATGAAAATTTTAAGGGGGAAAACAAAGCATTCGCTTTTTTAAATTTCTTGTATCATGCGGGGTGCTGAACGGAAAAGCAAATTTTGGGGAATGTGAAACTATTTATTTTTTAATTCTACGTACGGTAATACAACATTTTTTTATTTAAAAAGAAATTACCTGAAACTGTTTAACACGAAAATTTGAAGTCTGGAATAATGAAAAATTTGCATAAATTAATTGCATTAATTTGCGGAAATCGCCATAGTTCACAAATCCTTATTATATTAAATCATATTTATCTCAATTTTGGAAGGGTCCAGAGAGGTACTAGGAATGTTTTTTTTTTCATTTCCTATGTCCTGCGAGAAAACGGTCAAAAGAGAAAGTCATAAAATTTTTTAAGCAGTTTCCACAATGTTATATAAGATAGTTTCAGAAAAAAAGAGATATGAATAGTTTTCAAATTATTTTCTTTCTCTTTTCTTTGAACAGATGTTTAAAATTTTATTAAAACCTGTTCGATTGAATTCATGCAATACAAAGTATTCTTCATTTTAAAAAAAGTGCCGCCATGTATTTTTTTAGAATTCAAAGATTGAATAATTCGTTCTTTGTCCAAACAACTTTGCCCTTGTCGAAGTGTGTATTTCAGTAAAACAATAATTTATCTTCACATACGAGTATTAATTTTCCTTACTTGAAATAACGGACGGAAATTATACGTGTGGATATTTTTCGACATAGAATGATTTCTACAAAGAATACACAATATCCTTTTTCAATTTTTTTTTCAAATAAGTCTACTGACTCGTAATTATAATGGTAATTATTTTTTAAATTCATTATTTCGTAGCAAAAAGTAAAATTAATGAAAATAAATTAGCATTAATTATATTAGCTATTAGCTCTAATTAGTTTTTATGCCGAGTGTTTATATATATATATATAGATATATATATATATATATATATATATATATACATATATATATATATATATATATATATATATATATATATATATATATATATATATATATATATATGTTTCGTACATATTTCTAACAGAAAGCTTTCAGCTGTTTTTGTACACAACAGTAGGTGCTGTTTATCAATGTTTCTTTTTTCTTTTTTAATAATTCACTTTGAAAGGATCTTACTTGTGTTGTAGTAAGACAAAACAAATTGTTGTTCCAATATACACTTCAATTATTTTTTTATTTGCGCATAATGTAAGTTTTGTTATATTAGGCTATGGGTTTTTTGAAATTATTGACAGATTGTATATGGCCAAGAGGTATCGGAAATTTTTTTTTAATTTCCTGTTTTGTTGGCTTCATGTACTTTATCAAAATATGCGTGGGCAATTCGCATTCCGCTGTAAGCACAGCTGAATTTCGTTTTTGTAATTTCTCACGTATACAAATTTACTCAAATAGGTGTTATGTAATACACAAAAATGTAGCATATAAACTAGTGGAATGTTTTCATTTGCAACTCATAATAAATATCATAATGAGACATGTTTTCCATTTATATTGTATGTACAGTGACTGCAAAGAGAATAGTCTTTACATAATATAAGTTGTAAATTAAGTTTCACATATTTGTTCATTATAAGTTGCAATATTACCAACTTATTTTAAATTATCCATTATTTCTGAAGGCCTGTTTCTCTTACGTGGCTAGTTTTTGCTTCGTGTACCTATATCATGTTAGGAATAGGAGATCAGACACCACAGCTTCAATTCATTCAGAAAGCACCGTCTCCAATTAGTAAATTATAATAGAAAAGTTTGTAAAGTACCAGCGACCCGCCCCGGCTTCGCACGGGTGCAACATAGATACTAATGTGGTGTAATTGTGGAGCGATTAACAATATTACTGTCGTTCACGTGCCGCTCCGTCCGCTGTCGCCGCCGTCCGTACACGGCATCGGCTTAGCGAATACTGATTTTTGGTGACTTGATATCTTCTAAAATATTAATAATAAAGATTTGAAGAATTTATTTGTATTAAATATATTATAATATATTTATATTATTTGTATTAGAAAGAACGAATTTTATTTGTATAACATACCCAACAAAACCAAGTTATTTATTTCGAAGTTAATTTGATATTAATCAAAATAAATTCGAAATTATAACCCACAAAAAAAATAAACAAAAATGATCACTGTGGGTTATCCGTAGGACATATATATATGCCACCCCGGACTTTTTTGTAGATATTTTTAAAATGTACAATTCCATAGTACATTTTGATATATCTCGTAAAGTTTAGTCAGCATTAGTATAGTGAAAGCGACCAAAATTCTACCTTTTTACGAAACATTGACTTATTTATATTTTCTTTAGATATCACATACATGTATTATACCCAGTAACCTTCCGGAAGAAATTATCTGAATGATAGTGAAAACCGCATTAAAATCCGTTGCGTAGTTCAAAAGATCTAAGCATACAGAAGGACAGACAGACGCGGAAAGCGACTTTGTTTTATACTATGTAAGGATTTACAAGAATATTCATTTCAATATTTTCCTTAAATGAATGGTAACGCTCAAGTTAATAAAGTTGGTTACATATTGATAACTTTTAAGAAATCGAGGTGGGATAAGTGCTATACTTATATTAATTTGTCCAAGATTTGACTTCTTTTATATGTTGGTTTCATATGTTTACTCGTTTATGTGTCAATATGTTGATCGGTCTTTTATAATGAATATGATTTAATCGTTTTATTTGTCAGATGAAATATCAGTATCTCATATTAAATTATAATATAAAGTTTATATTAAATAAAAACAATTATGCTTATAAGTTGTAAAATTATAATAAGTTAAATATTTTTTTGGTAATTTTATTATTATACAACTAATTCTTATCTTATGTTATGATAAATTTACGTTTTGATATTTATTAGCAATTATCTAAAATAAATAATTCCTTAATTTTCGAAATAACTAAGTTATTATAGAGATATTGTAATTGAGTTACATTGTATTTCATAATTTTTATATTTTAATAATCTGTTAAAATATGTCAGTCCGTTATTGAGAGGAAAAATATTAAAATATTTTGTTTAGTTAGTTAGCCACTAACTCAAATCCGGTGATAAAACGTTAAATCATTGTAATTAAAAATAGAACGCATATCAAATTAGGCAAAGGCAGAGTCACAAATTATTAGTCTATTTATAACTAATAAATGGCAGATGTCACTCCTAATTAACTTTACACACATGCACGCCACGGTGATGAATAAATCTTCATCTTCATGAATGTAAGATACAATGTTACATTAAATATTTGGTGAGACATAAAAGAAGTCTAATACTGAAAACATTATAGCTCTTAATGCATTTTCATTTGGAACAACAGTAATATTATTACATTCATATTTGAATTAAAACAGTTACTCGTAATATTGCATTTAAATGTCATTGGCCAATGACAATTTGAAATATTTAGTCAAAATTAGTGGAATGGTTCACATATTATCACAAAAGATTTTAAATTGATAGAGGCCAGGAAATTTGGCGTTGTGTTTGCATTACAATAATAATGTGATCAGTTTTGGCGATAGTCATCATTATGCAAAAATTCGAATATATTATTAAATAGTAAACTACTGTATGACGTTCAACAACTAATCAATCGGTTACGCACATAATATTTTTCATATTTATCAAGATGCAAAACCAAAAATATCATCAATATGTTTATTTTTTTTTACTTATGTATTGTTTACTTCTTGTGTCTACGATATCTTTCGCGTGAAATTGAGAAGAAGAAAAGTAATTAAATGTTTTTTTCTTCCATATATTGTTTTTGGGTAAAATCTTTTACTATACCAAATTTCATGAAAATCTATCAAGTAGACGTTCTTTGACAAATAAATTAACATACGTGCATAGAGATAAAAGTCCTAAAAACATGTTTTCTAGCTTCTATTATTAAAATTTTTGGCATGATTGTGTCTTATTCAACATCTAGAAAGCAAACTTGTATGCTTACGTGAAGTGCTTACCAATGTTACCTTGATAAATAACTATAATGTGAAATACGTTAATATGCTTTAATATGTTTTAATATAAGAAATTTGAAGAATTTATATTATAATTGAATAATATTGAAATTAAATACTTGTAACCAATACATTATGTATATTAGAAGATTGCCCGTAGTTTCTTCCATATTGACCTGATAACACATTGCAAATTTTTTTAAATATTTTAGTGAGTAAGTTTTTAACTACTTGAAAGATAATTTGGGTAAGAAATTTCGTGCAGTGTTTCGAAGTTTTTCTGAATCGATTGCCTTTACTTTTACCTTTTCCACCTAGAAAGGTGTTTCACTATAATGAAAGTTGATACTTTCATTTGAAATCTCACATGCTAGTAATCACATTTTTTTAAGAAAAAGTCACACTCCTTTTAAATTTATTATAATTTCCCTTACCGCTGACATTTCAAGTTAAGAAACTCTTTGTTTCTGTTTTTCATTTAAACGGTTAAGTGGACTGGTTGACATGAATGTTTTAAAAGATTGTGACAATTGGATGGACTTTCTATCTATGGATTTTCTATTTCCTAATATTGATATTTATATTTATATTTATGTTTATGTTTATGTTTATGTTCATGTTCATGTTCACGTTCACGTTCACGTTCACGTTCACGTTCACGTTCACGTTCACGTTCACGTTCACGTTCACGTTCACGTTCACGTTCACGTTCACGTTCACGTTCACGTTCACGTTCACGTTCACGTTCACGTTCACGTTCACGTTCACGTTCACGTTCACGTTCACGTTCACGTTCACGTTCACGTTCACGTTCACGTTCACGTTCACGTTCACGTTCACGTTCACGTTCACGTTCACGTTCACGTTCACGTTCACGTTCACGTTCACGTTCACGTTCACGTTTACGTTTACGTTTACGTTTACGTTTACGTTTACGTAAATGTTTACGTAAATGTTTATGTTTATGTTTATGTTTATGTTTATGTTTATGTTTATGTTTATGTTTATGTTTATGTTTATGTTTATGTTTATGTTTATGTTTATGTTTATGTTTATGTTTATGTTTATGTTTATGTTTATGTTTATGTTTATGTTTATGTTTATGTTTATGTTTATGTTTATGTTTATGTTTATGTTTATGTTTATGTTTATGTTTATGTTTATGTTTATGTTTATGTTTATGTTTATGTTTATGTTTATGTTTATGTTTATGTTTATGTTTATGTTTATGTTTATGTTTATGTTTATGTTTATGTTTATGTTTATGTTTATTTTTATATTTATATTTACGTATTTTAATGTATACAACTGACACATACGGTGGACTTATGTTGTGAGAAAAATCTCTTAGAGCCAATGCTTAGTCTGGCCCTGCCCGATGAGTAGCCAGAAATCAAACCAGTCTCGCAGTGCGCCATACCATCTAAGGCCATAATATATATGGTTGAAATGCAAGTAAATCCGTCAGTACTTCGCATCAACATCTGATCAATAATTTGAGTTCATTTCCCTAATTCTGAATTTAGCTGAATACGAGGCCCTACAAAAAATTTCAATTCATTCTGAATATAAAATGTTTCAAAAAGATTATAGTTGAGTAATAAAACTTTTGAAAAACGTATTTAGCGCGGTCTAGATTAATAGTATATTTATATTTTATATTTTAAATGAGTAATTGAATTTTGACAAAAAACATTGCTAAATATATTCGCTTTTAATGTTCCTTAATGACTAATTGAGATTCAGGTTCTTAAATTTTCATTAATACTTATAGACACGTATTTGAAATTATTTTCAAATGTTTCAAACAGACTTTAAACCAGTCATCAAAGTTTTAAGTAATATTTTTCGGCTAATTTTTGCTTTTGATATCCCTGATCTGGATATCGATATGAATATTTTATATTTTTGTTATCTCGGAATAAGAGCAGGGGATAAAATTTTCTGCCAATTTTTGTATTAAAATGTGTATTTTTTTTAAATAAATATCACACAATTTTTCTAGCTCTAGTATATTTAGCAATATATATAACATATATATATATATATATATATATATATATATATATTTATATATTATTAGTACATTATTTAAGAGAAATTAAAAGCTAAATAAATAAAATTTTAAATTAAAAGCTAAATAAATAAAATTTTACTGCAACTACCTAATCACATGTGTTCAATTATAATTAGTTTGGGTAGTTTAATACGATGAAAACCTATAAAATGCAGATACAATACATTCAAAGATGACGCTATGTCTAAAGAAAAATAGCTACGTGAACGCAAGCTTTGAACAAATCTAATTTTTCCTTTAGAGTTGAAACAAGAATTTAACAAAAGTAAGTCAGAGGTGTAACTCAGCTGCGGGAAATGAAAAGTTGACATACCTAGAGGAAAATCGGCTGAAAATAGAAAGTGAAAATATAGAAGTCTCTTGTATCAACTGAAACATCTGATTTGATTTGAGACTATATAAAAGACCCCAGGTGGTAAAGTGGTATTCTAATTTTCTTCGCACAAAAATATACAAATATGAACATAGTAGCAGTGAATATAGGTTCGTTCAAGTAAAAACTGGATTGTGAGAATAGAAATTGCTTTCGGTATTTTTTTCGTTACCTATTTACTTGTGTTCATAACATACTTTTGTTTGTAAAATGTTATTTTTAATGGCAAAAATATTCACGTTTTGTACATTAAATAAAATTATAATTAGTTTCAGTCACCTGTAAGACGCACTGAAAAATATCCTTTATTTTATTCGATTGAAATAGCTCAGTTGGTCGCAAAATTCATGGAATTCTAAAAGTATAAAATCTAAAAGTATAAAAGCAGGGTTATTGGTAGATACTGGCATAACTAACATGAAAATGTATTTCACCCTGCTCTAAGGTATGTATTCGTACTTTAATTGCACTTTTTTTAACCGCATAATTTTAAGTTTTAGATATCTTAGTAATTAGTCTAGCCGAGATTCTTAAGTGTAATACGACCAGACTGTTACCTTTTTATCACTCATTTCGCAAAACTATAGCGTCTTATATATTTTTAACATACACATAACTTTGAACATAAATGATAATTATACGTTTATTTTAATTGTTTCGGTCTAATTTACTTAAAACCCAAGTTTTAGCTTGGCTGGGTTTCGTTGATAGTATTCTCTAATTACTGTGTACATCTACTTTAAAATAGAGTTTTGTGTGGAACCGTTACAACACGAAAATAGATCTAGTTTTAACGAGTCACTTTCAAGACGCCACAAATATTAACGCTTAGATGATCTTATTAAGAAACAGCTTTCATAAAATTTGGTTACAATCTCCGGCGTGAATATTACAAACCAGATGGTACAAAAGCTATGGAAACCAAATTAATATAAAATACTACTTAGGATAGTAAACTTAAATACTGTCTATAGAAAATTTTGTATTATTTATGAAATAGACACATACACACAAACAAACACTCACACTCACACACACACACGCGCGCGTGTGTGTGTATATATGTATACACCCACATAATGTTGATTGAAATTTAATAAAAACATCAGCCTAATTTTATACAACAAATATTAGTATTTAGTTGGGAGTTTTTTGATACTTTCGATACCGTTTCCGAACATGAATCAATTTACAAAATACTGCTACTGGTCGAGATTTTAGGACTCGTAGAAGCATATTTACACCCATAAGGGCTATATTCTATTTTGTATTAACCCTACGATCTGACAACGATCTCCATTCGAATATCTGGAAGTGGTTGAAAATTTAAATTAAAAAATTCCTTCACTTTTTAGTATTTTTTTTAATTTTCGGATTAAATTATTTTTTAATTTATAAAATTATTTTATTGTCGTCAGAACTACACACAATTGTCAAGTTTCATAAGGATACAATTAGAAATTCATGAAATTTAGTTTCGCGGATTCCGTTAAATATTTACTTACAAGTCGATCGGCTTTTTTTAGTACGTGAGCCTAAAACTAAGGGAGTTCGGTTTTTTTCATGAATAAGGAAACAAAATCCTTCGTTCTATTTGCTAGGAAAACCTTTGAATACGGAAGTTTTAAAGGTTTTCCTGGCAAATAGGACGAAAGAAGATTTATTTATTAATTTAAGAAGAATAATCTATCACGAACAAAAAAAACCTATAAAATATGAATGAACTCTTATTTAATATATCCTACCAGGATTCAGTACTCACGAAGGTTGTGATTCCTACTGATGGAGTCATTTGATTTTGAATATAGTATACAATTAGCATTTTGCAAATACGATTGAACGTATGACATAAACTTTTGATAGACTGCATGTTACCGGCATAAGTGAAATGAACAATGTAACACTGAACGAGCTTGTGATATAAAAACAAATGCAGTTTTATTTCAACCTTCAAATAAAAAATGTAATTGTCAGATGAATGTGGTTTAATGAAATTAATGACACGCAATTTAAAATTATAATGAATTGTCATAATTTGTAATAACTTTTATGACCATTCGATTAATAATTTTATAACCGATTATCTAAATACCTCAATAATAAACCATTTGGTTATGGAAGTAAAATGATTTACTTACACTTTACATCTAAACATTCAAGAAAAAATTGTTTCCAAATATAAATATTATTAAGTATCCACCGTGAAACTTTATTGCTCAGCGTACAACGACAGGCGTAAACAATATACCTATATACATAGGCGTATACATAGGTTTCCAGTAAATTTCAGGAAAATTTCTAGTGACGCAAATATTTTTTAAATTTTTTTAAAGGTACACATTTTTTCGTATATTTTTTTTTTCAATATTTCTTGTAATAGTTAACATACGATTCTGAAAAAAACATTTTGAAGTCCGTGTAATTTACTCTTCAATTGATTATCAGAATCTTAGCTATGTAAATAATTAAAAATGGCAAGTCAGTATAGGCGTGTTTGTTCATTATACATATTTTTTAAACTTTAATCTATACTTAAAAATAGCCACATTTCATTTTACTTTATAAAGTTGTATACAGCTGGACTACGGGCCCATCAGCTGTTAATAATATGCAATTTTTTCCAAAAATGGGATGTATAAATAAGTGAAAATACTCTGTGCGATATATACCTTTAAAAGATAATATAAAAAAAGTATTAAATAGTTTTTCATTAAACATTTATATCTATCAATTATAAGAATTTTTTTTACGCTGTCAAAAAGGTTATTTAAAATAATATAATGTAAATATAATTCATTCGAAATAAATCTGTAATTGGAAATCTTTTTTTTTATAACAGAACGTGTAGTCACTGGGCTATAAAATCTGGTAGCTCTAGTAATTGGTAAATCATGTAGCTAGGTAACTTTTTTCCAAGTATGTAAATTTCAATATTATTGTTGCTTAGTAAAATGGATAATATTAATAATATAATTATTTGTACTGAAACACAGAATTAATCAGCTTATTCCCCGGTAAAGTGACATAAAGTATTAAACTAATAATTTCGTTACCCCCACCATAATAAACTCTATGTTAATAATTCAGCCCCAAATTATCCACTAGACTTTGCTGGTGGAAAATTTGGAAGGATAAGTAAGCAAAAAGTTAGCATAATACCACGTGCTAAACAGCAATGTTTTTTTTTATAAAGCATTTATAAAAAAAAAACATTACTGTTTAGCACGTGGTATTATGCCAACTCCACAATTTCAATAAATGCATATTTTTAATGTTCATATGTTAATCTTAGGTTCATAAACGGTATTGAATAGGTGAATGGAACTACGAGAGATAAACAGATGTTATCTCGAATCTTTAGCGATCTTTATTGAGCCCGCTGTACTATCAACATTTTCTAACTCTGTAGAGTTATTTGAATGATATAATTATGTATTGGATTCCGTTCAATCTAAAGTTTAAAAAAACATGTTAACAGCAAAGCAAATTTGCACCACAAGGGTTGCGTAAACAATTACTGATTTAAATGTTTGTAGTGTTTCTATTAAACTATTCACAAATATTAATATTATTTTTCACCACATAATCATATAATTTGATATATACATCACAGGCGTATAATTATAGCGATTTTATATTTTTGGGGTTAATTTTACAGAAATTAATTATTCACAATTAAATTAAACTACGTGATGTAGTATTATTTCTACTTTCTTTAAGTTCTTTACCACGACCTAGGTTTCGTTGTATTACAACATTTTCAGGTGGGCTATTAGCAAGGATATACGATATACCAGTATTTTAGTGAGAGTAAAAAATTCAATTGTTGTTATTATATGAGATTGTACAATGCAAATGTTCCAGTGTATGTAATAAAATTAAATGGAAGTTTTTTTCGATAATATCTTTATACAAAAGCAAGGGTATCTGAAAGTTAGAACAAGGTTATACCAGTAATTTTACATACCTTCGGTTTTATTTTTTCCTATATTTATTGATATATATATATATATATATATATATATATATATATATATATATATATATATATATATATGTATTTAGGCTGAAACGAATTTGAAGAGTACTGTAGTATCAATGTTGTCTAATTATATTATGTCTATTAAGTATGGGTAATGATATTATATTTAGTTGTTCATTTAATATGTTAACCTTGGTGTCGTTTTATTTCTAATATTTCTAGGACATTAAGTTTATTATTTTTTATATTTACTTGTAATATATAGGTGGCATTATCAGTATGAGGGTAATGGTTTTTTTCAATGAGATGTTTAGCAAAGTGGGATATGTCTGGTTTGTTATTTCGCAAGCTGGCAATTTTATTATTAGTTAAGAGTTTTTCTAATTTGAGTGATACATTACCTATGTATGGGATATATTTATAGTAAATATTATTATTATTTGGTACAACCGGGTATATTTCCTTTATTAGTATTTTTTTAAATTTATTATGGTACACTTTTGTGACGATTGATGGGTTATAATTATTATTTACTGCAATTTGTTTTATAGTTTTTATTCCTTTATGTAAATTAGGTTTTTCTAGAGGGATGGTTAAAGCTCTGTAAATTATCGAATCGGAAGGCTGCTAACTTATGGGACCAAGGGTGTTGAGAATGACCATTCATTATGGAGTCTGCAAATATGTCTCTTCTAAAGGTACTAAATTTATGTTTATTATTTTTGCGTTTTATTGTGATATCTAAAAGGTTTTGTTTATTATCGGATTCTACTTCTAAAGTGATATTGTTTTGTAGGGAGTTGGCAAAGTTAACAAACTGGTCTATCTGTCGCTGTGTACCTTTCCAGCAGATAAGGATGTCATCATCGTATCTATAATAGTATAATATATTGGTCGCTAATTTACTGTTTAAGAGGCTGGTTTCTAGATTTTTCATAAATAACCCGGATATAAGGGAACTGAAAGGAGAGCCCATTGCAAGGCCATTGACTTGTTGAAATAAATTTTTATCGAATAAGAAATAATTTTGGTCCATATATATTTTAAAGAGGTCTCTAATTTCCGATGCTTCAACAGGGTTTAACCGTTCCTTTCCTAAGATATCTGAAATAATATTTAGGCAATCTTTCGGTGGTATATTAGAAAATAAGTTTACTACGTTGAGTGATACAAATTTACAATTGGGTGTTAGATGTATATTTTTAATTTTATTACAAGAGAGTTTTTAATGGTATATTTAGGCGCAAATCCGGTTTTATTTCAAAAGGTCTTATTAAGGTGAAAAGCTAATTTTTTTGAAGGTGCGTTTGTATATGAGACAACAGATCGTATGGGTATATTTGGTTTATGAATTTTAGGTTGTCCATAGAGTATTGGGGGTCTAGAGTTCATTTCTATAACTTTACGTTTCGCGAATTCGTTAGGAAATATGATATTGCAAGTTTTAATTATTGATTTTACACTATTGGCGAGTATGAAAATGAGTTATTGAAATCTTTTGAGACTTACATCAATGTCGAATACTGAAATTCTGTCAAGTCTATAAAGTACATATATAAATATGTTAACAAAGGTAGCAATACAGCAAAGATGGCCAATCTTCGCTGTAACAAATGCAAATATCGAAGTATCTCAGTATCAGATGGGTCGCTATGTGAGTAGCAACGAAGCAATTTGGCGCATCTTTTCATTTGCGATCCACGAAAGACACCCTACAGTAGTCCATCTGGCAGTTCATTTAGAAAATGAACAACAAGTGTATTTCAATCAAGAGAACGCGGCAGACAGAGCGGCACGTCCACTGTCGACCGCAACAAGTTTTTTCTCAGTTTGTCAAACAGATTTTTTCGCTCGCACTTTGCTGTATTCTGATATGCCACGCTATTACACATGGCACACATGATCGAAAACGTTTCAGCGTCGAAAATAAGGAACACCAATTGAAGGACATCCAAATGTATTTGGAAAAAGGCTCCTAATTACATTGCTATTGGCAAGGATCAGATCGCAAAATGATGTAGCTCTAGCGTTGGCTTCATCTGGAATAGCTCTCGCTCTCTCGTCCGCCTTCTACCTCTATTAGAAAGCGGACGATCTGCACATTCTGCTTTGAAATTACTATTGAATATGCAAATCAACGAAACACCAGTTTGTAACATCGCCAAAAATAGCGCGATGGCGAAGATCCTACAGATACGCAAATTGATCGTTTGGGACGAATGCACGATGGCCCATAAGAGGTCACTGGAGGTACTGGATAGAACGTTGAAAGATCTTCGTGACAACCAAAACATTTTTGATGGGGCCATGTTTCTATTGTCAGGTAATTTTTGTCAGACTCATCTGTTGCTGACAAACTAAACACATGCCTCAAATCATCAAATTTGTGGCTCCACGTAAAAATACTCCAATTGACAACTAACATGCGAGTGTTTTTGCAACAAGATCAAACTGCAATTGTGTTTTTGAAGCAGTTGTTAGACATTAGAAATGGTAAAGTCACAGTGGACACCTCAACCGGATTCATCACATTACCCACAGATTTCTGTCGCATCACAGAATCAAAGAGAATAGCTTACTCAGCGTGTTTTTCCAGACATAGCGCAACAGTTCAATAACCATAATTGGCTGGGTGAACGAGCAATATTGGCGGCGAAAAATAAAGATATCGATGATATCAATGCGACCATTGCCTGGACTACCACCTCACAATTTGCAATTAAAAGTAGGATTAGTTGTCACCATGCTGCGTAACATTAATCAACCTCGACTGTGCAATGGAACGAGACTGGCTGTGAAAAAGCTAATGAATAACGTCATCAAGGCAACGATCATAAAGGGAAAAAACCAAGGGGAAGATGTCTTGATCCCGCGTGTACCGATGATTCCAACTGATTTACTATGCGATTTTAAACGTCTACAATTTTCCGTACGTCTGGCCTTTGCGATGACTATAAATAAATTGTAAGGCCAGTCGCTGGAAGTTTGCGGAATAAACTCGGAGTTTCCCTGTTTCGCGCATGGACAATTATACGTCGCGTGTTCGCGCGTCGACAAACCGTCATCTTTATTTATTTACGCACCGCAAAACAAGACAAAAATATAGTTTATCAGAAAGCTTTACATTGATTAAATGTATTGTAACTGTGTGTGTCTGTCAATATCAAATTGAAACTGTATAAATAGCCAGTATTATTGGAAAATTGTATTTTGTAAGTACCCAATCGTTGTGACGTGACTATTTTTAAGTAACATCAAGTGTAATATATAATAATAATAAAACTTGCTTAACTATATTTAATCTGTGTAATAATTAATGTAGATAAAGATATTATATTAATTTGTATTGTAAGCAAGTTTCAAATTAGAACCGTGCACTACAAACTTTATTTTGTAAGCTCCTAACCTTTGTGACATGACAATTTTTGAAACAACATCATGTGTAATTAAAAATAATAATAAAACTCAATTTATATCGAGCACTTTTTTTTATTACGAATTCTTTTTATTTCGGTTAGGTTTTGACCACATTTTTTAATAAAGTTTCTGCAATTATATAAGAAACATTCTGCAATTATCGTTCAGCTTTTTTATTGATTGATTCTGAGGCGGTATGAAGTTTACCGGGTTAGCTAGTAGACTAATAAAAATAACAATTTATATCTTGTTTAAGTTTTCATTAGGGCAATAATTTAAAAAATAAAAATGTTAAAAAAAGGATAGACCACATATTTTTTTATACATTTTCAAACTATTTTATGAACGAAGTTATAATTTCGCGTTGATGTATAGAATATTGGTCAAATTGGAATGTTGTATGTCATGGCATTAAATATATTTAAAATGTACGCTGCTCGGTCTTCTGCTGATTCTTCATTTTTTCTTTAAAATTTCCTGCATAGATTTAAAACTGTAGAAACACTGAGGCAGAAATGTGAAAGAATTCACATCAAAAAAATTATGACGGTGCTACGTTTCATTGCAGAATTCGAAAAATGGTAATCGCTAGTTCCAAAAACATTACTTTTTAGACTTGTAAAAAATTCTTTTGATTTATAATTAGCTATTTCTGATAGTATCAATAATTTTACCCGAAGAAACTCCTTATATCCCCAAAAATATCAAAGGTGACGTTATAATTCATTTTTATCTGAGAGTGTAGTGCTTACCAAACCATCGTCCATTTAAATAAACTCTGTGACAAGGAATATTGAAAAATATTTGACGAACGAAAATCCGAACATTCACTATTTTGAGTATTTTGTTTGAAAACCATGTTGTAATTTTGTATTGATCTATGTGTTTCAGTGAATTGCAGAAGCTTGTCTTCGTCAATTTCACACGATACTCCACGAAACATAGATACTTTACTATGTGTATTCATATAAATAAAAGTTTTACTTCCACTTATGTTAAATTTTCAAAGGTATTTTCTAGCAATTGAACGTTTTTGACATAATCCTGATCAAAAATAAAGAGCCTGTATGAAGAGAACCTCATTTTTAATTTTTAAAAATATGAATCGATAGCATAGAAAAATGTATTGAAGAAGTAAAACTCATATAGATGTAGTAGGCGTCGCTTTCAAGTCAACTACGTCGATGTTACGTTCAAACGAAATAACTACGAACTGAGAACTGTTCGATATATTAAAATACAAAATCGATAGCGCAAATATTGCGTATTCCTTGAATTATTTTATTATATGAAGACACGGGTAAAGAATAATAAAGCGATTATAAGAATCAAAGATTTCAAAATATGGGCAACACCTTAAATAGGTCGCATTTCTTGGGTCGATAAGGTTAGTAACGTACAGGTGGTGTTCTGGAAAGAATGCATAAACACGAATGATGCTTAGAGACTATACAAACCCTCAGAGTATCTGGCAAAAACCACGGTGTAACTAAAATATCGTCTAATGCATCTAGGGTTGCAGGATAAACACCAAAATTCTCCTGCCTCCCTAGTCACATAGATGAATATGTACATCCGATTTCAGGCGGATCTCTTGACTGAAGAATCTTAGATACAGACTTTTGTGAGTGAAACTATTTAGAAGAATAGTATCCCGGCTCACAATTGTTAGTAAGTTTTTGCGAAGAATACGCAATTACAATTTATCTTGCTAAGAATCCTTACATCAAAAGGAGAAAAAGAATCCTTATATTATAACTTCCTTGTCTGTCTATCAGTATGTCGAGATCTTTGGAATTTTTTTCTGATCTTGGAATTTTGGATTCTTTGGAAAGCGTAAGGTATCAAGTTGAAATTAATACCAAATATTAGAAGAGCTGTAAAAATCAATCTTCTAAGTCGACGCAATCAAAAATAACCCTAATAATATATCCATTCATGCTATATATTTTGACAATCGTAAATAAATCAAAACTTGTTCCAACCAAGTACCTTATTTCCCGTTGACTTAGAATCATGAAAAATGACAACAAGGCAGAGCAGAAGTAAGAAAAAAAAATCCGAAATCGTTAGTTTATATCATATCATATAAAAAAACATTTTTTAAATATGCTCTTGCAAAAGATATGGTAGGCAATTTATTATATATGATAGATAATAATACAACATTAAAATTTGGCAAATATTTTAATAGGAATATTATGTACAATTTGTAAAAGTCTAAATATGTATGGAATTTCCCAATTGAAAGTTCTATTCTACTTGACAGGTTTTTTTATTAATTTAAAATTATTTTTCGTGAATTGTTTTAAGAAAGTTAATTAGTTTGCATTTCTGTTTTCGCGCAAGATGATGAATACTAGATAATTTATATATAAATTGATATAATATGTCACGACGAGAAAATCTCAAATACACTTGTGATTAAATATCGTCTTAACTGTTACATTAACTGGCAAATTCGTATTCTACTTTAAAATTTCTACTTTAATATTACTTTTAAATTTCGTCTGTCCATCTGTCTTTTGTCAGGATGAATGAGCACAAAAGCGACTAATCTGTTTGGAAAAAATGCCAAAGAAGAGTTTCGATAAAGACCTCACATAAAGTTGTATTATTATTAATCTTTAAGGGTTGGGATTTTAGATTTATTTAGGTTATTTGTAGCTGTTTTTTCCACTTTGTTGGGTTTCTGTCTGAGTTGCCATTCATAAAGGTTCCACTGAAGAAAATAATTATTATTTTATTTTATTAGATGAATTCATTCAAAATAATAATCGTGGCATGGAGTAAGAATTTCAGAATGGTAGATATGATTCAAATTTACGAGAAGAAAGGTGCAAGCTCAAGTTTAATTTCGAATTAAATACTAAAAGTTTTGTGAATTATCTGCGCATCCACGTTCTTCATGTTTTCACAGTTTTAACTTTCTTCTTATAAGTGTTACGTCTATTGTTTTGTAAATATTAAGTATTTTTCAATTAAATAATAACCAGGTAGTTTCCTTTTTTCGGCAAGTAATATTGAAAACTTTTCAGAGTTTCCATGTAATTCTGAAAATATTTTGACTAAGAAGAGAATAATTTCTTTTGAATATCTTTCATATTTTTATATCCCCAAAGAAAATAGCGCTTATGGATGTATATTAGAATAAACATTTAACATAAAACTTATGAAACACTACTAATAGGACCGCAGGGACTAGAAGATAAAGCTCTATTGAACCAGATTGGTTACATATTTTTTGACAGAATTTCAATTAATATCACTGGTATTTCTAAAAAGTTACTTATGTTACTTTACAATTAAAAGAGCGCATAATTTTGAGCAATAAAATGTTTCCGAAAACACAATTCTAGAGCATATATTTTTATATTCGCTGTTATATAAAAATAACGTCAAGATATTAATAATTATTTCAAATATTGCTAGTGACTCATTTCTAATATATCGCAGGAAAGAAGATGACATCAGTATTTTTATTAACATCTTACCAGATGTTACAGATTTGCTTGATAGTGATGAGAGCATATGATAGAAAATGTAGTGTACTCGTACTTCTTTACAGGTATTAAGACTTTGAATTGAAGAAACGCCAAGAAAATTCATATTCTCTGGTGTTTTTTGTGAAAGTTATTTGACTCAAAAAGAATATATGAGTTAGATTGATTAATCCGTGTCAAAATATAATTTTTTTCCAAATTTTATAAGCCTTTGGTTGATAAACTGATGACATATTTGTAAAGTTTGGCAGCTGAATTTGTAATAATGTGAATTTGTAAAAAAATTTGTAAATAAGTTTAAAGTTTATTGGCAATCCTATTGCGTTTAAAATGAATATCTAAACGAGTTATGTATACCCAGCTGTAGGAAGCATTCTCAGTTAGGATTTAAATACTTGCACCGAGTAGCCTATTGAATATGAATCAGTAAAAAATTACTATCGTGATTGAGTTTTATACATGGGAGAGTAAAAACAATTTTAGAAGCATCAAAATATTTTTTCGCTTAGTTTAAGTTTGCTGAACTGGGAAATGAAATTTTATGATTATATTAAAACTCTGTGATGTGTTCCCTTGAAATACAACGCTAAATTTTAAGTTAATTTTTTGTTCGGCGTATTTATGTACGAATATTTGGATTTATTTTCTAGGTATCAATATTATACAAGGTTTGGGTAGTTCTGAAAATAAATATAGCTCATAACATTGTAGAACCACAATTTTACAAATCGAATGTTACATAGAAATTTCATAATATACTAAAGCTATGAACAAAAGAACGTCGGAAACTGTCAATATTGACAAGTAGACGACAATCCATTTGAATGGTCGACGCCGCGAGACAACAAAGAGTAATAAACCGACGTTTATATAGAAGACTCCACGTGATACGCCCGATAAATAATAATGAAATACGTGAAATATACACATAAATATAAATGAAATACGAAAGGCGGAGGAAAAGAAAAAGTAAGTCGCATGAGACACAACGATGCCAGACTGCGCGAGCTAAATTCACGTATGGTACACGAGTCGCACTTCAGATGTCAGACGAAGTTAAAGTGACAGAGGAATCTTTTCAGTTAAATAGAGGAAGGTCAGACCACAAGATTACAGAAACAAATACAAAATAAATATATAAGATGTTAATCGACAATTACACGTGTAAGCTGAGTCAGCATGGCTGTGACATCAATTTTTTGATAAAGACTAATAAGTGGGGAAAAGAAAAATTGGATTTAATTGCAAAGTTAAAATTTTAAATTACTGACACAATTATATATAAAACTTGATTGTTTTTTTTTTATTTTCAAATGATATTTATTTTATCATACTATAATGGAAAGCTTTACATATGACCGATGAAAATGAATTTGGTGCGAAATCGAGCTAAGTTGTTCATATGAACTGTAATATATATAACGTAGTAACGACAAAAAATTAATGGCTTAACAAAGTTTTTGGATTAAGCGAAAAAATGCTTCAAAATTGTTTAAAATATTAGGTTTAACTAAAATATAAAAAAAATTGCGTGAACATTTTTGAAAATATGAGATTTAACCCCTGTTTCATAGCAGATAAATATTTTTAAAATCAATTTTTTAAAAATAATATATTTATAAATATTAAACAGCTTGTTTTGATACGTATTCTTTTGTTTCAAAAGAAATGAGTTAGGAATTCAATTTTATCAAAGTGTACTTGTAAGATTTTTGTTTATTTCTGTTTATTTTTTCTCTTTATTAATTTTATTAGCAACAAAGGCAAAATTTAAGGCCATTAATTACTTATGTAACTCAACTTTGGATTCTTGATGTCGCTGATGATTTTGTAACATTTTCATATTTCCTACTTGCAATCATCGTATCATATCGCTAGTATTATTGCGTACATTGTTGAAAATAGTGACAGTTTTTTAAACCAACAGTACTGAACTATCATAAACTAGAAGTAGAAAGTAGTATCTACGTCAGTGTTCGTATTTTACTCCATTATATTTCCTTGCGCTCGATTAGGGTTACAAAATTCCACTTGTCAAGCTATCGCAGATAACGAATAAATAATTGAACTATAGAATTATGAGTGCATGCCTTCACAATTAAATAAAACTACGTGATGTATTATTATTTCTACTTTCTTTAAGTTTTTTACCACTACCTAGGTTTCGTCGTATTACAACATCTTCAGGTGGGCTATTAGCAAAGAACTTAAAGAAAGTGGAGATAATACCATATTATGTAGTTTCATTAAATTGTGAATAATGAAGTCCTACAAAATTAACGTCAAATATATTCAATACATGCATTCAAACAAATGACGTCTCACTTCATATTCAACATAGATCCACAGATGTTGTTGCCAATTAAGAACATAAATTTCTTTTGGTATCGAAATTGTTTTTTTTTTATTTTGGCTATTAGAATAGAAATGAAATTAAATCATTAAATTTGGAGCATTAACAGCAATTATACATCAAATATAATCATAATATATTAGTTTGCTTTTTTTAGAAATTCATTTTTTAAGCATTTCTTGGATACTCCCTCTATTTTCTTTTTATTCTTGTATAGTCTATAAATAAATAATTAACATTCCAATTTATTTGGAAATAGTCGGAGAACGACCGACATTGCGTACACTCTCGAATGTACTCGTATGCAATGTTTTGAGCTAATATACAATATTTTAATGCATTTTGATATATAAATACTCTGAGTTTTTAACTCTGTATCTAGCCACCGACAGAAAAAGTTTTGGATATTTACTCTTTTTAAAAAACAAATATCAAATTCGTGCGACTATTGAAAATAGTTTCTAGTTACTTCAATATACACTGTAAGTTCATATTGTAAGTTATACTCTAAGTTATATTCTTTACACACAAATCTTCGAGTTACAAAAATTTGCTCATTGACAAATCATTATTTAGCCGCATATTTTTGAAACTGTATTTCTAAATAATTGGTGAACATATTTTTTGTATTCAAATATGCTCACCAATTATTTGTAGAGAATTTATATTATATAAACAGCAAAGTAAAATATTTGAATCTCTTAATCTTCAGAAGATATAATACACAATTATCCATTTAAGTAATCAACACAACATAAGACAGGGTTTTGAACATGAGATACGACTATTAAGCATCGATGGACCTATATAAATATGAATGTAAAATTAGAACTAAAGGAAAAGAAATACAAGACATACCAGACAAAATACAGGAGGGTTTTAGTTAATGAAAGGCACTAAAACCGTCGTAAAGCGAGCGGCGCTCCAATTATCAGATGAAGCTAAAAAAGTAAAGACCGATTGACCCTATATAATATGAGTAGAATAGAGGGCGGTAAACTATAAATGCGGTGAAATATACCCATAATTATTATGGTGTATTTATGAAGTAACCGTCAATACGGTGGATTACGTGCGACATGGGAAAATCTTTACGCTGTTAGCTTTTTGTGGTCAAATATTCAGAAATACTATGGACAATTAAAACTTTAGGTTAACAAAAATACTGGAGGAGGATTTAAATATTTAATTTAATCTTCCTTTGATTTGAAGACTGCAATTTTGTACGTTGTTAAAATTCACTCTTAAATAATAATTTTACAGTCACTGTCTTCGTGAGAAATGTTATACATGCATGTTATGGCTAATACTGATAAAGATGCTAATCTTAACATCAACAAGCCGAGCTTAGATCTAAATTTTGTTACAGCTTTCATCTATTAGATAAACTTTAAACTTAGAAGCTGTGATGAACTTATGTAACCTAACCTAAGCTTCGCCTATAAGTTTGTTATTTTGTTGTTTCAAATAGTTAAAATTCTGAAGGCAAAATTTATTGACTACTTTTATTTTTAATAGAATAAATACTCTTGCATTCGTAATTGCCACAAAGTCCTAACTAATGTTACGTTTAATCGGCTAAATATAGTTTGGATAGACTTTTATATGAATATTTACCGATAATTAAAATTATTTGTCAGCTAATATTTAAATTAATCTCTTTAAAGTGTTAATATTAACATAAGTTTTGATGACATATATATATATTTATAGATATATATATATATATATATATATATATATATATATATATGTATGTATATATATATATATATATGTATATATATATATATATATAATAAAATTATAATGATAGCAAAATGAATCAATAGACTATAGTTATTTTTTCTCAGTTTCTATATATTATGTAGGAGATTACTTTCTTTTTATTATATGGAAAATATTCAGATTTGGTGGTTCTAATGTTACTTTGCATGAGTTTTGACTTCAAATGTTTTAAGTTATTGATATCCCTAGCTAGTTATATTTTATACAGTTTCAGTATCTTCAAACATCACTATTTTGTGATTTTATCGAAATAAAAAATCATCAAATAAGGTGGACGTATTTTTATTGTACTTCCAGATCCGGAGCCTGTCAAATGAACGTTAATGTAAATATAAACAATATTTAGCTTCTTTCCTTATCATGTTTACTATATTTTTGTATCCTTTGTGTTTTTAAATATATAGTATTGCGCAGCAATGGATCGTTTCCTTCCGAACGCACGTCACTCAAGGTCAAGATATATTAATTAGAATTAAAGTCTAGTCACTTTGGGAATTTTAGTCTTCTAGTTTGTAATAAATTTGTTGTTTTTTTTTAATCATTCATTTTACGAGTGAAATTTTGATGAGGTGTATTATGTGTATTATATTACGAAAAAAAACATTTAGCTTATACACCCACACTAGCGCAGAAATGTGTGCATATTTTAACAACTGACAAATTCTTCATTCTTTTTGCAAAGTTATTCTAAATAGATGACTTATGAATGAAAAACAAAAATTTCTTTAAGAAATTTCAAGACCCTTCGATATGAGCGTTTTTCCGAAAGAGTGTTAGTTTGCGAGATAATTACGAAAACCTGTACTGTCCATTTTTTTTATTATAATTTCTTCAAACGTAAATAACGGTAAAACGACCACACATATAGGAAAAATTAGTGAGGTTCTTTTTGTGGAAAAGCATTTTAAGAGACTGAATTATTAGAACTACAGTTTTAGTCAGCTGCATTTTTATAGAAAAATTGGTAGTATTTTTTATAAAACCTATTTTGTTTTTTCTAAATTGAATTTATATTCCTAACTTACGATTATATACAATTTATTACTGAATAACACGTGAGTAATAACAAAAGACTAATAAATTTGTAGGAGCGTTTTTTACAGGCCTTCACTTAAGTCATCTCATATGAGAAAAACATTTTCTTCGCATGTGACTCGAAATATAATTGAAATATTCACTCATACGATTTCCTTGCTATTGAAGTTTTCCCAATCTTTCTACAAATTGCTTGCATTTCTGTGGGACTTGACGATTCGTATGTTTAATAATGGAGAAATTGCGAGGCATAAATTACTTTTTATTGATATGTGTTTAATAAGAAAGTAATTGTTATATTTTACGTAAGTTTTAAGCAGATAAATATTTGTCAGTAGAATAATGGTTTAGTTTCTGACAATTTCTCAAAATTAATTTTATTCTTTGAAAAACTAATTTTTTAGAGGAATACTCGAGGAACCAAAATTACAGCTCTTAAAACTTATTAGGAACAAAACATCTAAAATGTTTTTTCACTTACATATTCTTTTTAACGATGTTCATTTTAGAAAATATTACATTTGATCATAAATTTACGGTTTAGTTTTTGGCAATTATTTCGCAGACTCCTACTAGAATGGTTACAATGGTTACAAACAAAATAGTATTTCTACGGAATATATGGTTATAACCAAAATACTATTTCTTGAAATTTACCAAAATGAGGATGTTTTTTTCTGTTTCTTTATTTGAACTTCTCATTGTCATTGTATTATATGTTCTGTGTAATATTGTATTCTTGTATTTTTTCCTCATGCGAAATATCTTTAAAAAACAAAACATCATACAATTTTCTTAAGGAATATTATTTACCTTGAAGACTAAGTTTTTTGTATAATTAATTTCTTAAAAAAAATTGACCTTACTTTATAGCATAGAGCAAGTTAGGCCAACCTTTTTTAAGAAATTAATTATACATAAAACTTACCTCGATTCATATTTTACATTATGTACGTTTCAAATGAAACTTTACTAATAATGTAAAACATTTATTGGCCCGTTTTGAAAATTTTTAATTCATTTTTTGTATTATATACCTTGCTATACCTGCTTAACTACCTGACATTTAAATATGACTGAAACATGAGTTCTAAAAAAACTCGAAGATCCGCGACTTATTTTGATTTTGCTGATGTTCAACATTTTTATCGAACACCAAGAAGTTGCTCCAGCTTGAGCGTTTTATTGAATCTTTATTATGGATCTTTATTTGAACGCATTATGCATTACAAATGTTTTTTTTATTTCAGTTTCTTCTCTATCACTATGTGTAATAAGTTTAACATAATAATTTTATCAATGCTTACGTTTTACAGACAGCAGATAATTGCAATAATATAGACGTTAGAAGACTTCTATATATTTGTATTGTTATTGTATTTATTATCAAAGATCAAAATTTATATTTTTTTATAATATATTTTAAGCTGAAATTTTTAAAACTATCTGCGATATTAAAGTAAAATGATAATATTTCAAGATAATAATTTTAATTTTTCCATGTTTGAGCAAGGAACATTAAAACTCGGATAGCAATTTATTTGTACCTTTGGTAATTTAGATAATATTTCTGATTAAATTTTAAAAGAAAGCTCTATTTTAATAAATCCTATTTACTTTGCCTTTTTTCAATCAACTGTAATAATTTATTTGTTTAATATACACTGTACCGTAATACCTAAGGTATGTACGAGATTAACAAAACAACACGCTACATTATAATTTGGATGATCGAAAATATTACGGTATGACCGAACAATTTATCACCTTTTTTTGAATTGGAATTCAGCCCAAAATATAATGTTTTAAAATTTTTGTAATGTAATGAAATTGGTCAAAAAATATTAGAATTTATGGTTTTTAGATAAGATTAAATCGCATTTAATATGGAAAAAGAAATAAAATATCCTCAGAATAACTATGCTGTACCAATGTTCAAATTTTACTTGTCAAAAATGATGATCTCCGAAGTGAAAAATAAACTGCATTCAATTGTACTATTCATCGGAGATTAGTGAAAGCTGTTGTTATATATTCAAAGCACAATTTTTTTCCGACCCACCTCTAAGAAATTCAATAGACTAGGAATTTAAAAAGAAATATCCGAGCCCGATTATATCTTAATACGGTAGGAATTTTTGCGTGACGATGTCTCTTCGGAGCGCATCTCAGTTTATTGTTGTCATACGAGTTAGTGCGTCATGTTATTACAGTTAGAGACTAGCTCTAATACGATCTGAGTGGGTGAAACGAACAATGAGTGTCTGCATTTGTTATATGCTTCGAAGTTGAAACTTGGAGACGCGTGAGAAAATACCAACATTATGAAAATTATGGAATATTATTAATTTTATTTGAACAGCACTTTAGTTTTTATTTTAGTTTTATTTTTCTTATTTAGAAATATTTTAAGTTGCTCATTACGTAAACAATTTATGAATTTAATTTTGATTATATTTCTGAAATTGCAATATTTAAAAATATTAAGAAAATCTATTTTTTCTGAAAAATTTCATACCTATTTTACTAAAATCCAATACACTAAATAGTGTACAATTTTTCGAATGATATACGTCCTTCCATTTTACTATACATCAATCATTTTGCATGACTGTAAAAGAGATTTACCGTGTAGTAACATATTTAAATAGTAAGTATATTTGTGTATTCAAAAATTATATAAGTTTGTAAATAGTGTCCTCTACTTTGTTTGAACAAATAAAATACGATCGATATGCTGTTTTATCCGTTTTGACGGATTTCCTTAATACACAATGTCGCAATTATTTCACCATCAAATGAATCCGTGTAAAATAAATCATCTCAGGAAAACCGTTTTTAATTGTTACGATAATTCTAATGTTAATGTTATTTCTAATTATTACATATTTTCTATTACTTTAATGAAATAGAGCTGATTTCATTACTAATCTATAAATATGTTATGTTGTGAGTAAGAGTTTTTGAATGCAAAATTGTCCATGCTCTGTAGTATGCAAAAGGTAACGCATTTTTTTAATCGATACTTGACACGTGTTATATCTTTATAAAAATTTGATACAATAAATTGACGTAGTTGCTTTAAAAATATTTGTTTTATATTATTTGTTCTTTGCTTCAACTTCAATGTATTCTAGGTCTATTTGTGTTTGGAGGAAAAATAAATAAATATATATTTTAAAACTTAAAATTCATGTTGAAATATACTGCATTATTTTGTCATGCTTAATTCTTCTTTTGTTTTTTTTTAGACATTTCGAGTTTAATGTGAAATATGGTAAACAGAAAACTAAAAAAATCACATGTGTAGAAAATATCACGTTTTGAGGAACGCATTTTGTTGACATAGGGTGTCTTAATTTCCTAATCTCTGCATTAGAATTTACAATAATCTTAATTTAGTTACATAGTGTAATAATGGTTGGATATTTATTTTAAAGGTGTTTTTTAATGTCATTTGAATCGTCATTTAAAACTACATACCCTGAGGGAATAAATCAGTTCATTCGCAATACCTACCTGCTTTGTTCCATTAAAATACCACATTAGAATTCACGAAATGAGAATCTTTATATATCATAATATGCTAAAAGGAGTTGACCGATAAACAATATATATATATATATATATATATATATATATATATATATATATATATATATATATATATATATATATATATATATACAAATACATATATATATGTATATATATATCTATATCTATATATATATATATATATATATATATATATTTAATAACAAAATTTAAACTATCCAATATACAGTTTTTACAAAAAAAACTATTTTAAAAATTTATAAACCAGGATTCTGTACATAAATATGCTGCATTCTCAGACTAAAACTATTCGAATCAATTAATCACGTCGATAGTGCACCACCTTGATAATGTCCCATTACTTATGCATATATTAAAGCTTTGATGATAGTGATAGCCTTAATAATCAAATCAGGTCTTAGTGATGGAACGATATCATAAAGGCTCACATTGAAAGATTTGCGTCGAATAAGTTCTACGCACTCATGGTATACCGTGTGACCGATAATGTCTCTTCTTGTAAAGAACTTAACTAAGGCTGGGATATACCACACAGAAATTACTTCACGCTGGGAAAAATTCGAATGAGATATAAAAATTTAAAGTAATTACCATTACCGGAAATTTAATAAATATGTTACTCTCCAAGGTTTATATGAAACAATGGGCTTTTAATGGCTGACATTCCAACTTTAAAACTTCGTAACGATAGCGACGTCCCCGCCTTACAAATTCTCTCTTGCGATTTAGTTTGGGCTTTTCATAAAGTAACGTAAACTTTTATCAAACAAAGGGGCGTTCCCTTTTGCATCGGCGAAATTATCTTATCTTATTCATGGCATTTTAAAATTGAAACCTCCACATTATTTTGTCATTTAAAAGCAGTGTTTTTGTTAAGGTGATTCTCTAAATAAAAGCAAGTACAAGTGAATTCCATTTTATTGAATCGATGATGGTATAGCAATACAGTGAACAATAGCAATACAGTGAACTCCATTTTATTGAATCGATGATGGTATATACATTTATTTCCTTTTAAACGTTTAGTTATTTAAAAGCCTTTTATTTTAATAAAATATTTAGGGTGTGTACCAACCTGTCCATAATATTATACAAAACTTAATCGGTTTTAAAATTTTATTGTTGATGCGGTAGACACACCAGATTAAGTCTTCTGTAGTCTCAGTCTTGGCATATTAAGTCTGCTACAGTCTCCTGTATGAATGCAATAGGGCGACGACAAATAGGAAGCGATGAAGAGGTATCGTGAGGCGAGTAACAACAGTCACCCATAACAATACTACATGCTGAGCAAGAGCGAAACGATGGAGAAGAAAAAAAATCTAACTCCCTTATAATTAAACTGTTTTAAAAACTGTATTACTGGTAATTAATTGGAAAATGATACTTACATAATGTAAAACTTATTTTATGAACATTTCATGTTTAATCAATTATTAAAAAATATTCCAATATAACTAACAGAAGATATTAATGTGAAACATCTAAAGGAAGATATACGTTTTTTATCAATATGTGCACCTTACACCCACTTATTTCTATAATTCTTATCAAAATAGAATAAGGCTCTCGAAGCAAAACAGTGTTATATTTGTTTTATGCTGATTCAAATTGCGGACTTAAATCAGAAACTCAACTTGGAGCAAACGAAGCAGCTGACACTGAATAATTATTTTTAAGTAGGAAAACAATTATTCTTTGAAGAAAGAATATTCTTCAAACAAAGAACATAAAAGTATTTCATCCCTCATTTCCTCCATCATCATCAACTTTAAGTATAAGTAGTCTCTAAAAAAATTATATAAATTTAGGTTTTGCTCCGAATCAAGTATTCATATGATAGGTATAATATGTTTTCATGTTATGCTATATTCCATGTATTTTTTTATAAAAGTACTATATATTTTTATTTAAAAAAATTATATAGTATAGCTTATAAAAATTTTATCAAAATTGTCGTTTAAAAGGTCTGAATAGCAACTTTTGAATTTATCACAACGTTTTAGAAATAATTTTAAAAATTCAAAAGGGAGAAAAACTATCACCACTGTGTGATGTACAAGAAATTATATTATTGGAATTTTTAGTGAAAGAAATAGCCAAAAATATAGATTACTTATGAAAAAGGTTAATTCGATACACCAAGTGGCCGGTGCTATTGCTTTGTATTTAAAATGTCTTGATTAAAATTTTTTCTTGCTATTAATCACCACATTTTTCTATTCACTCCATGATTCCAAAAAAGGATGCAATTTGATATGATAAAAAATCTTCTATTTTAACCAAAACCACTTTATTAATTTTAACAATATTGATTCATTTTATTCTTAAGTATGCACATTTGAGAAACCGTTTACATTAATTATGAAATTAATTTAAATAAAACTTAATAAAATGACCTAGACTTTGTCACTTTCATTCAAAACAACATTTTTAAGGAAATAAATTCCTTGAAAATATTACTTATCCATACAATACAACAAATATTGTCTCATATTTTCTTTAAATTTTTTGAGACGTTTAATTCTCCCATATTTTGTATAAGTGTCTATGTAACAATTTTCCCAGTACAACCAATTCAGCGAAATTTTCCTTAACCATACACTACAAATCAACAGGAGTTGTCCCTAAAATATTAAATCTGAGTTCCAGCCGTAGGCGTTAGACGTACTCGTAGTTATAAGGAATAAAAGTAATCAAAATACATTGCAAAAACTCCTCAGGTTATAAAAAACATACTCGTGTTTCCTTTCTAATTTGTTTAATTGTTACAATAAAAAAAACACCTCATTTTTAGGACATTTATTTCTTAATTGCAAAGGTAATGAAGTAAATTAAAATTTCGGGGTTCATTCCGGAAATTGTTTGGGGATAATTAAATAATAAAATTATATTTTTGTGATGTTTGCGATCAAAAGAATTATTGAGTGGATTTAAGACTTCAAATGATTTTTTTCTTTAGAATGTCCAAACACACTTTGCCCACATATGATCTCTTTACATCCCTTCACCTAAGAAAGCGCATCCTTCTGGTTAGGAAGTTCTGGACTAGTGCGAAGGTGTTAAAATGTATTTTATATGTTAAGACAGTGGTCGTGTGACAAATCAAACATCTTGAATATATTTAGCTTTCATTTTATAGAAATTCATTATTCACAATTAAATGAAAATACGTGATGTATTAGCCCACCTGAAGATGTTATAATACAACGAAACCTAGGTCGTGGTAAAGAACTTAAAGAAAATAGAAATAATACTTCATCACGTAGCTTCATTTAATTGTGAGACCAACAATCATTACAAAATTTTTTATTGAAAATGATTTTTTTTCCAAAATGTTTAATATAACATCATTTTAATAGTTTGTTAAAAACAGTTTTTACTTTTTTAATGCGTTTCTTTTTAAATCAAATGAAGTGCAGGTATTTACTTTTTCCATAATGTAAATTGTACAATTTATGTAAGCGATTTTCATCAAAACTAAACGTTAAATTATTTTTGTTTCATACTTTTATTATAATATAATTTTACACCAACTTAATTTTTTTGATAAATCGTTCGATGCGATTTTGAAAAGAATTAAGCGTGGCTAAATTAGTACTCTTTCTGTAATATTAATTCCATAATTTTATACAGCGATATTGACCAAAACTAAACTGTAAACAATTTTTTTATTTGTTCAAAATGTTAACAGAACAACATTTTATATTGCCTTAATTTCACAGATAAATCGCTGAGCGCGTTATTTAAATAAAAGGAATAGTGTGGTGAAATTATAACTTTTGTGTATACCTTTAAAGTTGATTGCACATTTTTTGAGAGCGATTTTTACAAAACCGGTTAATTATTTTTAAAATTTAAAATAACTTACATACTTATGACAAAGAATATAATATATTACTACATAAAGAAGCAACACTCACCTCCCCCCGCCAATTTAACATCACCCGCAGATAATGAGTACGGTCATGAGTACGCATTCATAGGTTGCCACTCGCTGCGTGCGCTAGTGATTTGTTCGATTTTGCGATGTTTGACTTGTGTAATTTAGTCTTAATTTGTTAACTATTTATAATAATATAATATAATGGTTGGTTATTGCACTGTGTACGGGTGCTTAGAAAACGATAAAATAAAAAAATATCGCAGATTTTTTAGTTTCCCTTCTGATGAAACAAAGTAAGACAACTATATATTCTTGCAAATAATGCTATATTCCCATTATATTTGGTGAATACCTATAATTTTATGTCTTCAAACATATCACTGAGCAATTTTAAATTTCAAACTGTTCTTAAAAGTCATTGTTTTGTTTGAACGTCGATGGGATTGTACGATGTATCCTTGTATATGATGTGTCGGCCATTGGCTTATTATGTTATTTATTGAGAGACTCAGTCGACTCAAAAGTAGAGCGAAGATGTAAATTAAAACTAAGAGTCATAGATATTTTAGAAGATCAAAGATAATTGTCTAAAATAAGTGGGCAATTGGCTTTATTACATTGCTATAATAAATACAATAACTTAAGAAATTGTAATAGCTTTTTTTCAGGGCCAGGCAATGGATTGAAACAATAGACATACTTTATAAAAATTATTTTGTGTGCGATCTTCATTTCGCCAAGTAACTTCCTTAAAAAAAACTTAAAACATGCTGTTCCTACTTTATTACTACCACAGTTGGAAAACCTGTCTGACAACCCAAAACATACTCAAACTGACATGCAACTCCTGTACTTTGCAAAATCGGCGCAGTGAGATTTCGAAAATCGGAGTACTTCGTAATTAGTACAGACAACTAAAATGTTATCAGAAGATACATCTCGAAAAAGGAAACTGCAAGCTGAATTAAAACCAGAAATTAAAAAACGGAGATCGCTTGAATCGCAAGTAGAAGGTAGTGTTACTGTCAAAGAATCGGATATGCCACCTTTGCTTAAAAAAATTATTGACATACAAAAAAAATGTAAAACGAAACTTCCGTGAAAACCGATATGATCAAGAATATATAATGTTTGCATTGAATATATATTTTGCCAGTCCGGTGGCATATCGGGTTCTCTCCGAAATACTTAGTTTGCCCAATGTAAGAACTTTACAAAGACGTATAGCCTAAGTATAGGCTTGCATTCATTTCTGACCAGGGTTCATATTGTATAAACATGGCCAAAACCAAGTCTGTTACTACAACCCAACCATTCCTTTTAGTTAATGGTCAGAAGATTTATTATATATTTGATATACCATATCTCATAAAGTCACTACGAAATACCTTAATCAGATACGATTTTATTTCTCACGATACTAATGGTTCTAACCAATTAGCATCTTGGAATGCTATCGAAAGGATGTATGATGCCGAAATAAATCAGAATTACAAAATGGATTTTTACTGACTGAATTACATATCAGAGCAAATAATTTCGAAAAAATGCGTGTGAAGTACGTTACACAAGTTTTGAGTCGAACAGTCTCGGTAACCATCAGTACTTTAATCGATACAGGAAAGATTCCTGGAAAAAGTTTAGGCACCGCTAAATTTATTAAACTAATAAATGACACGTTCAATATTTCAAATTCTTCTACAGTTAATGATGATTACAAATACAGAAAGGCATTTTATCAGGCAGATTTTCAAATAAACACTCCAGAGAAAACATAACATTTTCTTTCTGGATTACAAGTAATTAATCGTCAGAGTAGCAGAGATATAACAAAGACAATGAAATTTATCAAAGGATTTTTGATACGTATTAAAGCAATATCAAGTATTGCAGTAGACCTTAAAAATGCAGGTTATAATTACTTTACAAAAAGGCAGGTTATAATTACTTTACAAAAGTTAGACAACAAGGCGGGAACTGTCGTGAGCTATCCGCCATTCAGTTTTGTTCAGCTTTTAGGAAGCTTTTCATGGTTAACTTCATCAGACTTTCGGAATATACAAATTGTTCTGAAGATTTAGATCAACTACTTATGCGCATAGAAGAGGCCTAAAACTCATGCATAGCAAAGGAACAAGTAATTATAGGGTTATCCTAAAAATCTTTGCAAGTGAGGACTACTTACTACAGGTTCGAGCTTCCTGAAGCTTTTACGTGTATGCATGTGGATATTTATTAAAAAAGTTAAAGGTGTCATGACCATCATAAAAAATGCAAAATTATACAAAATTATGTTGAAAAAAATTAACAATTTGATGACCATACATTTGGCGCTATAATTAATCCACCAGAAGATTTCAAACAATATATTTTAAAAATAGATAGCATCTGTAAAGATAATTTTGTGAATGATGATTTTTACCATATTGGTAATGAAATAATTGCCAAGATAAATGAAATTAGATTTGATTTACCATGTCCTTGTTTTCCTTTGGAATTCTTAAAAAACTATTTGTGAGATTTAAAATATTTAATGTCGTGCGATATAACAATAACAATTTAGAGACAAAAATTTTAGAAGAAAATATTTAAGTGCATCACATTTGTAAATAAACGATATCAATTTTTATTTCTTTTTCAAACTCCATACTAAGTATCTTTTTTCAAATTCTACACAAATAATATTATTATCAAATCACTTTCAACAATTATACGTACATTTCAAAATGTATATTTACGTAAATACATTTTTACAATTAGATAATTATAAATATATGCGCGCCATTGTAAAGTTGCGTCAGACGGTCTTCCGATTGACGCTGTTGGGTAATGGTTAGAAAGAGAAACGGGAACGGCCATGTTGAGTCGTCTCGGTTGATTGGTGCGGACGTCCGCAAACATCGAGCCGATGCGTAGTAATAATAAATATTCTATATCTTCACGCTGCGTCAGCCCTACTTTAATTTACGCCCACATACAAATGGCTACGGATAGGCGAGTACGTATATAATAGTGTAGGCAATTAAATCTGTTCGCTAGTATGGAGTGTCGGGGTTGTGCCTGATTTATAAACAACAGATTAACTTTTTATTTTATTTTCACACATTTGTCATAGTATTTTCTCAATTTGTTATGTCTTCGATTCACAACTTAACCAAAAATTAACTTTAATATAATTAATTTACAGTCCTGTAGTAAGAAGTCTTTTCATAAATATTAAGATTGGAATTGTAAAATAAGTAAAATGTTTAATATAGAGACTAGGAGGAAAAATAAAGAAAAATGGTCGTATGATTTTATTTAAATCGATTTTCCATTTATCTCCAAAATCCAATTCGTGCCCGATCAGTTCAATGGTTTCCACGGGCAATTTATTTTTATGTTTATTATATTACATTTAAGTTGTATGAAAGGTTAAATGAACATATAATATATTCTACTTAATTTAAACTATTATTTATAATTCATCAAAATAAATAATTTTGATGAATTGTAAAGATAAGAAAATAAGCTTATTTTCCTAGTTGCCGGATACATTTTCTGGCATTTTATTTCCACTAAAATGTGACGAGCTACGTCTAAACTCACATGTTACCAAAAATACTTATTACTACTTTATTTGACATAATAATTCGGTTAGAATGGAGATTTCATTGGACAATATTGGCGTTAGAATATTGTTTTATATATAAGTAACATAATATTGTGATAGAAAAAAATCTTCCATTCTACATATTCACATCTTTTAATATTCATATCGATAGCAGTTGAAAATTCGTGAATATTGGAATTATTAACAAAATTCTAAAATTTGAATGTTTCCAAATTGTCTACGCTACGCTTTTTGTTCGATATATACATTTTAATCAATAATAATTTTTTCAAAGATGTAAAATTCCAAATCTCCAGTGGGAGGAAATCAGAAATAAAATGTATTTCAATGCTTCTGAGTAAACAATTATGATTCCATAGAATTCTCGAAAATAATGGAATTAGTGACTTAGATGTATGAGGCTTGAGGTTTACGGAATTCTACATCACAAGCCTTATTTATATTGTCAAAGTAATCTCTTTCTTTACTCTCAGGTATGACAAATATGACCTCTTGTAAATAATGAAGACAGGAAAAGGGGCTAGGAGGAAAAAAGCTGGTCATGAAAGAAAGTCACGGTTGCGTCACATTAAACAATGGAGAGGGATTACGAGTGCCGCTGAAATGTTTCGTCACTAACTGCCAACCGTCACTAGTTGGCGCCTTTAGAAGAGGAAGCATAGATTTACATATTATTCATATCCCCACTTTTGTTTCTAATGTCAGTTTAATTTCTGTCGACTATATATTAATATATAAGTGTTAAAATATATATTTAATTAAGTGAGCAGGTTACATAGGCGACAGAAATATTTATTTTATATTATATGTCTGCCTCGTGTGTCATGTACACGGGGTCTACATGGGGACTGCAAAATTTCCAAACTTGTGCTTACGCATGGTTACGAAGCCCAAGGCAACTACTTCAAAGTTTTAGATCGTCTGGATTTTGAACAACGAATATGCTGGATTTTGGAATTTGATCCCATCACTTATTTCAATAATTGATTAATAGCGAACACTACGTTAAATGTCAAACGAAACTTGTGTATTGTTATATTTGAACATGAGGAAACCTAAATGTTTAGATATTACACTGAATGTTAACACTTGAAAGGTTTCTTGTACAAGATTTTATAGATATAGAGTTTGAGTCGCTTCCTTGACCCGTCGATTCGGCTTCACTTTACTTAATGCTTTACATTGTCAATGTTGATTTTTTTTGTTATAAATAATTTTTTATTTGAGTGATTATGGAAACTTTTTAATAAGTAGTGTTTTTGTTAGTAGGTAAAGTTTATTGTCAGACAAAAGTATAATATAAAAAAAATTAAGGAATAAGACTGTGTATTTAGTTTCGTCTCTAGTGATATATATTTTTTTACTCACCGATCGACATATTCATGTGTTCGAATATTTTTTAAAAAGTGTTTACACTATTAGTGTAATATTAATTTATTTTAACTAAACGCATCACGTTCCTTTTAAGTACTAGTGTATAAATATTTCGATCAAAATATTTAGATCTTCTGTTTGATAATAATTCTCATCAAAGTAATTTCATAAATAGTAGCTAGTTAAAAAAATTTGTTTTTTTTTCTATAACGGCTGTATGCATGCGGATTGTTCGCTAATGTAAATTTCCGTTTTTGCATTTCCTGTTTTATGCCGCGTTACTCCTCTCCACAATTTCATTTCACATCTGAAGTACCACTCGTGTATCATAGATTTGTGTTCTTTCGGTTCGCTGTTTCCCTTGTACTTCAATTTTGTTTTTTTTAGCTCATTGTCATTTAGAAAACATCTTTTTCTGTCGTTGGCTTCATTCTCCGTTTTACATTTCAATTGTTTACTTCTTTTTCCGAGCTCAAATACTCATATATAACTATTGCAATAACTGTGTAACTATTTAAGTTAATGTATTGTTGATATTCAAATAGCAATTTTGATTTACACTTAATATATATTATATATATATATATATATATATATATATATATATATATATATATATATATATATATATATATATATATATATATATATATATATATATATATATATAGTTAATTTATTTTTTAATACTAATGCAATAATAATTTTTGTGTAATAAATTTAATTTCGATTTCCAAAGTTGTCATGCACGTTATATTATTAACATTTATATTTAACGTGAATTGGATAGGCTATGGATTTGATAAATACCGTTAACTTGAACCGTTAGTTTTGAGTTAAGATTGAAAGAACAATTCAAGGGTTCAAAAACTTTATATTTTAAAATGGTAAACAAGATATTTCTATAGATGTTGCCAGAATTGTTCACGTAAGTATTTTCAGAAACTAAATTAAATTTAGGATAAAAATATATTAATTCATGTATATATATATATATATATATATTTATATATATATAAATGTATGTGTGTGTGTCTAAGAATATTTGTTAACGAACTTTATGTCTCAGTACCTCGGAATATAATTTGTAAAACAAAAGGTAAATATGGAATCGTCCTTATTTATGGAATCATCAAATACATCATCATTTGTTTGTTTGCCTGCAATTGCTGAGAAATTCCGAAACGGAGAAGTCTGTCCCTATCATATACACTTACATAACGCAATAGTGAATTTCTACAAAATTCCTTAAATTTCTATTCCTAAAGTTTCCAAATAGTTCTATAAACTATTCCTTAAATTTCCTGAAATTCTTTGCAATTTTAAGTAATAATAGTTTAATACTTGTTAAAATCATTGATATGTTATAATAGTAAAACCGAAGTATCAAAGAATCCTCTTACCATTGCTTGAATAAATATATCGATATTTTATGAAATAATAGCAGCGTTATTCTTTTTAACGTCTATTAGTAGAAAATCAAAAGCATACAAAAGCTTAATTCGATTTTTAATTTTTTTTTGGTGTTTAAATATTAGGGCTATCTGATTTTAGAGTAAACCTCGAAATGCAATATCCAATATTCATTATTTTTATTTTGAAGTTCCTTACTTCATAATAGCTTGAAGTCCAAACAAACTTGAAGTTCACTGTGGGATCCTTCAATAGCTGGTCCAAGAATCCGCTGGAGGCTACGCAAGTTGCAAGTCTGCAATATATATCGTGAGGTGTGGGCTGGAGTACCTAATTTACCTTCTTAAAATTCCATATAAATATACAGAGCGAGTTAATATGCTTTAAAACTACGCGAGACTCATAATAAATTTCTACGTCGTACGCTTTCTGAGGAAATAGCTGTTACGTCAATATTCGTATCTTTGAGTTATCTTAGAAGAACTCTTTTTTTTTCATCTTAAAGTACATTTTTGATCGTATAATACGTGCAATATGTCGCACTTTTAAATTAATCTAAGAATATGGAAATCACCTGTATCTGGGAAGATGAATACCAAAGTCATGAGAACAAATAAAATGAAGCGAAGTAAAGTAGGAAATATAAAACAAATTATAAATTAAATAGAAAATTTGAGTTGTAAACGCATCGATTGTTTATATTTATTCATAATGTAGGTACTTGAAATAAGATTCCTTGGCAAGAGTTGAAGCTAATAGCGTTCGTCCTCTAATGAGTTTATTAAAAGAAATTTTAATTAAAGAAAATTTTAGAAATTATCGATCTATGTATATATATATATATATATATATATATATATATATATACATATATATATATATATATATATATATATATATATATATCGATTAAAAAAGCAAATTACAAGTTATAAAAAGAATTTATTGAGTATCTTACCCCGATCTCAGAAACGACAGCAAAAATTACGAAAAAACAGCAGCGTTAGTATTTCATTTAAACCTTACCGGAAAACAAGACTGATGATCATTAATTTTCTTTTTTTAGATACCAAATGTTTTTATTTTTCTTTGCTTTTCCAATGAAGCTTAGTATTGCTTATCAAAATTAAAGCGAAATTAAAAATAATTCAACAATTTTCCTTATTGATTAACTGGACTCAAGATATCACTTACGATCATGCTAAATGTTCGTTTGACAATTGCTGATACACATTTGTTCCGAAAGACTCTATCATTGAGTACGAGATTAAGTCTCATGTAAGCATCGGTTTTCGATTACTCACATGATCGCCCGGTATATCGGTACCGAATTCATTAACTGCAGGTCGCAATCAATCAAGAAATCGTTCTCCAATTCATCTCCGGAATATTCCGGTTTGCTGCACACGATTTTCACGGTTTATTCAATCGCAATATTAATATTGCGATGAATAACGAACATTCTATAATTTATTAAATTCTACGTAGCTAAAGAGAAATTAATACATTATGTGTACTGGCATAAAAATGAAGCATTTTTCAATCTTTACTGAAAATATTAGGAAAGAGATTTTATATATTTCTTTACATATTGTATTTCTATGTTAAATCGATAAAACTTAAAGAAATATATCTCTCTATCCTCATATAAGTTAATTTTACATTTAATTAGATTTTAGTTAATCATCTATTTATCAGCCTTGTGGTAAAGCAACGTAATATATAATTCTAAGTCTAATTAATTACTAAGCATAAAGAAAATTACTGATTAATTGGTTTAATTACAAGCTTCCCAAACACTTCTAGCAAATCGTTAATGACTCAGTAATTCCGTAATATTGCACAGAAAGAAACTTGGGATCCCTGAGTGATATCTCCAGTTACTTTCAAGAAAATATCGTTAGACGTATAATTTTCTAAAAACTCTTAGCTTTGCTACTTATATCTAACCAAACGGTTTCCCAATAGATACATACATCCATTATTTATTTTTAGGCAGCGTAAACATTTTTTTATTTTCTTGTGTTAAAATAATTTTTTTTATATCCTTATACTCATAACACGTGCAATTCTTGAATTGTACACGTGTAATCAAATAAATGTGTAATTACTTTTATATTTTATAGGACTATTACATTATAAATTTAATTTCTTCAAGTAGGTATAACAGGAAAAAGTATTTAATGGATGTAATCATAAAAAAACTATTTTAATGGAAGTAATCATGCACCATACATATATGCTGTACATGGAGGAATTGAAAGACCTGGTCGAAACCTGGGATATGCTAAACATTCCATTATTTTGTTATATTTCGTATATGAGAATGTATGTAAATAAGTATACATAAAATGTAAGTTATCAGTATATTTAATATTTTCTTTGATAGTATTGTACTTTTACAGTAAATAAAATTGTAACTAGTCAGGAACATAAACGAGGACCGAGTATTGATAAGGTTCAGTACATATAAACCATTACGCGTTTCTAAACATATACATGAATTTAACGTGAGGAAGGTTTGATGCTGTGTATTTAAAAAAATATCCTGGACTCCGATTATCTAAGAGTTCATGAAATACATTTATAAGTTTATTTTCCACTAAACTTTATTGAATAAATATTAACAGTTATCGAAAGTTTTAAAGTGAAATGTAATCTTAATAAATAAAAATACACACATCAGTATTTCCAATAAGTATATACTTTATTAAAATCTATTTACTCATATTTATTTATACAAAAAATTAGCTAATAACCAATAATACTTAAACATCATTTAAGGAAATACATACATAAGAAACTTGGATAAAATGAACGTCTATGATTTATTTATAAAAATGTCACAAAATATTTTATTTGGTTCCGGAAAAAGTAGAACTATCTTTTGTTTATTTAATTTTTTTAAATAGTATTAAAAACAATTCCCTTCACCACAATTTAATTGCCTAAAATGGCCATTGCAGTTAATTGCATTCCAACATAATGCAGCAATTTTTTATCCGATGACGCACGTGTCTCCAATACATGCTACGGACCTCCGCGAATGGAAATAGTATGTTGGTCGTAAATTGAGGACCTTGGTAAATATAATAAATTTCGCCTAGTTTTAAATGATGAACAGTTTTTGGAAAATCTTATATTTTTTTAATGTTCAGTTAATTTTCACCATAAAATACTACGATTTGCTTATCATGAAAAAGATGTTAACAAGGTTTTCTAATATGTAACATTTTTATATTAGAGATGAGTTCCGAAAAATAATATGTATATTATTTAAAATAAGAAACTATTTTTATATACCAGTGTAGGTCACACAAAATAATAAATAAAATTGTCTTTTTATCAACTAAATATTACATATTATTAACAAAACTAGAAATAAATCTATTGATAAATTAGACATTGAATTAATAATGGAGTCAAAATAACATATAAAACAATTCGGGTCATCATCCCTTGTTTTCCCTTAAATCTTAAAGAATTCTCTAGCATTATAAACTCACAAAAATCTCACAACCCTTTATCTTCTCTTTAATCTGGTAATGTTTTATTAATCTTCTAATGGTTTGTTGAAAATGTTAAAAATTTTCCTTATTCAAAGTTCAAAAATTTGGAAAAAAAAAAATGTAATATGTTGATATAATTATTTTTATATATTGATATAATAATTTTATATTTGTTTCATACATTTTTATATCTTGCTACTCAAATCAAACGCAATATATATATATATATATATATATATATATATATATATATATATATATATATATATATTTAGTCGTTTTGGGTTATCGTTTAATTACGTGGTATTGGTTGACTTTGTTATTCTGCAAATAAAAGAAAAAAAATTCCTTAACCCACGTACGATGTTCTGTGGGGTTACAAGATACGTGTTACAAGTTTCAAACGGGCAAAGTTTCCACTTGTATTCTTTGTATTATATTAAATCTATTTTTATCATTAAAACGGCTAAGTATGCAGTAGATTAGGGGGACATTTGTTGCAATTATGAAGAAATGTGTATTTCCGAATTATATTAAAATCATTAACGAAAAATCACTAATGACTTTTGTGGTGTGGAATTTCAAGCACTTTCATTATTCCTTTCATAATATGTTCTACAAAATCATGCCATTTAAATATCCGTAAAAAGTAAATTAACATCTATTTCTCTTCTTCTCTTTGATAAGAAACTGATTTTCTTCTATGTCGATACACCGTAAGTTACTGTAATTTTGACTATATATTTAATTTTCCTAACAAACAACCCATGAACTGAATTAAATAGTATAGCTTGTGCTGTTGTTGTTATAAAAGAGGAAGTATATATTTTGATGTTAGTTTCGTATTCTAAATTTTATTTTCTTATTTTTAGTGACCGACATGTAAATTTTGCCATTATTATCTAATATTTTGAGAGGCTCTGACCTATTATGATATACCATAGAATATTTATTATTGTGGGATATTTATTTCTATATTTATGTAAAAAATATATTAATATCTTTTGTAATTCGGTGACTCGAAAAATAAAATATAGTAATCACAATGATAACTGAATTACTCCTATGAGATCATTATCGTAACGAAAGATATAGATACAAGTTTACCTTTCAACCAATTATTGAGATCATCATAGCAAGTCATGCGGGTTTGTTTGGGGGTGATTCTTTACGTCGAATTACTTGAAGACTAGAATATTTTGAATACGTTAATTTTACCTTATAAATTAAAGTTTTATTTTCGCATTTCAAAAAATATTGTTCTCAAATGTAGTAAAGATTAAGGTAATAATAGTTCCTGTGGTGACCATTTTTCTCCATAATGAATTTATACAGAGAAAATTATTTACATTAAGTTATCGATATTAAATAATATTACTCAAACAAAAACAAAAAAAAATTAAATTAAAAAAAAATATAAACACCGTAAATGCTTAATTTACGGTAGTAAGATACGGTAGTAAGACTTTTCTTTAATTTACCAATGACAGGAATCAAGAAAAATATTTTCCTCCGTAACCTGAAAACGAAACGTTTTGGAATTCCCTATGTTTTGCAAATTATTACTTTCCCTATTCTTCTTACTATTTTTATTTATTGCAGTTTTGTTACATCAACCAATCAGTCCTAAATTAAATAAATTTTAAAGCTGTTAAAAATCATAGTAAAATTCCGGCTTTCTCTAATCAATAGTGTTTATATGTAGTCGGAAGTTGACGTAATAAAAACACAGACATGACAGCTAGTGGAGTGTATGCGCGAACGTAATATCGTATATATTTCACTAGAGACGTTCAAACATTTATTTTTTTACTTTATTTCTCGACTTGGTGATCGACAGCAACTAAGTTTAATGGTTTAAGATCATATGATCAGAACTGCTAATAAATAGTACATCCATGTCTCTAAAACACGGTGCATACAAAGGTCGACAACAAAATTAATGCTTTCAACGCCATAAATACATACAATACATTTACATAACCTTAAAAATAATTTTATAAGCCTATTTCTTGATTATAACTAAGGATTATTATTCGCGTTTCCTTTATTAGTATAAAGGAAACGTTTATGGAATTAAATGAGGATAGAAAATATGCGCGGTGACTGTATAGTTTTTAGCCCTTAAAGACAATCTTTGCAACGCGGCTATGTGATGTGTAGCAGAAACAAGAGTGGATAATGTAGTAGGTTTCGTCAGGTTACTTTCATTATCACAGTGAATAATTATATTTTTATTTAGTGAAAATATTAAATACAGTCAGTGTAGACTAGATAAATAGAAAACAATACAGCAGACAGATAATTATGCAAGTGTACATATGTTTCTAATAATTTGTGAATATCCTTGATGAAAATATGAAAATCGGATAGAACAACTTCAATCAGCTCTATTGTCAATGATTTTTATCAATTTTTTTACTCAGAGTCTAAATAATAAACTTGGTGTATTATAATTTAATAAGAAACTAAATCAAACAAACAATATAGATACATAATTAAAAAATCATGCTTTTCCATGTCACAATAGATAAATTTCCTCCATAACTTAATACTTTACCAAAAACTAATTTCCCCCGATTTCGTCTGCGTAGATGTGAAAATTGGGTTAATAGATTATTTTAATTTTTGTCTTCCAAAATTTTTGCTACATGTAGTTTTCTGTTCACGTGTCTTTATATATATATATATATATATATATATATATATATATATATATATATATATATATCGGTAAAATATTATTTCTTAGTACTCTTTCTATCATTTCTAGTGTAAATTCGGATGAAATGCAACTTTTGTTAAAATACGCTGCATTTTAATAAAGTTCGTACTTCTTCATGTATTCACCAACGAAAGAAATTTTGATATCAATTAGGAATCTTATAAGATTAATTGGAATTAAGGAACCCCACTTCAATAAACTTCATTCTTTCGTTATATTTGTGCATATAAAACTCATGATTGAGTATACTAATATCTACAAATATTAAAAATACTTACACTCAAATGAAAATAAACCTACCTGCCGTACGCTAAAAATAAAAATATTTATATTCCCTGATCTAAGAATAGGGTTATCTGATATACATTTGATACAAGGCTAAAGAAAAGAGAAAGAATCTTTTTCACCCATAGTATAAATTTTTATTTATCTCAATGAAACCTTAACTAAATATGCACTATATACAATCTAAGAAATACAAAGCAACGGTAATGGCTAAATTTTTGTAACAATAGTTGCTATACTAAATACATCCTACTAATTTGTATCTAACATCCGAAACTTTTAAATGTGTGTCACACATACTAAACCATTTACTACAAATTTATTACTGACATGACTTAAATTTAAACTAATCGAACACAAATGACAAGCTCAGCATGGAATCGCAATTATGACGACATGACTTTTACATAAAGTCTTAACGAATTAAAATCTTAAATTTTATACAGAATTGTAAATTGTATATTTTATGAAAAATCAAATTAAAATTAGCGTCCTAACAAGAAAGGGCACACTAAAGAAGAAAATTATTAGAGAAGTAAGGGTTAGTCCTAATAAATCACTTTTGGGCCATTTCACTTTGGGCAAGAACGTAAAGTTGGCATCTCGCTTTTTGTTAATGAATTTCGTTTCGGAATTCTGAAATAGATAGAGCGGGTTTATTTTTATTTTCGATTTAAATTTACGGCCGTAAAAGTTTGTAAGAAGACTAGCCATTTTTCCTATTTTCCGCGATTACCTTAGGGTCGGTTTATTTCTTATTTTTATGAGGACTAAACGGATTGTTGATAAAAATTTAAATTGTATGATAGGAAGTACAGAGAGGACTTCCATATATGTATAAAAAAACTAGATCATAATAAATTGAAGAACTAGATAAATAATATTGATAAAATATATATTTATGTATCAGTAACATTTTTATTATTTGCTTTAAAAAATGTTTCGATAAACATTATTAATTAACGTCATCCCAGAATTGAGACCACATTAAGTGTGACGGCCTAGTAGAATCGCTATATATGTATTTATATTTACATATCTTCACCCATATACCTATATTTTTAACCAGATATGAAGATACTGAGAGTACAATAATCGGAAGTCACCTTAAAATTCCTTGATGCGGTCAAATGAATAAAGTTAAATATATTGCATCCATAATATACATTTGGAATATATCTATTATCAGCTCAATGTTTTTGTCTCTCGGACCAGATCGGGCTGCAAATATATGCACAGGTCTTTTCATAAATACAAAATATTATGTAAATTAAAGCCTGTTATTAACGTAATATTTAGGTAATATATTATAGCAAAATGTGGCCACAATTACATTTAATTAAAGGCATTAAATTTATTCTCCTTTACCGTCTGCGCTAATTCCTTTGCGAAGACTATGAAATGTCATTTGAGAAGTAATGATGTGGAATATGAAAAAAATAAGAGTACCCGCACTCAGCTTACTGTGACCTCAAAATAGTAGCGAGTCGATATTGTTTTGTTAATTCCTCACACCTTGGAGCAAACGGATATTCTATTATTAATTATCTACGTCATCAAGTTTTTCGACAAATGTCGTATCAAATTAAAACCTGATTTTTTTAACACGATTAACCATCTTTGCCTGTCCTAAAACTACTGCATATAGCTGCTATCAGAAAGAATAAATGCCGGCGCTGCTATGTACAATTATTAATTAGCAGCCTATAGAAAGAATGCAAAATTTATGAAATCATTGATCGAGGAAAATAACATAAACAGAGTAAATTTTGCAAATTAACTTATGTCCAGTTGCCAAAAGATAGAGATTTCTTGAATTAAGAACTTTTAGTTACCGTACTGAATACCTTATCATATATGAATAAATATAATTAGTAAGTAGGCATAAAGACAATTTATCTTATATATTGTTAAAATAAAATAATCTTGTACGTAGTTGAAAAATGAAATGGAAACGTACTTCAGATACTTCGATTGATATAAGATTTTTGTTATGTAATTACAAATATATTAAAATCTACATATTACCGCCTCCTTATTCATAAAAAAATTAACACGTACTAATCTTAATCTTCGATGAGTGTCGTAAGTTAACGATCATATTTTAATAAGTGGAGAGATATTGATTTTATAATTACATTTTTGTTCGGTAAATTATATTTAAAGTAAAATAACGCTCGTTAAAAGGAAATATGTAAAGTACTTAAATTTCGTTGAGTTGTTTAATTTCGCACTTATATATACAGCTTTAAAAATTAATCATTTATACCTTTTTTTGTAACGATTAATTTATTAATAATAAATATTTTTTTCAGAATGCAAATTACCTACGTCACTTACAGTATTATTAAGTCTGGTAGCTTCTAATTGATTTTAAGATATATGATAAATATATATACATATATATATATATATATATGTATATATATATATATATATATATATATATATATATATATATACAGATACGTGAACATAAATTTACATGTAGAAAAAATATTGGAAGACAAAAATTAAAATAATCCATTAATTCAATTTTGACATTTACGCAGATGAAATACGGGGAAAAATTAGTTTTTGGTAATATATTAAGTTATGGGGGAAATTTTTCTGTTATGACATTTTGATGAATTTTTGTAGTAAGAGGCCAAAATAATCATGCAGTTTCATTAATCTACAGTACCTAAATCTTAAATCGATTTCGAAACATAAGACTGAATGCAATCGAATCAGCTGTTTGGATAATGACATACTTTCCACTCATAGTCTATTATTATTACACTTCATTATTACAAGTAGTTTTAGCGTATATATATATATATATAAATATATATATATATAAATATATATATATATATATATATATATATATATATATATATATATATATATATATAAATATATATATATATATATAAATATTTTTTTTTTTTTCGACTTTATTAATTAATCTATAGATTTCTTGAATATATTTAATATATTTTAAAGATTATAATAACATAGATAACTAGATTCAGATTTATACAAAAATTTTCGCAGCACTTTAAATTTAGGCTAAAAATTTTCTCACTTGATGGGACTTTAGTTTTGATTGGTTAAGACACTAAAATAATATTTTAACTTTCTGTACTTAACATGTCATTACTTTATAATGACTACTTATTTATATTTCTAAATTAAATTTTTAATAATTTACACTATGCGAATATGATTGACACTTCACTTCAAATTTTAATGGAAAATTCCTATAAAACTTCCAAATGATTTTACACGCAATTTTTTTTCTTAATAACATAAAGATTTACATAAGTAAATGAGATAGGCCGATCAAAAAGGAGAAAAAAACCTTGAACCTTCCTTTTAAATTTTAGCATCTCTCGAGTGATAACTTTTAAAATAAAGGAAGTTCACAAAGTCAAAGAGAAAATATATTAAAGCGACTTGAGGATGAAATCATCTCAGTCTATGACTTGGTTAAGATTTTATAGAAAAAATGGAAAGAAGACGAGTCTATCATTACATTATGCACTTGACAACTTCTCATTAACTTAATTATACATGATTTTAGACGTCTTAAATATGAACTCTTTCGTCCACTTTTTCGGTTTTCCTCGTCAGTAGACTTCGACAATGGAGTATCTAATTATACTATTTACTAGTTTATTATATATATTATATACAATTTATAATGTATATATATATGTATATATATATATATATATATATATATATATATATATATATATACATACAGGAAGACGAAAATTAAAATAATCCATTAACCCAACTTTGACATCTACGCAGATGAAATTGGGGAAAAATTAGTTTTAAGTTTCAATAGTAAAGAAGAAAGTAATAAGGTATGGAGCACATTTCTGTGTCGTAACCTGGAAAAGCATGATTTTTTTTATTATATATTTACATTGTTCGTTTGATTTGGTTTTCTATTAAATTATAATACATCAAGTTTGTTATTCAGACTCTGAGTAAAGAAATTGATAAAAATCTTTGGTATTATAGCTGTTTGAAGTTGTTCTGTCGGATTTTCAAATTTTTATCAAGAATATTCACAAATTATTAAAAAAATATGCATATTTGCATAATTATCTGTCGGCTGTATTATTTTCTATTTATCTGCTGTACACTGACTGTATTTAATGTCTTCACTGGATAAAAATAAAACCGTTCACTGTTATAATGAAAGTAACCTGATGGAAGCTACTATATTATCCGCCCTTATTTCTGCTGCACATCACATAGCCGCGTTGCAAAGATTGGCTCTAAGGGGTAAACATTGTATCAGCATCCGCGCATGTTTTCTATCATTACTATTTCCTCATTTAATTTTATAAAAGTTTCCTCTATACTTGGCTATTTTTCAACCATAATCCTTAGTTATAATCAAGCAATTGGATTGTAAAATTATTTTTGAGGTTATGGAAATGTATTTTATGTATTTATGGCGTTAAAAGCATTAATTTTGTTGTCGACCTTTGTATGCACCGTGTTTTAGAGACGTGGATGTACTATTTATTAGCAGTTCTGATCATATGATCTTTAACCATTAAACTTAGTTGCTGTCGATCTCCAATCGAGAAATAAAATAAACAAATAAACGTTTGAACGTCTCTAGTAAAATGTATACGATATTACGTTCGTGCATACACCCCACGAACTGTCATGTCTGTGTTTTTATTACGTCGACTTCCGACTACATATAAAGACTATTGATTAGAGAAATCCGAAATTTTACTATGATTTTTAACAGCTTTAAAATTTAATTTATTTAAGACTAATTGGTTGATGTAATAAAACTGCAATAAATAAAAGTAGTATTAAGAATAAAAAAAATAGTAATTTACAAAATATAGGGAATTCCAGAACGTCACGTTTCCAGCTTAAGGTAGAAAATATTTTTCTTAATCCCCATCATTGGTAAATTAAAGAAAAGGTCGGTTTTTATAATTACCATAATTTTTTTGCTACTTTAAGTAACATTATTTCATATTAATATATTTCATATTTCATATTATAAAACTTAATAAAGATAATTTTCTCTATATCAATTCATTATGGAGAAAAATGGTCACCACAGGAACTATTATAACCTTAAAATAATCTTTGCTAAATTTGAGAACAATATTTTTTGAAATGCAATAATAAAACTTTAATTGATAAGGTAAAACTAACGTATTCAAAATATTCTAGTCTTAAAGTAATTAGACGTAAAGAATCACCCCCAAACAAACCCGCATCACTTACTATGCAAATCTCAATAATTGGTTGAAAGGTAAACTTATATCTGTATCCTTGGTTATGACAATAACCTCATAGGAGTAATTCAGTTATCATTATGATTACTACATTTTATTTTTCAAGTCATCGAATTAGGAAAAACATTTATATATCGCTGCAAAATATGAATGTATTAGAGAAATATCGAAATAAATATCTCACAATAATAAATATTTCATGGTATTTCATAATAGGTCAGAGCCTATCCAAATATTAGATAATAGTGACAAAATTTACATGGCGGTCACTAATAATAAAAAAATAAAATTTATAATACGAAACTAACATCAAAATATATATTTTCTCTTTTATAACAACAGCAACACGAGTTACACTATTTAATTCGGGTCATGGGTTTGTTTGTTAGGAAAATTAAAATTACAGTCCTTGTATCGACATGGAAGAAAATCAGTTTCTTATCAACGAGAGGAAGAGAAATAGACGTTAATTTACTTTTTACGGACACTTAAATAGCATGATTTTGTAAAATATATTATGAAAGGAATAATGAAAGTGCTTGAAATTCCACACCAAAAAAGATATTAATGGTTTTTCATGAATGATTTTAAGATAAACTGGAAATACATATTTCTTCAGAATTGCAACAAATTCTCCCCCAATCTACTGTGTACTTAGCCCTTTTAATGTTAAAAATAGATTCGATCGAATAAAAAGAATACAAGTGGAAACTTTGCTCGTGTGAAACTTGTAACACGTACATCGTACGTGGGTTACAGGAATTTTTTTTCCTCTATTTCCAGAATAACAAAGCCAACCAAAACCACGTAATTAAAAATAACCCAAAACAATTAAATATATATATATATATATATATATATATATATATATATATACATATATATATGTTGCTTTATATATATATATATATATATATATATATATATATATATATATATATTGCGTTTTATTTGAGTCATATGATATTTTTCTTTCGCTACAATCTAGCATTTGACGAAAAGATTTGTGAAAGCGATGGTAGTAATAGCGAAGAATTTAATATATTAAAAATTATTTTCTCAATCTTAAGATAATTTTAGGTAATCATGGGACTAATGACACTGAGTCCTTGATATAAACATTAATTAAACAAATATAAATTTATATCAATAAATTACTTTTTTTTCCCATAATTTTTCCGAATTTTGCAACTTTGGATGAACAAAAATATGAACATTTTCAACGAACCATTAAAATATTAATAGATCATTACCAGATTAACCCGACGAGCGTAAGGTTAGAATATGTAACACGGAGCGCCAAGTGGGTATAACACATGTATATGATAGTAATTGTGGGATTTTAATACAATATTATTTTTATAACTTATTTTATTGAGTACTAAATTAATATTTACTTCTATTTTGAACTATATTTATAGATGAAATGAAAAAAAAAAGGAGATATATTATTTATTAAGGGAACTAAGTAAATGGACAATTTAAACATATATTTATTGCTTAAGGCACATAGTCATCACTTTTTGTCAAAAATATAAAAACAAAAACAACATAAAGTATTTTTTCTTCTAATAAACTAAACGTCAAAACAAAATAATACTTTTATCTTATCAGAAAACTAATAAAAAATTACTTATTCATCTTGAGATCTAGTGCACCTATCACAGACGAAAATGGCATGTTCCATACATAAATAACGCTTACATTGGTAACAAACGTATTTAGTTTTACGATCTTTTTTTGTAGGACATACTTCACAGCTCCTTATTGTTCTGGTTACTTTTTGTGCAGGATTTGAAGATTCACCAACATGATCTTGGATCCTTTTACGAAGTTCTATTGGTAAATGAAGGTTTTCCTTTCTGTTGCCTAAATGTTCTGAAATCAATTCTATTCCTAAATCTCTGATGAAATCTCTACTCTTTACTGGCGAGTTATTCTTATTAGCTTTATAGATTATCATGCTATTTGTACCTGACATATTCAAAATGGCATAAAAAAATGACCATTGGCCATCTTTTTGTATTGCGTGAAACATCATAATTGCTACATAATTGGTCCACAACATCTACACCTCCTTTCGTTTGGTTGTAAAATGTAATCGTTTAAGTTATTTCCATAATAGTTTTTAAATGATATTATATGGAGCTCTTTGTACCAGTAATATGAAATAAAATGTACTCAAATATGTCCTGTGATATTCTTTGTACACAAATATTACACGCTAATCTGTGAAACTCGTAGGTCCAATAGGGTTGTAGAGAAAAACTAGGTACAATTTATAAAGGGCGAAAGAGACAAATGGATTACAACACAGAATGAATGCTAAAGTCAATTTAAACATATTAATTCCTTTAGACGATACATTAAAATAAACAAAATCTACACATTTAAAAATTGAGGGATATTATGTTTCTAAAAAGTTACTACGTTACTAGTTTATGCGGGGCAGAAAACATCATGACCGCTTTCTTTTATTATCAATAACGTGTAAATAATATTTTTAGATTTTACGTGTGAGGGAGAATCATAGTCAAGGATGAAAAACTCTAGAGAAGCAAAATAAGATAATCTTTTATGTTTCCACTATAGTAATAAACACGAGAATAACTGAAATATTGGTAAATAAATTTCATTTCCTTTGTGCATATTTCATTACCATCACAACGTACCATTCAAAATAATATATTATGATCCTTTCAACAGCGCTTCCAACCGGAAATCGTTCGATGGTTAATAAAACTTTTAGCTCCATTTTGAAAGTATCAATATATTTCTCACGTACTGTCTCCCCAGAGAACAAAGAAAAAACATCCCGTCAGAGAACTTCCAAATATTTTCCTTAAATTATATCTTGTCTAGCTTTGAATCCCGCCAAAAGAAAAAGTTACCCACTCGTTACCAATCAAGCGAATCGATAAACTTGAGCTTGGAAATGTTTTCTTTTCTTCCACTCGCGGGCTCTTTTGAGAAAAGTTTGCCGTACCGGAAACCGATTCTGTGTCGAGATACGTCAACTTATTTTTATTCCGCATATATGGTTTGAGTATTAAAACATTTTTGTTTCGAAAATTGTATCTTATCAGGTTGACTGTCGTCTGCTATCTAGGGTGGCTGCAAACATTTCAAAAAAGGCTGCTAGCAGCGTATATAGTAATAATAACATTAACTTTGAAAATATCTTTATATGCGTTGGGACTCTAAAAATAAATATGATGTAAGGCTATGTTTCCATTTATTTTATACTATTAGACTACACGTAAAAACAAGTGACAAAAAAGAATATTTTACACATTTCTTTACATATTAGAATTCACTCGCCCTCCATCCAGTTCTATGTACCGTACTGTAACAGTAAACAATTTAATTCTCCTCACAGGATGTCGCAAGTGTTTTAAATTGACACTATATTTCTCTTTACTATTAAAGGCTGAGAAATCAAACAATGTAATGAAATTTACACGAGCTTTTATTATATTTATTTTAGTTGGTTTTGCTGGAATTCAAAACTATAAAAAATTTAAAATTAACAAGTTAAAAATACCTTAAAATAATTGTTTGCCAATTCATTACCTTTTCCAATTTAAAACACTTCCTTATTGGCATACATCATAAAAATGTGATATTTTTCTATAAATTCTTAAACTTTTTCATATATATTTTTTGTACTGCTTGGATACTAAATATAACTTCATGTCAACTTTTCATTATTAAATCTACACACTGAAACTTGAAAACAAAACTAAATTATAAAACACAAGTCAAATCACGATATTTTTTCCGTTATATTTTCATATTATAAATTAGTACGTATATGAAAATTACAATTTAATAAAAGATGAAACAAGAATTTATGAAATAATTAACTCAATAATTAAGTTTTTTGCCTTTTATTTATAATAGGTGGCTTTAAAAAAATTATATCATAAAAATCTATCAAGTTAAGGAAAGACTTCTGTGAATAAACTCGGCTTCGACTTCAAAATTACACTTAAATTATGTCTGTTTATTTAAAACTTTATCGATTATTTTAATGATTTTGAGTAACATGAAACTAATAATTTAAAAAATCCGACAAGCTTTTCTAACTTTGTTAATTTTGATAAATATTTTTTTTTTTTAAAATACCATAGGTTTAATTTACAAGCTTAAAATTTTGAAAAGTCAGTAACAGAACAACCCACCCGAGAACTTTTAGAGAAACTACTGAGCATAATTCAGTTAAATAATTTTGATTTCGTTTAGTAGTTTAGATTTAATGAGCGTTTATGATCCATAGAAAAATATGTAATGAAATTTTTCCTAATTTCCCATCCTTGAATCCAGTTGCACAAATAAAATTTATATTGACTATTAATGCAACTGCCATTTAAAAGCGATAAACAATAAGGGGTTAATTTTCCTAATACAGACTTTAACTTATTTTTCGTCATGTTCATTCAGAAGTTTAAATTTCTTGTAAAGATAATAACTAATAGAAAAATTGCATATTAAAATTGCAGTTACAATTACTTATCACTACTTATCCAAAATTTTGGTCTGTAATGAATTTAATCAATATTTATTAATCCGTATCTGAATCTAACATCACTATTGCTAAAAAGTGTTTGTGCTCGTATTTAAATACATTTTAGAAATATACAAACTAAAAAGTTACTATTGGTAAAATAAAAACCAAAACCGAAATTCCACCAGGGTATGTTACCCCTGACCTGTTACCATTGTCACGGGTATATTACCCCTGACAATGGAATGGATTTGTAGATAATTCCAAATTTGTTTAAAATACTCACCGTAACATGTAGATTTTTACTTACTGTCTCGAAAAGTAATTAGCTATTTGATATACTTCATTGATCTGAGATCATTTAGTAGAAATAAAAGATGAAAGTTACAGAATGACATAATTCTATTAAAAGTGGATTAGATAATGTAGATCTTATGTATCGCCTTTACTGTCACTCATATGAATGTAGCGGTAAATACTAGCAATTTACTATAACGTTTTCCAATTGGCAGACATAAAATCTTTCAAAATTCTAAACTTAAACGGACTAACCTTTGATAAGATAAAATAGCATGTTTTAATTTCCTTTGCAAGTTGATATAGGATTTGATGCTATTTATAAAGACATGGTGAATTGTTCAGAATATGAGACATAAAAAATAGGCCCAAAATATCAAATAAGCGTCTCGAAAGTTGAAAATGGTTAGTACATAATTACAAAACTCGGAAGAGTACACAAGAAGTTGCATCTAACCAATATGTTATGTCAACTATATCAGCTGCACAAAAAGCTGATCCTAAACAATACAAATGTGTGCTTTGCCAACGCAAAAGAGATAAGAAATTTTCTCCAAATTGCTCTAAAGGCCGCAAAATATGATACGCTTAGGATATCGAAAAACACCGCGCTCTTTTTTATTTTAAGACTAAGTCATATTTACCATTGATTGAAAGCGTTACCGCTTTCCAGTTTATATTTAACTTATTATCTTATTTGTACTCATTATAATTATATTTTATTACTTGTAAGAAAAACTCCAGATTTAAATAAAAAAAAATAAAGTGCCTTTATTTTAGTGAAATTATGATTGATTTATGTTTAGATTAGTTGAATAGCATACATTTTACTTCTTTTATATATAAATATAGTTATTTAATAGGTACATTTTTAGGACTGTACTATAGCGCAAATATAATAATATGGAAAAGTAATTTATTTCCTTCTGTTTATCCGATTTATTTAAGACGTCTGTATGAATATATTTTCGAGAATATATTTTAGTAAAATGGGAATGTATAAAATAAATTAATTTTAATCTTTAAAATGTTATTTATTTTTACTTCAGTACGAGCTTTGAGTCTTTAACGACTATTTAATCGGAAGTGTTTTTCAACCCAGCTATTTTCCTAAAGAAGATAAGGAATCATAAAAACTTTTAAATATTAATCACCACTCTTTAATGTAACTACGTGGGAAATATAGCAAAGGATAAAAAGACCATTACATAATATGCGCAATAATATCATACTTTTACTTAACACAATGCTTTTCTCCCTTTCGTACATCCATATAATTTTTTATTATGTTAGAAAATAACCAGCGCAACGTTAAGAATTTGTATAACCGATAGAACTAACGATTGACTTTTACATTACAGTATTTAGTGTTCATTTCAACTCACCGTATCGCATACATTAGCGCAGGAACCTGAAGCGAAAGAAAGTGGTGAGAGCGTTATGGGAACACATTAAGGATGGGCCCAGTAAAACACGCAGTGCGGAGTGAATACGAATTTTCCGCAAACAAAACGCTTCTTTGATCCAAAAAGCGGAAGGCACTAAGTTAAAATTATTAAGTATATCACTTCCATTTTGCTATTTGTGCTCACTTGATACAATGACATATAAATTATAGTGAAAAGGGATTTAAACGTGGGAAGTGTATCGAGTTTTTTTTACTTTCATTTATTATTTTATTACATTTGGCAGATTTTTCAAATAAATTGTAATGTCTATAACTTCAAAGATAGTGTCTTGTGTAGAAGAGTGTTCCATTAACTCAAGAATTATATAAATTTAAATTGCAAATTTTTGCAATTACATAAACCCTTATATATATATATATATATATAAATATATATATATATATACATATATATATATATATATATATATATATATACATATTAATAAGATATATTAATAATAACCTATTATACCTATTAATGTATGCTATTTAAAATAATGCTTGAGAAAAATAACATCAACTCAATTAGAACCGGCTTACTGGGACACAGGTACACAAAAAACCAACTTCAAAAAAAAATAATTCAAACAAAGTAATTCTTAACTCCAAAAAAGTTATTCGCAATAAATGACTAAGTTACTTATTTTTGAATTCGTTGCCAACATTGTCGATTAACTTAAATCTCTAATTTCATTTAATTTCTATTTTCAATAGTTATATAATCTTAAATGTTTAACCTTAACTACTAATTTACTCATAATACGAAAAAAAATTCTAAAGGGTGTATTTACAGTATAAAATTTAATATTTGTTTAGGTTAATGGGCGGAACATATGATTAGTCAAATTATGATTCATGAAGTAAGCTAAAAAAAGCTAAATACGCTATAACATAAACAAGTTTTAAGCGTCTAAATTTCATGGTAGGGATAGAGTATTATTTTCTCATTCGCTCTCGTGGAACATAAGGACCATAACCACAATTACATCACATTTAATTATTACCGTCTCTGTCTAAACATTAAATCTCTATAAAATTTCTTTATAATCTCTGTAAATCTTTCCTGCTGCTTTCAATTATGGACATTTTTCAAATAATTTCTCTTTTCCCTTCTTCTGTATAATTCTTAAAGTTAAGAGACGTTTGACCTAATTAAAGTATTAGGTGTGATAAAATTATACAACCTTAAAATATTATTATTACACAAGGTATGTTATGTTATATAACCCATGTTTCGGTTTTCCAGAGTGACACTTCCAAAATTAATGAATAACAGAATAATAAATTCAACCTACGAAAATGTTACATTTTTCTTTATTGTAACTGATATTAAATATTATTACCTTCGAAAAGTAATATTCAGATCAGCACACAAAACAATGTTTCAAACGTAAACTGCGTTAAGTGAATGACAAATTACTTTTCAACACGAATGTCACCTCGTCACAAGGTAATAATGATAAATGTGTTTGACGGAATTGTAAATGAAGTTATTCAAAAACACGATTGAGCGTATTTAAATGAAAATAAACTGAGGAAATGAGAGAGCCGTGACAACGCTGAAAATTTGATTTGCGGGTGGGGTTAGCTACCGACATACATATATGTTCAAAACCTTTATGCTATCTCCTGAAGAGTCAGATAGAGTTTTAATTCCAGATATGACAACCAAAACTCTCTAAATTTATATCTTGCTCCTAACATAATCTCCACTAATTTACATACAAGTATTCATTATGATTCCTTGCTGAAACAATTAATAATTTCGTCGTAGCTGTCTGTTCATCCATTCGTTAATATTCGTTTGTCCGTTCCGCTACATTTTTCTTCAGTAGTATGTACACAAAATGTTCATATGTACATAAAAATTTAGAAATAGATACTTTAGCATTGAATTAAAAAAATAATTGACCTGTATCGGCAATTTCATGAAAAATTGACAATGAGGAATCCATAACTTATGCTTCTCTCAACAAGCTCTTTGCCGGTTGCACATTAACAATATTGGATATATTTGCAACTAGCCGAGAATAACTCAATTCGCTAGGTTACTTTTTTGGAATGTTTGTAGTTTTTTTTAATCTAATATAAAAAACGTTCATCACATTTTTTTTATTCTTACTTCTTTTTCGGTATACAAGATTTACTTATGTATCAAGTAATTTCATCAAAACACAATATTATATATTATATTTGCTGTCTTGTTGTCTACCGCATACACATATTGATTATATTCTTGTCTGATAGGTGATGAAGTAGCATATAGCTGGAACAATGAAAATCATTTTGATCTCCATCCTTCCCTACTAATACATTCGAGTATATTCGAGGATATTCTCGTATATTTGAAGTAATTTAATTTAATGATGTTAATACATACACATTTAATACTTGTAGAATATTCCAGAATATTCTGGATCTTTCAATCCATTTCATTCTACTATTATTCGAGCATTCTCTCGTGAATTTTAATTCATTAAATGACGTACGTTTAGTGACCACTAAATCGATTGAGAAAATGCCCAAATTAGAAAATGTTCATCCACTGTGTCTCCCATATCACTACAGCTATCTACACGCTGTAACTATAGCATGCAATGGCGTACTCGAGGTTACTACTGTAAAAAACCCCAGTATGCCTGCGATGGGAAGTTAATTATATTTGATTTGGCGTTTTTTTCTTTATATATGCAGTATTTACCTTCTACTTGTTCATTTTGTCATTCGGAAAAGAATCTTTCGCTCTTTCTCTTTTCTTTACCTGGACCATTTTGATTATAAAATATCAACTGATGCATGCCCGTCAAGCTTGTCTCTATATAGAGTCAGAAACCTTAACCACCACCACCTATTATAATGCACCTCGACGGTTAGAAAACATTCACGATCCTTCCGACCTACTTCATGGACATATACATTTGAGGATAGGTTAATACTTTGTCACTCATTCTAAATAAAGGTATACTTGTACATTCTCAATCATTCTAGTAAATACAACGACAGGAGTTTAGTGGTCTTCAGTTGATCACTTTCATCATTTAACCAACCTACTGTACGATAGGAGACGCAGGACCACTACTGCACACAAAACCCGGTTTTTTCGGCAGTAAGCAATTACACACACTATCTAAAGTATGGCAACTTTGGGACTTTAATCTGTAATAGTGCTCATGGGTAGATTGCAATGCACTTATTTTTTTTTAAATCATACCACTTTTTTATATTCAAAAATTGCCATAAGTCATTAATATAAAAATGCATAACCTGTATCCTACATTTCGATAAACATAAGAAATGTGGCAATATTGCATAATTACTCTTCTTACCGATCAATAGTGAATTTGATTTGTCTAACCATCCCTTTCATTTTCATAGTTTTTCCATAAAAAGGATAAAAAAGAAAAGGATGTCAAAATTAGTTTCAAGGCCAACTTTGTTTACATTTTGTAAATCAAAATTATTGCCATTTAAAAATATTTAACACCCATTCATTATTGCCCCAAATATAAAAAGTTAGAAAAAAATTATTATCGATTTTTAAAATAAACTTCTCGGAATAACTATTAATACGATATTTTTTCATTTGTCGTTTAGTTAATTTATTATTCCCTACTATTTAATAAAATAATAATATTTTTAATTGCTTATTCCAAATTCATCGTTATAGATTATTTATTATTTAATGTGGCAACACTCATACATTTATTCTGGTCAGAATATATTTCAAAGTTTTGTTTGACATAACAGTTGATTGGTTTAATACGATTTTATTCTGTTATAAATGATTTGTGATTTGTCATATCGAGTGAGTGAAATTACGAATATGTCGTTTTGTAGTTCTGATGGAACATGGTATTAGTATGCCAAATGTCATTATAATAACCGTAATAATGTACGTTGAACTTTATCTGACAACCAAGTCTTGTTACGATCAATTCAATACAGGAGGATAACCCGTCAGTTCTGTGATATCAAGTGATGCTTCTCCAACAATATCGATAAACATGGAATAAAATGTGCTAACTGATTTTAGAAGGAAGCAAAATTTGAACATCAGACGCACAACGTAGATAATTTAAGTCAAAATTGTTGTCGTCGGTTGCAAAAGTGCGGGTATGGAGAAGAAAGGGAAGGTACTTACACGGAAACGGAATATAAAATTTGGGTATGTATAAATACTAAATATATTCTAAAACAAAATTATTTTTATTTTAATTACTATGTACGCGTGTTTAAAAAACTAGGTTTGTTGAAACGAATAAATGACACTTCATTTTAACACTTGAGATTTTGCAAAGTTTGCAATAGGCGTACACGTTGCGAAACTGATATTTAGTGTAAAGATTAGATTGTTAATTTAATCATAATTGTGATTTTATACAAAATTTAAACTTTAATTATTTTATAAACTAGGCGACCAATTGACAAAAATAAAATATTGTCGGATTACATATGATTAGTAGGACAAGTGTTTGAAGTGACAAAATTTCCTTCATATACATAAGGTATATATAATATATATACATATTTAAAATGAGAATTACCTTAAATGTTTTATCGTCACATTGATATTTTCTCCAAAAGCAGTACTGCGTAGTCTCATTATCTTCTATTTTTATATTTGTCGAGAATAAAAACAAATAGACTTACCTATTTAATATGACAACAATAAAAATCATTGTGCAATAATATTCATATTCAAGTATTACATTTAACTAAGTAGATTTCAGATCATATTTTAAATTTGTCATTATCAAACACAAACATCTATTATTAGCTATTAATACAATAGATTTCAGAATAAAGTACTTATTCACATAGCATGACCTTTGTTGACCTGCATATATTGTTCTTTATAAATGTAACTAATAACGAGTGGCGGAATAATCGGGAGTCATTTCTGGCCCGGAGAGCAGCGTTAGTTGATTTATTTGGAAAGAATTTTTTAACTCATTTCCAAAAAAAAGTATGAGTAGTTTTTGTAATCCAATTTGTAAAATAACATTTTGCTACCAAATTAAAACATGATTTTTGAATTGATTTACTTACTTGCAGATAAATTTTCACATCATGTCTGAAATAATTATGTATCAGTTTTTGTTAGAGACTGACTAATGACTATATAATTGCTTCACTGGTCCAGTGGTCACAGCTCGTGACTTGCCTTCATATTCAGTGCATTCCTATTTGCTTGCGCTACAACTTGTTTATACCTGTTCGCGGATAAGTGAGTTATCTATTCGCAAATACTGAACTTTGGTCAGTTAAATCTAACTCGCCAATAGTAATGTCGGACATCTTATGGTAGCAGCGCCCCTACCTTTTTATATCAGTATGGGCTTACTTCACAATGTAAATATGTTCTTATGCTAACAGATGCTTATTTCTATTAAATACTTATGTAAAAGTTAGTAGAAACATCTGTCTTATAAGCTTTCATTGAAAAAGTACTTTAAATTCAAATAACATTTGCGACAGCCATAAATCGAATGTTCATTTTAGAATATCAGTCGTGTGTGGAGGAGTTTATCGTTTCTCTTTCATTTACCTTGACGATAAAGAATGATTGTGGACTCTGTTTTGCCTTGAGTTTAAGTTTTTCGTAGCGCTTTGACTATGAGTTTGCATACAACTCGAAAAGTTTTAAATTTTTTGAGTGCATCTGTTGTGTTTTATCAAGAAATATGTAAGAACATACATCTCGAACTGATTTTAATTACGATTTGGCGATGATCGTTTCTCCAAAATATTATAATTAAATTAATTCTTGAACATTTTGGTAGTTGCCGGTATATTCCTGGAGAATCCGTTCGAACAAAATAATTTCTTACAAAAAATTGTACAATTAGATCACACAGATGCGCGAGTAATTATGTGATAGATATTTTTGCGTTTCCATGGATGAAACTACCAATTCCATTGGGCAAAAATGGGTCACGTAGATATTATAACCTTAAAAATAAACATAAGTTCTGCTTGCAAACTAATAACCTCAAAATTTGTGCAGATCATTAATGGGACAGCTTTCGGTGTTTTCGAAAACAGCCTGAAATTATAACGGTAGGATGATGCTTGAAAAAATTATGAAAGACTAATTATCCTCAATTAAATGAAACTACGTGATGTAGTATTATTTCTTCTTTCTTTAAGTTCTTTCCCACTACCTAGGTTTCGTTGTATTACAACATTTTCAGGTGGGCTATTAGCAAAGATTCAATCATTAAAAAATATCTATCATATAATTACTCGCGCATCTGTGTGATATAATTGTACAATATTTTTAAGAAATTATTTTGTTAAAACGGACTCTTCAGGAATATACCGGCAACTACCAAAATTTTCAAGAATTAATTTAACTAAAATGTACATGATATGTTTGGAGAAACGATCTTCGCCAAATCGTAAATAAAATCATTTTGAGATATATTTCCTTGCATATTTCTTGATAAAAACACACCAGACGCACTAAAAAATTGAAAACTTTTCGAGTTGCATGCAAACTCATAGTCAAAGCGCTATGAAAACTTAACTTAAACTCAAGGCGAAACAGAGCCCACAATCAGTCTTTATCGTCAAGGTAAATGAAAGAGAAACGATAAACTCCTCCACACACGACGGATATTCTAAAATGAACATTCGATCTACGGCCGTCGCAAATGTTATTTGTATTCTTTTTTTACTCTTTCAATGAAAGCTTATAAGACAGATGTTTCTACTAGCTTTTACATAAGTATTTAATAGAAATAAGTATCTTTGCTAACAGCCCACCTGAAGATGTTGTAATATAACGAAACATAGGTCACGGTAAAGAACTTGAAGAAAGTAGAAATAATACTACATCACGTAGTTTCATTTAATTGAGAATAATGAATTTCTACAAAATTAACGCCAAATATATTCAATAAAGAATAATTATTTTTACTAGAAATTCTGTAAGTCAATAGCTTGACGCAGGTTGTAAAATTAAGACGAATGGATTATTTCCATTATCCATCAGATTGGTGGAGAAATCAGAAACAGTTTCAAAGACGAAACAAGATGAGTTCATAAATAATGCCAAAAATGTTTCTAAATGCAAAGTGATTTTCAAAAATTTAAAGAAATGCATCCTAATATTTCGCCACCGCTACAGCCCGTTGATTTTTTGTAACGATTCGTTATAGTATAGGAATAGAAACAGTATGTTAAATTATGTAAATTGCTATTTCTTTAGATGGTGAGCAACTGCTGCAATCAGTGAGTGCAAGGCAGAATTCATTAAAATGTCTATTCTGAAGGAAAAAGTAATTCTTGAAGTAATAAAAAGTATTAGTAATCCAGATTAAATACTGCGTACAAAAATATTATTTATTTCAATATTTTTAATTTCAGCATAATGGAAATATGGTTGAAAAAGAAATAAAAAAAATTAATATATAATTATTTTCTATAGAGGTTAACATTTTGCCCATCGAAAAATTTCATAAAAATGTTTATATAGAGCAAATTATCAAGTAAGGAAAGTATATAAAAATTAATTCTTACATTGCACTGTCCAGATTATTCGAAAAATTATTTTTAAACTAAATTTTAAAAAATAAAATGCCAAAAATTTTAAATAATTTATATACAAATTTAAAAATCTGGGTTGTGAATAAAATTTCTCATGAAAATTCTATGCCCCAATATCCAAGGTTAAATTTGGTTTCACGATTTGCGTTGTATTAATTTTCTTGAGTCAGATAAACATTACAAAATTTATCTCAAAATAATTCATGCAGAAGACCGGTCAGAAATTTATTAGAAGGTTAGTAGATTAAATAACAAAAGACCTATCAGTCCGGCCCTGGTATGTCCTGAAAATCACTACTTGCTGATTGAATTATAATGTAATGAATATTCATTTTACCTTCAATTAATTTAAAGTTTACTTTTAAATAAAACAAGTTGCGATGTTTCTCCAATTCGGCCTTAAAGTAGCCGTCAGAATCCGACCTCTGCTTATAACTAATAAATGGACAGAAGGAAAACAAAGGAATTCAATATATCTTTGCTTATTCTATTTAAGAGAAATGATTGTTAACACATTTGCTAAATAAAATATCGTCTTTTTTTCGCAATTTACTACCTGAGTTAGATGCTCATCTAATTCACACGCTGGTAGTACTTTTCTAATTTTACGTTTTTAAGGTTCATAAAGATTCAGAAGATTTCAGTGTCCATACCAAAATGTTTATTAATGAAATATATAAATTGTGATACCTCTGCCTTGTCTTAAACACGTTAGTTTATTCCCATTTTACCTTAATCAATAAATTCTTTCTATATACTTAGCTTTTTACGCACTACAATTTTTAAATAAATTTATGGTTCATGTAAGCACGCATGCACGTGCACCAGTGAATGTAATAAATACGAATAAATTTAAGTGAAATTAGAAAATTTAAAGTATTTCTTTGTATTCGATACAATTTAATAGAAATAATATTAAAAATTTAAGACGTTCTTTAAAATTATAATTTAAAAAAAGGGAACTGTTGTACAAAACTCAAAAAATAATTCTCGTTTAAAAAAATTACAATTTTATCGTATTGAATATATTTGGCGTTAATTTTGTAGAAATTCATTATTCACAATTAAATGAAACTACGTGATTCTACTTTCTTTAATTTCTTTACCACGACCTAGGTTTTGTTGTATTACAACATCTTCAGGTGGAATAAATAAACAAAATATTTATTTATATTTACCAAATTTAATTGTATTCATCCATAAAATTTAATTGCGGTCCGTCTTAAAATGAAAAAGTTATTGTGCTGGGACAAATGAACAGAGATATAAAATGCCTGTATTTTTACTAATGCGTTAAATTAATATTATTACATATTTCTTGAGTTTAACACAAAGTATATTTTTAATTTTCGTTATTCCAAAATATGAAACCCATGCACATTGCATGGGTTTTCATATCACTGCGTAGATAAATGGACTGTTGTTAAAAACTAGTAACTTTTAGATTTTGTTGTTTTCATCAATGGAAGGGAGCAGAAACATTTGGAAACAAATGATAGAAGTTCATATTATCCCAAAGCTTTTTTCCTAATTATATTTTGACACTTTATATAATTTATTTTCACATTCGTCAGTTTTTTTTTATATTTATTTTGTCTTTGATGTGTCATTTGCACAAAGAGCCAATTTAAATTTTTTTGGTAAATATAAATAAATATTTTGTTTATTTATTTATATACCTCCCCACACAATAAACTTGAGGGGAGTTATTTTTTCAAGGATCGCATAGCGATGTCATTAACGAGGTCTAATAAAATCCTTTCCGCGATATGAATTGACAAATCGGTGGTAGGTTTTACCTTCTAACTTCCTAAAACTGTATTCGAAAACTTTTGAAAAATAAGGTTACTGATTACTGCGTTTTTAAGTACTTTATTACAATTTTATTTTGGCCAATTTCATTAATAAATTTAAAAAATAAAAACAACGAAATTATTTGTCTTACCCCTTTCCTACACGGCTATGGATATACTTGTATTTACGTATTAAAAATTATATTTACTTTAATATTTGTAAAATTTAAAATATTTGTACCATATAAGGGTGTATATATAGTACAAGGTCTATTTGTATTTAACAAGATTATTTTGATTTTAATTCTTACATAAATTCATAAATACGATATTATTACTTAAACGCCATTACTTATAACCGATCTGACAAGTAAAGTAATTAAAAAATTAAGCTATAAAAATCCCACAAGCATAAATCAAAAACATTTAATTACGGTGTTGCTAATTGCTACTTCCAAAATCATTTTGCTGTATTCGTTTATATTTTTGGAAGATGTGCGTGTCTAAAAATCTCTATAAAGCATGTAGCACGTATCATATTTCAGTTCACGTACTGTAGAGTAGAAATGTGAAATATTTGTTTTGATAATAAACTACACTCTCTCTTCGAAGGTAAGTTCCATTGAAATTACGTGAACCTGTAAAGTCGGCGATTACGGAACGTTGACGCTGAATAATTATGTACTACTTTTTCAACGACTAGCTCAGTCCCGTATCTCGTATCACATATGCACGAGAACATAAGAGTTTGTTCATTTATTTATTTACATACTAGCAATATTAACGACGCTGTTCAAGAGAAGGTTGGCACAGGGAATAATGTCGCACAAGGAATAAATGAACAAAAGTGGCACAGGGAATAAATAAATAAAATCGCTACGTACTTTTAAGATACCTAAATATAAAGATATGTTTATAAATTTATAAAAGTCTTCACAAAAATTGTCCTTTAAATTCATGTCAGTGACTAATATTGCGACAGTGTTTTAATGCAAAACATATTTGTTTCTATTAGGTACCAAATATAATATATAGCTGGGAATTGCCTTAACTATTACATTAGTAACATCTTCTGTGATAATAACAATACTTCTTCTGAAACAATGGAGCCTATAACTCGCTACTTTGTTTGCTGACAGGCGGCTCTTTTGAATACATAGGTCTCTTCAAAATTCTGGTTTATATCATTATAATAGTTGACGGCTACAATACTTTTTGTTGGAAAGTAAATTATGCAACGTGATGAAATGTCTCATGTATATTTTTGTTTAAATTTTATGGCATAGCTTCAATTTTAATCGCAGCATTATAAAGCATTATATGCAAATGGTCGAATGTAGCAAAAAAATTATGCGCTCGTATATCTCAGAAACTGATAAAAAATATCGATTAGGAAAAAAAAATATCGATTAGGAAAAAAAAATATCGATTAGGAAAGAGGACACCAATATTAATTTACATCAATATAAAAACGGTTATATCAGTTCTTGTGTCTATGCCCAATATAAAACAGGGGGATAAACAATTTTAACTTTTCATTCTTTTTTCAGTAACATTTTAATCAATTAAGAGTAAAATTTTAGTAAAGTAAGAGCAAAAACATTGTGAAATGGATGCCATCGCAATATATGAATAAAGTAGAAAAAAAAAACAGAGTGCGGAAGTTAATTTATGCGCAATATTTTTAATAAACTAAGAGGAAAAAACACAATAACGAAGTAAATTTTTTGTGTGAAAATACTTTTCATGTATCTAAATTGACATAGGAACCCCCTATTCATTTTGTCATGATAATTTCTAAAACTTTGCTAAAAATTAATAACTGCATAAAAAACACTGTAACCGAATCACGTAGGGTCAAAATAATCATTGATTTATTGGTATTGTTCTTTGCAGTTATAGCACTGCATACACAGCCAATGATGATCCGCATTGATCGAATGAACATTTTTAAATGTTGAACGATGAGACCATTTGAAAGTAAAAACAAGACTAGCCTTTACGAGCCAGTTAATAATACAATAACTTAATTTTAATTTAAAAAGTAGACAGTTATTAATATAATAATTTAATTTTAAATTCAAAAATTAATATAAATGAGTCTGGTAATTTTTTATTTTTCTTAAGTCTTTTTATGAAGGTTTTGATAATGAAAATGAATCTTTTAATTATAATAATAATTAAGGAAATGTTAAAAAAATATTCTCTTATTACAAAATTGATAATTTCTCCGTAGTAAAAACCCGAATAATAAAAAAATTATACATTATTTTCCTTTCATATTTTTGAGAGGAAAGCAAAGAAATATTCGAATTAAGCAATTGAAACCTGCATATAAAACTTCAAACCGACCCCCAATTGTCGCATATTCTATTTATTGCAAATCAATTCATTTCATTCCTTCCACGTGTATATTATACTTCCTAACTTCTGTCAAGATGCTCAATAGTGACAAACATCAAATATACCGAAATGATTCTCACCTGAGTATCAGTGTACGATCAAAATGGATTACATTAATAAATTGAAAACATACAAATGAAATCCAGAAGAAGGAGAGAGGGAGAGGTAAGGAAAATTAGTAGGTTATAAAAGAACTTTAGGTAACAATCAGAAATGGCCCGAAAAATAAAATAACGAAACACCCTTCTGTAAAACTAATTTATATGCTTGGAAATATATCAAAATATACGTCTATAACATATATAGTAGACTTGTATAATATAGAAGCAAAACAACTGTGAGGAACTCGTGTAGCAATAAGTTCGTCATTTATATATATATATATATATATATATATATATATATATATATATATCCACGAAACTGCACGAATGAAAATAAAGAGATAGGATGTCTTCAAAGGAAAGATTAGCAAATGACGTTGATATTAGAATGTGTGGGTATGTATATTACTATAAAAGTACGTATGTGCGCTTTTAAAGGTTGACTTCTCGCTAAACTAGAATTTGCGCTAGACACTCTTTTCTATAAATAGTCCATGGTGTGGTATGATCATAAATTATATGGTCGTCTATGGTTTCCATGTTCTTTTAACTAAAATCTTTTTAATCACTTCAAACATAAATTCATTAATTTCACAAAAAAACATTAACACATAAAGAAAGTTTTCTTTCATTTGATAATGTTGACAAATTTCGTCTTATCAATATATATTTAACATGGAAAAAAATTTAACAAATAATATTTTAGTGTTGATTAATGAAATCGTGAATCGATTTAACCAAAATGTTTAAGCCAGGGAATGATTAGCTTTTAAATAATTTTATTTATAATAAGAAATTCCTAATCGCATTGTGCATAAAAGATTTCTTAACAAATAATCGTTTTAATCAATTTGGTGTATAATTGGCAACACCAATGGTGGAGACAAATTATTTGAAAATTCTTTCATTTAATCCAAGCACAACGCTTAAATGACTGAAATGAAACCTACCGATTTATTAAATGCTAATGGATATTTATCAAATCAAGCTCTTAGCATCTCGCAAATACTTATAAACGGCATGCTCTAATTATTTAAATTGCTGTCATTTCCCTTTACTGTTTTCAGAAGAATGTGTGTACTTGGAAGTCATGAGCCTGCAGCTCGTACGGTCCACGCGTTGTTTCGTAAAAGTGTTAAATATTTGCTTTCATGAAAAATTACTGTTACCCATTTAAGTAAGTTCTACAAGTCACGTGACCTTGTCATGTTAGCCATTACAGGTGTTGATTTTTCATAATTACACATTTCCTTTTTTAACGAATGATTTAACGGTTCAGAAAAAACTTAATTATTAGTTTGATAGTAACGTGGTTTGGAATTTACAGACATAAATGAGTAAAAAAATCCGTGAAATGATCTACAATTAAGAGGTATTTATCATTTTTATGGAGCCAGATCTGAAAAGAAAAACGGAACCTCAAAAAGATCATTCACGTGTCCATGTCTCTGTCGGTTTTTTGTTCCCCTATTGCTTTAGAATACATTTTTCTTGCAATTTGTATTTAATCAAAAATATGGGAGAGGCATTTATGCTTTTGGTTTTACCAATGATTTTTTCATATTAATAAATTTTCAAATACATTGGGAACAACCATTCTTTAGTTTAAATATATTTGATTTTTTCTTATTCTACTGACCTTAACATGTGAAATGAAATAAAATGCAAGCTTAACATTTTTAAGTTTCGTTCTTTTTAGAAACAATTTATTAATTAATTTATGACGATAACTTCATCTGGAGTATCTAAGTGAACTACTTTGGTACCAGGTTTCATCGAAATCAAATAAAAAATGGAATTAATTTTTTTATTTTGGCTTTCCTTATAAACTTTTAAGGTCGCTTTTAATTTGGTGTTTATAGGCTACGATCGGTGAAGAAAAAAGGTAAATTTCTACAAAATTCGTTACATATAATAAATACACATACGTCGGGTCAAAAGAGGAAAAAAAGTTTTACCCGAATAAATTGCAAATAGTGTAACAGAATTTTGGTTTGAAATTGAAAGACGTGGTGTGGACTTTTATATATGAAATCAAATATTTACGATCAACCATTTGTATATAAAATATATCACTATGTAAGTGTGTGTGTACTGCAATATGGTATATAATGTACACATACTTTATAAAATATATTGCAACAAACACACCTTTTTATTTGTCAGATTAAGTCGGACAAAAAAACAGTGCCCATGAAAAGTCTGCACATGAAGGGTATTTTGGGAACCAAAAGAACTATATACATTAATAAAATACGAAATATCTTTTAATATGTAAATGCAGCCTTCTGAAAATGTAGTTTGTTTATTTGCTTACTCTCAAAACACATAAAACTGCATATAAGTTTCCCAGAATTTTTTAATAAACTATTTAAGTGCTATCTTTCATTTTGATACAATTCCGCAGAGTAAGAATGGACGTATAACTCCAGAGAACGTTTATGTAGACCTAGATCAATTAATACAAATAAAACATTTTAAGTACTCACTGAGACAATTTATTAGCGAAATTTATTTGGCACGTCGATATGAATCTTGTTGAGTACATAAGAACAATATTTAATTGAAAAGTACATAAATTTCACTATTTTTTGGTATTTGGGTAACATGTACTTGGGAAAAATATAAAGCATTCTTCTTGACAAAATAATATATTTTCTATTCTATTTATTACGTATAAAAAGATATCGATGAAAATAAATTAAAAAATATGCCCCTAAAGAGAAAATTCGTAAGAGGATTAGAAAGAAAAAAAATCATATACTATAATGTTGGGAAAATTTACCTTTATTTTTTCAAATCCCATTTTCGTTCAAGTTTAAAAAGGGGCACTTCCCGACTGAAATCAAGCTTAGCGACGGAACTCATCTTAATATAAAGTCTTTGTAATATCTTTGGAAATACTTGTAACAAAAATTAGTTTTCATGTATTGTAGAACATGCCTGGAGTTGTGTTTAACGCTTAATTTTATTATTTGCATCAAATTTATTTATATTAAAGTGTTATTATCTTCCATAATATGACTTGAAATTACATCAATATATGTATTTACATGTGTGTGTATATATATATATATATATATATATATATATATATATATATATATATATATATATACTTTTAATGTCGTCATTATAATAAAACAAAATAAAACTACTTATTGTGTGAGAGTTCTTGTTATTTCTATCATCGACCGATGACGCTATGTGCTTTCATTACACAAAGTGGGTTCGTTGATTCTTACTCACTCTCTGTATTTGTCGGGAGGAAAAAGGTTACATTCAGCGATATAAGTATTACTTCGATAAAACTCCACTATAATATTTCACTCAACTATCGGAGAAACGTATGTTACTTTACATATAAATAAATATTATGAAAATGCTATGAAATAATTAGACAATCGTCACCTTATTTATTCTCCTAAATTGTCCTAAAATCTGAGACAAATAATACATTTATTTACAACTCAATTATTTTTTCAGGATAATTTTTACGTTATGTTTATTTGAAGAAAAATTGTTCAGGAGGTTCAACGAAATATTTATATATTGAAATACTTTTCCTAACGATTTAAGATTAAAGGTTTAACAAAGTTTATACTACTAAATTAAACATGAATAAAGAAAAATGAGAAAGGTAATGCCGACACATTTCGACTACCTTTCTATCAATCATCATAAAGACAATTTTAAGGCGACCGCTATCAGACAGTTAAGCATGTGAATGGCGCGGAAAATTGGAGAGTAACGATATAATCTGATTCTAGAGGGTGGTATAACAAAAAGGTGATGATTGTATGAACGCAGGAAATTTTCAAGTATTAAGAATGACTCAATAATATAGGGAAAGGGTTTTTTTCTTCTTTTGTTGACTGAAAGATAAATTTCTTAAGTACAACGTCTCTTCTGAGTTGCAAGGAATGTAAACACAGCATGCCCAAGAGGAAGTCTGCAGAGAATAGAAAGGGGAAGTAAGCATACTCTCTTATATAAAGATATCGGAGAACGCCTTTTGCACATATTGATCCTTAGAAACTAGTAGTATTGAAAATACTACTAGTTCTTAACAGTTTAAAAGAGAAATATTTAGCGAGCGATATTAAGCTTAGTTTCATCTGGAGTAGCATTAAGATTTCTTAAAGCTGGTCATTTGCACGAATGGTAACAAAAAAATTAATCTATTTGGTAATCTATAGAAGTATTTTGCTCGAATTTATCATTTATTTTCATGTCAAGATCAATTTAACAATAAAATAATTTCACTCGATGTTTTTATGACTTGCTGTGTCCTCAAATAGCAATAAAGTTAAAATAAATTATATTTTAAATTAAACGGTGTTTTTGTTCAAGCGATGATTTATGAAAGTTAGAAATAATTATAGATTACTATCCTGGGGCTTTCATCAGAACAAAATTAAAGCGTGGGGTGCTTATTTTGTAGAATATTTTTAATATGCTGGAGCATAGAAATTATATTCAGCCTTAGAGTGTCTTTTTGGACCTAAATACTAGTACTTTAGTCAAATAATTTATAGTGATATACAAAAGAAAGAGTTATATATCTGATATAAGACTAAGTATATCCCACGATTTTATTTTGGTTTCTTTAACGACCCAGGTCAGTCATTCATAATTATTTTCAAGCTCTTGGCACATGAAGTTACGTAAAATACAACGATTTATTTTTAAAATGTTTCCCTTTATTCTTACGTTTATCTTTATTATGTTTTATTTACTTAACGTGGTGACATTTACTGTGGTCAAATTTACAATTATAAAATTAGCATGTCATCAAGTCTTACGATTTGATTAGTATACTGCAGTATCAGGAAAGAGGAGTTGGAACCCGGAGTTCAATGAAAAAGTATTGGCTTGAGATCCAAAATAATTTAAAACCAGTATATCTTCAGGTCTCACATTTAAGGCAAACATAATATCAGGAATCAAAAGTTGAAATCAACAGTTCAATACAGAGTCTCTGCTCGATAACAATAACATTAATTTTAAACGAGCAAATCGTAAAATCTGATCAAAAATACTAGATATTTGGGTCTCGAGAATCAATTTTGAGGAAACTTAGTTTAGTTTCAATGTTAGAATTAAATTTATTCAATCTATATTTAGTCAAAGGTCTGCAAACAAATGTTCGCTTTACTTTTTTGGTACCTTTAGAGGATAGTTTAATAAGAAGACATTTATGATCAGATCTAAGACCACATATTACTTTTTTACTTATTATTTCACAATTCGTCATTATACTGTCTATGCAGGTTGCGGATGTGGGAATAACTCTGATTGGCTCATCAAACACATAATCCAGATTAAAGGACAAAAACGTCAATGAACTTTGTTTCTCAACAGAGTTCAATAAAATATTGATATTGAATTCACCACAAACTATAACATATTTATTACTTTTTAATTTACTTAAAGCATGTTCTAATATAGATCAATCGTACTATGTAATATTTTTCATTTCGATACACCTTACTCTGGACTCCCGATTCACCCTTTTGAGGGATTAAATTTTGATAAGTTGCGCCTTAGTTACCACTTACATTATGAAAGGAATATTTCTATAAAATTAATAGAAACGTACTATAGTTTTATTTTATTACAGATTTGGACATTTATTTCATCGTGGTAGGGCCCCGATTTCTATATTTTTCTATGTAAGTATATTTGTCTATGTAATTATTTACTTTCGAGTGCTTATATGCAATTTAATGCTTATAACACTGAAGAATGTTTTTTCACCGCCTATGTTTCAAGCCGCTATTTCACCCAATTGTATCAACCTATTTTAGCTTGGTGTCTACCTCATATAAGAATGTTCTTCAAAAATTTATATAATTTTCCAAAAATTTTAGTCTATTAGAAGCTCTGAACATTATTTCATATCCTTTATTTTACTTCATTTCCCATAAATTGCAAAACAAGGTTTTAATTATTTATTTTTAAAATATTTTTATGAAATTTAATGTTGAACCCGTTTTCCGTTTTTTCTCTGTACAAATTTAGAATGGCTCCCGTGCCACGTCTGCTTGAATTTTATAAAATTCCTCTTTACTAGCTGCCTATGTTACATAAAAGACGTTTCCTACAAATTTATAGAAACCTTTCACAATTTTACTCCATTAAAAATTTTGAACCCTCATTTCAACCCTTCAGAATTATTCATTAAAAAAGTTTAAAAATAGGCTTTTAATATTTTACTGTTATGAGTTAGGGTAGTGCCTAGTGCTAATTTAGGGGGGAGGGGGGTTAGTATTCCACCACAAATTTTAAATAATTTAAATGTCGTGTACAATAAGCATTAAATTAAATTCCCACACAACATCTTTATATCTTATATAACTGTTAACATGGGATTTTGATAAGACTTATGATAAGACTGTGCAGAATCAATACAGCAACTCAGAATAATAATTCTTTCATTATTTATTCAGATCGCAATAGCATTGAAGTTTTTACTGAGCAATAAAAATGTTTTTCATCTTTTATCGACGAATAGAGCTTTCACATATTTTGTGTTATACTTCTGTATATTACTATGCTTTTGTTGACACTGCAATTTTATTCCGAATTTGAAAGAAAGAATTTCAGAAAAATGTCACAAATTGTGTAGCATAAAGTTCTTAAAAGCAATTTCTTTCAAAAATTACGTACAGGGAAGGGAAAAAATAAAAAAAAATTATTTGAACACTCACTACTTGGATAATATATTGACTAAGTAAATTTTATAATTTTGTCAAATTTCGGATTGTTACCACTATTGTTCATCAAACATATGGAGGGATGGAAATACGGCAAGCTTACCGTTTTTCTTTTTTGATGTAAAATGGAAAATGGGAAAAAAGTACAGAAATGGTGGATTAAGCCTACAAAAATTTAAATAGAGCCAATAACTACGAGCGATAAATTTGAATTTAAACTACTCACTTATTTCAACCGAATTTCAAATATATTTTATTACATTCTGGTTATGATATATATATTTTATTATATTCTGGTTATGAATAAATGAAACCTAATAAATAATTGATATTACAAATGTTTCAGAACCATCTAAATTTTTCATAAAAGAGGCTGAAATATTCACTTCTCCCAAATATAACATCAAATACTAGAGTAAATGAACTTCATTTAAATGAATTCCATTGACCCCGAAGAACAATGATTTTAGTTTCTCTTTCATTACAAGTGACAACAAAGTTATCAACAGAAATAAAATACAATTATAATAAAAAAAACTGAGTTTTTTGGACCACTTTGACTAAGTGTTCGATACAAAAAATCACCTAATCTTTTTAATCATACTTAAAACTTTCTTACTTAACCTTATCAAATGCCAGGGAGATAGTTTTTCTTTATATCAGAATTAATATTGAAAGTAAATAAAACATTTTCCCGTCGTTCTGTATACAGCGTATTCATTTGACATAAAGACCATTGAGACAGTTGAAATAAAATGAAAAACGTGACAAACGATCACCTTTCATGTGGTAACATTTAGTGAGTAGAAACCGTGCATCAATGTATAACAATTAAATCAATTTTAACTAGAAAAATGTGAAATATAATTTTGATCACTATTATTGAAAACATAACCATATTTTTTTGCAAAATCATATTCGATTGGCCCCGGTTATCGGTTTTGTCATTTGTCGGGAATATTTGTGCCAAAGATTTTTGATATTCCGATGATAGCCCCTTATTTAATTCAAACTGAAGGGACAACAATGCTTGATCCAGTATTGTTCCAGTGGATACTATAAATAATCAATTCTTTTTTCTCAAACTCTATGTTGTAAGAATAATATTTATTGGCCGTAATACGTCACTTTTTAAAAGTGATTCAAATTTAATGAAATTTATTAGTCATTAAAATATATTGCAATATAGTTTTAAAGTTTATATATAAAATTATTAATTTTAATTTATTGTTTTTTAAATGTTCTACACCATCAATTGTTGGAAGCAATTATCATAGCCTTTAATCACAGTAATTTCATATAAAATGCCATGAATTAAATAAAAATAATTAAATATAAAGATTCTCATTAATAATACATTTTATGCCACTCATAATTCCCTTCAACTTCACAAACATTATAAAATTAATGGCGCTTTAATTACTTCGTCCCATTAAATTCGCTTAACCTATTTAACATAAAACTTCTAAATGACAGATGTTCAAAATGAATGCAGAGTTCTTTATAATGTATCTCTCCGGGTTAACATAAAAATTTAAAACGAACACTTTCTTCCGTTTAGCAAACTTTTCTCATTCAAAGTTGATCATTTCAATATCGAAAGAAATCAGCGTGTAAAAGGTACAATATTTTTATTATCGCAACCAGTTTTCTCTGTGGATGTAGTTTGATTAGGAAGTTTACAAAAAATTCTTTTCCACTTGGTGATTTCTATTTGGAATTAAATAACATTAACTCATGTGCGGAGATATAACAAAATTAAATGACTATTACTCAACAAAATAACTGTCATAAAGATTGAGATTGGAAATTGAAAAATTATGTATACCCATTATGAAGTAGCACATTATTAACAACTTAATTTTTTTTAAAAGGAACCAGTTTCCTTTGTTCTGCTTAATTATATTATTGGAGAAATAATATAAGAGTTTTCATGAACAGATTTTTATAATAATTGTCATTAAAATATTTCTCTATATAACTTTTTGTTTACCCAAATAGTGACATTTTATATATATATATATAAATGTAACAAAATCGTAACAAATCTGTGCCAAAATATTTACATTGGATATTTTTTCAAATAAATACCTTGCATAATGTTAAAATGGTGTAACTATCGTTATTTAGAATTTTAATCTCTCATTGCTTGTACAGGCAGGATACAAGCCTATTGTAAAGATTATTACTACGTAGTTTAAAATTAATTTATGTTTTGTATTATTTTTTATTAATTTATGTTCGTAAAATTAATTTATGTTTCCTAAATAAAATAATCAATAATCAAACTGTAAATAGCACATTTATTACTCAGAGAGATGATATGTGACTTGTTGATTTATCAAATACATAAAAAAGTTGGCCAAGCAAGAAACAGTAGGACATAATTGGAAAAAGGATCTTACACAAAAAATATTTCTAATTCTTGCGGAATTAAAAACATAAGCAAGCTACATTGTATAGTATATTCCAGTAATTGTTAGATAAGTCATTTTATGATTTTGTAAAAATATTTGTTTCAAAACAAATGAAGCTCTAATCGATTTGTTATCAGTGCAAATAGAAAATAAATGGGTGTTATTAACCGCAAAGTTGTTGCCTCACCGAATCGCAACTTTATAAGTAAATTGACATATTCACATTATTGACACATTCCGTCCCCTATGCATTGATTAAATCAATGTACTTTGGACTCTTTGTATGCAAAGACAGAAATGTAAAGTAAGCTTTTATTTGTTCTAATTATAAAAAGTAATTTACCGGAAATATTATCGACAATAGGAATACTGGAATTTGAAACTTAAACTCTGATGACTTTACTGTTAAGTTTACGGCTTAGAAAACTTTCATGAATAACCGAAGATAAAATTGGACCTTCGAAAATACGCAATAGTCAAGTTTCTCATTAAAATAAACTTAATATGTAGACGAGACGCAATCACAAGCAAACAATGGGCAAATATAATACGATTCACATGATATCCGAGGTGGAATGTTCCATTTGTATCATAAATTTGTAAACAACTTTCTCATTAGGGGAATGGACTTAACGGGGTAAAATGCCATTATGGTCAAAAATTTTTAATGATTAGTTGAACCGAAGTTCGTGTCATATCTGTATTCATTTATTTTTTCAAGAGGCCGTTCGTCTAATTGTGAAAGTTAACGTAATTATTATAGGCTTAGTCGACCCAGATGAAAATTATGAATTTAAAAATATGATACAGATTCTTGCGGCGCCTGAACTTTATGAGGTAATAAATAATGCTCCTCCTGCATAACATACTTACTTAATTGTCACAAACTTTCCTAGTATTCGATGCGCTTCCAAATTATTACAAATGTGGAAAAAAATTATGGTTTTTTGTCACAATTTTTTTCGACACTCGAAACATACATTTAAAGATGATTTAACTTAAGTCCGCGACTATATTATGTTACTTCTATCGATGATGCGAAATAAAATCATTGCCATCTTTCAATCTTGGTGTAAGAGTTAGGTGATACACGTAGCAAAAGATAATACGTTATCAAAACTGCTCATGATCCTCTTGAGATGGTTAGCATCTTTTGTATTAATATTCAAATATTAACGAATTAATTTAATCAAATATTTGACGAAGTATTCTACATCGTTAATTCTGAATTAAAACTAATTTAACTACGGTTCATTATACATTTCAAAATTTATCACGGATAAAACAACGATTTTACAAGAATGCTGTCTGGAAATATATATTCCGCGGAAATATATTTCCAGACATATAGCCGCGGAAGCTATTAATCACTCTTCACATTGTCTCGTCAATGAGACTGATTTATAAGAAACACGATGATCATATCTTGTGTTTATTTTTGACAAATTATAAGTTGTATCTGATGAGTGAAATATCTTTTTATATCCTGCAAAATGGGGCCTACAATTAAGTTTGGGTATAATCTGGGCTAAAAATAATCCTAAGGTTTTACCTGTTTACTTTCAATTTTATATGGTTTTACTGTTGCAGTCGACAATTTTTTGCCGGTGTATGTGTAAATATTGCACTACTAATAAATACGTTAGAAACTATTTAGCTATGAGTTTTATTAACACTTCGAAAGGATTAAGCCAATATTACCAATGATAGATAGTACGCAATCAAATAATATCGAATGCGTTTGTGCATATAAAGGCATAAATTAGGATGAAAATAATAATGGTCCAACAGCTTTCAATCTCACTTGCAGCGCTCGTCTTACCTGCACAAAAATTAATTTTGTTTGACTTCGCAATGAGAAACCACTCAAAGGCGTGAGCAGATCCATTCGAATAGAATATATTCAATATCTATTTACAGTGACATAATGTTAAATAATGATAATTCATAATGATAAATAATATTTGAGATGACAATAAATAATGCTTCGAAAAAGACGCTCCAGACAATCGGTAACAATTTAGCAATTGACTGTTCTACGCCACTTACTACTGGATAAGCAATGGTTGGAAACTTTAGAAAGTACTATATTCGAATTTGAAATCAAAATCTTTCCCATAACAATCATTCTGGACTACATCGAAAGCTGCGTGTACTTGGGACAGCAAATTTTTTTTATGAATAAAACACTTATTAAAGTAAATAAAAGAATTAAAATGGCGTGGGCAGACATTGGTCTTTAAAACACATATTTAAATTCATATTACCAACTTCCCTAAAAAAATCTTTTGAAAATATTATTATACCTACTTTATTATATGGTTGTCAAAGCTGAGCTCTGACCAAGGAAATAACACAAAACTACAAAAATTCCAGAAAAAAGTCGAGAGGAGCAAAGTGAGGTGGACTTAGATTGAAGGACATAGTAGGAAATAGTGACCTAAAACGTACGGATGAAACTGACTACTGAAACGTACGGATTTAACGGATGCGGTAGAAGTAGCTTGTGAATTAAAATGCCGATGGGCGGGTCACGCTAGAGCGAGTGTGTACTTCACTAGCGAAACTCGTCGCCGCGGCCCTCCCATCGTCGCTGGAATGACGATATTGTATATGTCGCAGGGCCCACATGGACTCAGAAAGGAATGGCAAGATATTGAGAAGGCCTTCATTAGACAATGGGTGCCCACAATGACTTGAACATAAATATTATTTTAACTACCATAAAATATTGATTTTATTATTGAAATTAAGTATTTTTTTATTTCTTTCTTTTTTACAAATACAAAAACGTATTTATTTAGTGATACAGTATGTTTTCGATTAATGTTAATATTCAATTTTTATTGCATGTATGTATGTATATATATATATATATATATATATATATATATATATATATATATATATATATATATATACATATACACATATATATATATATATATATATATATATATATATATATATATATATATATACATATATATATATATATACATATGTACATACATACATACAAACATACATACGCAATATATGTGTATATACATTTCATGTATATTTACGTATGTATATTGTTGGGGTTCTTAAAAACTGAGCTATGAATGAATATATTTACTATGAATAAATATTATTTCAAAAATAATTTAATTAAACACAATATTCAAAATATAGATGATTGCTGAGCGACTAAACATTTTACGAGTTACGTACTCGCTGGTCGATTCATGTACTCTTCATTTTATTAAGTTCTCTAACTAACAACATGAGGTTTCTAACTTTATTTATTAGATGTGCCTGGTAATTTTATATGTCGTTTTATTTTCTTTAACGTCTCCGCATACCGTTAACTACTACATTTTATACATTAGTAATTTTTAGAGTATATTTTATCCATTATTCCTATATATATATATATATATATATATATATATATATATATATATATATATATATATATATATATATATATATATATATATATATATATATATACTGTTAACCTTATTTTAGTTATTGCATTCTGCCAAACAGTTGTATTCATTATAAAATTTTCTCCGGCAGCTGAAATAAAAAAAAACATTTTTCAATATTCTTTAAAATGGTACCAAAATCGGAATAAAATTAATTACTCTCCCTAAACTTTTTTCGCTGAAAACGAATATTACGACATTAATAGCAATCACCAGTGTAAACTACGTACTTTTTTCACCCATGCAACCTATTTTTTTTATAATAATGGAATAGACTGGATGTCTATACTATACGAGTTAATATATTTCGTTATGCTGTATTTGGTACAGAAATCCAGTTCGTATAAATGTAATAAGTGTCTCTCGTATTATGAATAAATATGAAACTTCTTTTCAGACATTTAACGCAAGGCTTTTTATTTTACTATTATTAATTAACTCTACATAGTTCTGAAAATTACTATTTAAAATAATTAAAAATATAATTTTCACTATGAGAGACCATAGTGTGTTATAAATTTATTAATTCTTTTGTCAAAAAATATCCTTATCCTTATTTCCTGGCACGTATACAATACATATGTAAATATATATATATATATATATATATATATATATATATATATATATATTATATGTATAAACGGAGCCTAGCGCCATTCATAATAGTCAAGTTAGAGTGAGATAAACATAGATCTATTCACGCTCCAGGAGTTAAAACAAGAAATAGGAATAAAATTATTATTCCTAAATTTGGATTCCATAACAATAATAGCTTTGGGTAGTGGTGTCCGCTTTTAAAAACTTTTCAGGGCGGAACTTAAATCATATGTTTAGCATGCGTTTATGCCAAAGGCATATAACAGAATTTATGATTATATTGATGATTAAGATTTGTAAAAGCGAATATTATAATATGAATTTAACCAAATTAAAAACGATAAAAAAGTTTATTAGTGTATAGATTATGAATGTAATTGATTGTACAGTATTTTATAATTGTCGAAAATTATAACAGAACCAAGGTTTCTACCGCCACCTCTTATTAAAAATGTGTAATTGTAATCGGTCAAGTATGTAACTGACAACTTGCATGGTTCCTTATATTAATTATCTTATAACTTATAATGAGTACAATTGACTTTGTCAAGTATTTTGTGAGTAATATCTACAAAAATACCGTTCGAGCAGGATACTTTCATTCTGTGTTCTCAAATGTCTTAGATTAGAGGTGTGGTATTTTATTGCAGTTGTGATGAAAGTAGTATATCTTTTTTTACGTGTGTACATATATGTATATGAGCATAATTATTTGGTTTTTAATATTCCATATGCCAAAATGAAAAAAGAACCGAAGCCCTTTTAAGATCACTAACGAATAGCCCGGCTCTCATGTTTTAGTTAAGACCGTTTTTTCTTAGAAAAAAATTTAAGTAGAAATATGAAGTTTGGCCTTGTGCCAAAGAATATTCTCGAAAATATTCATAAGTTAATTCATAGAGCGCATATAAAAATTGAAAAAATATAATTTGTTTATTCTGCATGAGTGATTTATCAGGACATCAAAACTATTTATTTTGGGATTTTATGTGCGATAGTTCTAGACCTTGCTGATCATTTTTATAATTTTTTCTAAAAAAAAGGCAAGATACGTTTCAGAAAATAAAATGTAATTGTGGTAGTTTTATCTAGATGGGCATTCAGTTCTATTATATTAAACACTTTAGACATTTGTTAATGTCAATGTTAAAATTTCAATTGGAAATATAAAGGTCTTCTTCCCTCCTTCCTTTATATTTCCGTCGTATCAATTTGTCTGTCCTCCTATCATAGCGACGCAGTTTGTATTGTTGTAGATCTAATTTCATGGAATTTTGTAAATTTATGCTTAATATGGAGATCTCATTTCATAGGTAGCAAAATATTGAAAAATAGGTTAAATTGTTATACTAAACATTTTTTTTGCATCCCATTGAATGGTATTTTCAGAACAAAATATATTTAGGTTTGAATTACCATTTACTTTATTTCTCAAGCTTATTTCAAAAATATTAAGTTTCAAAATATGAAATGTAACCTCTCGCTTCCCCTTATCAAATATTTTAAAAAATCGAAAGATTTTTTAAAAATTTTCATATAAATTTATTTCTGTCAAAATACATGAATCATTTTTAAAATACGGAAAGTATTTCATGCGTATTCCAACATGCCCTAATTTTTTATTTCTTAGGATACGAATCATTTTACACCCCTTAGTTTGACCAAAAATGCTGTACCAGACTCTTATCATTGATAATCTCGAAAATGCAATTAACGCTTTGGAGAAGTTAACGATAATGACCTTTTCTGTTAATGATTTTGTATTATAATTGAGGCAATAAATTTTATATAAATAACTAAATACTATAAATTCGCAATATATATATATATATATATATATATATATATATATATATATATATTATAACAATAAATACCATAACATTTAGGTATTTTATATAATAATAAATATAAGCAATAATTATGCATTAGAGTAAAATCAATATTGATATTTAACTATTTGAGATATATTTTAAATAAACGTTAATTTATGTGTTTTATATCAAGAATATATATAGTATCAAAACACGAGTTAACTATTAATCAGTTATTAATTAAAATAATACTTTTTTAATGTGTCTGTGGCTCTTTACTAACACTGCTTATTTATCAACTAACTCTGCCCACAATTTTCCACATGCGGGCTACTGAATAATGTACCGATTCCTGTTTCTGTAAGTGTTCTTCCACTTCAATACCTGGTCTTACCAATTTCACCAATGTATCTGGGTTGAGAGATTCATCACGCGATCCAAATACATATATTGATGTGTGTGAACTATGACACTATATATTTGTGTAATTACTATGCGTCGGGTAGCTACGTATTGTTTGTTATTACGATAATGCTATGTAAATAAATGTTTGAAAAATTTTAATTCACGTTATTTTCGATTAAATACAGCTATTGCGATAAAATAGGAATAATAAATATTGCCTTCATTTGACCTCTACGTTTTTTTAAAAATTTTTTTCCCAAGCAGTTTCCATGGGGTAGTATAAAAATAAACACAACCAGGTCAAATAATATAAAAAAAAATTACGAATACTTTTTTGCAAATATTGATAATTTGAAATTTCCCGACATATAAAAATTTTTGAGTGTCATTTATTGAGATATAGATTTTATTACTATGCCATATCCTTAATTTTCTCAAAAAAGTGAAATTGTTTCGAACAAAAATTATTGAGACATACAGAAGGACACATGAGTGAGTTTGCAAGTATTCTGAACGAAACGAAACTCCAAAAACGCGCAATAAATTCAACAAAAAAATTCATAGCTAAAAATATAAAATAAATTAGTTTACTTTTCCGTGGCACAACCAAAAGCGTACTACTAACATGTAATCAAAAAGTTTATTAAATCTTATTGTTAAATAATTAAAACTTTTAGGATTTTTTTTCAGGACATTGCAAGTTTTTAATGTTCCTGGAAAAAACGGTGAGCCCAAATTTAAATATTTATAGGTTCATTTTTTCAAAAATTTATGTAAATTAAGTATAAAATTCAAATACACAGGATTAAAGTAAATTTGTTTGATTAACAATCAAATATATTTGACCCCTGTGTATTCGTGAATAAACCATGACAGCACTATTATCAAAACAATTCTATTTACAGGAAGCTCTAGAAGTCATTGTAATTTTACGAGTTTTTCACAAATTCAAGCGCGGAAATGCAACACAGGGCTCTACTCCCATTAAAATAGCAATCAACTTTATAAACCAACCCTCGGCGCATTACAAACGAAACATGGGAATTATTTGACGTCCCACAGCCATTCGCCTTCGAGATAACCGTTCTCGCCGTAAACTCGTTTCATTAAATACGATTTCACCCTTGCTGAGCCAATTTTGAAAATAAAATTTCCTCATGGTTTAGGCTTACATTTTATGTCATTTTATTTGAATAGATTGGAATAAAGGTATTAGAAGTTCAAGTTTGACGATCTGTTATGTAAATATAGATAAGCTTTCTTTATTTATCGGCTACGGTGTGTGAGTAATATACTGATTATCCCTCTACTTATTCAAAAGCTTACAACAATTTAAATTAAGACTTTTAGCTAATTGCGGCATAACTATTTCAAACTAATTTACTACATGAATATTTAATATTTGTCACTTGATAAAACCACGCCTTTTGTTAATTTTAAGTTCCGTCATTAAATTTTATATTTCCATCTTATATATTAATTAAAACAATATGCATTTCTCAAAAACCATAGGAACACGAAGAGTGAATTAAAAATGATATAAGGGTTAGTACTTAATACCTGTATTTCGGCCTACAAGAGACCCGTACACACTCATGCGTATATCTGAGGATACTTACTATTTCCATTAAAATATTTATAAATAATATTTTTATTTTCACCACGTAAATATATTGCCTTAAGAAAACTTAAGAAGGAACTTGAAAGAAAACTTGGAAGACTTAAGAAAATAAGATATTAATAATTTATTTAATAACACCACTTTCGTTGTCAATAGTAAATACATTAAAAATTATTCATTGATAAATATGGATGAAGTCAGATTGAGTGCAGTGCAGCCTAATATTTGAGTAGAGTAGGGCTTTATATGTCTATTCGGTTGTCCGTCCATATTTGTGTGTGTGTTTGTAATCGGTTAACTTCCGTTAAAATTAATAAAAGCTAATGAAATTTGAAACGGTCATTTCATATTCCATGTCTTGACGCATTTTAGGGTAATTCTGCAATGTTAAAACGTCATTTTTGGAAGTTAATAAAAGGAACAGTTTTTCATATCATTAAGCGTGGAATAAAATTAAAGGTATTGTGAAGTAGATTACGGAAATAAAAAACAGGTTAGATTAAAACAAAAATTGAAAGTCGTACATAAAACTATTTGCCTACGTTCTGTTGTGTTACATTCTAATTGTTATTCAAAATTGCGAGCCAAATCGCCAACGCTAGTTTAATATTTCAACAGGAAGTTAATTTTCGTATTGAACATAGATGGTGTTCTTCGATCAGGGATATTATTTTAGCATTGTAAAGTATTAGAATTATGAAGCCGATTAACAAGGCTAGATTAGGTTAAGACGAAACAGTATTAGACTGATATTTGGAAAATATAAACATTTAAATATTTTTGAACTTTTTTGTACTATTTTATTTTATTTTCAGTCAATTGCGACTAAATTAAGTTACTTTATTCAAGGTTGCTGACCAAAATTCGTAGAATTTATTTCTACAATTAGTGTTTTTTTATAATTTTTCGGTATCATAAGTTGCGTAATGTAAAATATTCATTGTATTAGAGGAAAACTTTGTTTGGAAAAAAGATAAATAGAATTATTTTCCCATTATTTTCTTATTTATATGAGGTGTATTATATCTTTTTTAAACGTGCATTCAATAGAGCGATGTTATTTTGAGCACTGGAGGTCAAACTACGCAGGGAATTCTTCGAATCAATTTTTTTAATAATAATAATAATGCTATGAATGTAATGTTTAAAATAATAAAATGAAATGAATATCAGTCACTGAAATCCGGAATGAAGTTCCAGGATATTTGTGGATAATTATCATAAATCGTTTAATAGGCTGAGTTGTACATTCTATATGTATATAGTCGTATATAGCATTGAAGCACGAAATAAACAATTATTAAAATACAAAATACGAAAGTGTTAGTTAACATTTTTTCAAACACGGTAATGGAAAGTAAACAACAAGATTTTTTCTTCATTTCGGACAACTTAGGATTAAATTTATTCACACTACTTACACAAAGCACCGAGATTTTCTTTTTTACTACGTTCGCATTGTCACTATCATTGTCCATAACGGTCCGTTAAGTATACAATATTGTATCTAAACTTCCGCACAGATTTACCGCTATAACACTTTAATACTTTATCTTTCTTAGCCGTAACATTTGGAGATAATGCTTTTATTGTTCATTATATTACTTAGTTTGTAATTTATTTAAATCTTTGGAAAAAAAGTAAGAAAGCGATGAGATTACTAAAGGAAGTGAAATGAGAGATACATTTTTATTCTTTATATATGGCTGCCTATTATATTTTGTTTTGTTCAGTCAAAATAGGGAAAAAATTGCAGCCTTTATGTCGAAGACCTGTTTTAAGTTGAAACATTCATTATTTGTGTTGGCAAAGCGATATTGAAAGGATCTTTTCAGCATTGAAGTGGCCTATTAACATTTTTTAAGATAAATATTTGCAACGCAGCATATCAAATAATAGATATTTGGAAATAGGACACTAGTTAGTTGTACAGATAAGGTATATTCGAATTTGTTTATTCAAGTAGTACCCATTTAGGAAGAAGGTGTAGTATAGTGGAACTTCTGTAAATTTGAACCTCTTTCACAAAATTGTCACTGAAACGTTAACTCTATAGATCAAATAAAACAATTTGTACTTCAAATTACGCATAAAATTCCCAGAACAGACTTTTTCCTTTAAAACTTGAATATTGAAGAATAGGTTTTTTTTTTATTCGAATTTATTCAAACATCAGGTCAAAATATTTTTAATTACTGCTTCAAAACTCTCATTAAAATTCACATTTTAAATTTTAATTTACCTCTATAATCCGTATTTTTTAATGATCAAGAACTTAGCTAAATATTTTTTTTTATTTGGTCAAAAACTATTTAATTTGATGCACTAAAACGTTCAGTTTCAAAATTTTATATAAAAAGTATTGATAATTATATTAATAAATATAACTATAGCAATATAAATTTCCAGAATCGATGATAGTTAAATATTGAACATACCTCATAACATTTAAGCTTGATACAACAATAAAAAAAAAGTTTAAGATAAATTTGTATGTTTTGTCATGTGTTCTGTTAGCGAATGTATTAAACTAAACTGGAAACTGTCTCCAAGTAATATGTACCATACTTTTGACTAATTTTAAATAATATTCAGTATATGTTAAAATGTATAATTCCAATTTCAAGTTCCGGGATTATTTGTCTTTCAGGCAGAATCGAAAGTCGAGAAATTCATCGACTTATTTCCTTTTTCGTTTCTGTGATAACCATGTGAAAATTTTGATTTTTGAGTTAAAATAACTTCTTCAAATTATTTAAAAAAAAAAAAAATATATATATATATATATATATATATATATATATGTATATATATAGATATATATATATATATATATATATATATATATATATATATATATATATATATAATATTCACATGTTTGACAGCAATTGAAATTTGGGAAATTTCGTAAAAATTGGAATTATGCAAACTTCTAAAATTGTAATGTTTTCAAATTTTCTACAAATACTGATAGATGGCGCTACGCTCTTTGTTCGATCTATACATTTTAATTAATAATAATTTTTTCAAAGATATAAAAAGATGGCGCCTCTAAATCTCCATTAGGACGAAATCAGAAATAAAATCTAATTCAATGCTTCTACGTAAACTATTAAGATTCCAGAGAATTCTCGAAAATATCATTAATTAGTGAATTAGATGTTTGAGGCTTGAGGTATAGGGAATTCTACACCACAAGCTTTGTTTATATTGTCAAAGTAGTCTCTTTCCTTTTTTTTCTATAATTATTTCGTAGAATTACGTATAATTTTTTCTTAGAATTATGTTCGTTTTTGTAGCATCTGCACAGGCATGACACATATGACTCTTGTAAGTAATGATGATAGGAAAAGGGGCTAGGAGGAAAAAGCCGGTCATAAAAGAGAGTCACGGTTGCGTAACATTAAAGAATGGACAGGGATAACGAGTGCCGCTGGAATTTTCCGTCTTGTCAAGGACTATGTACAAGACCAAATACATAGAGATAGCTGCCAACCGTCACTAGTTGGCACCCTCAGAAGAAGAAGCATATATTTACATATAATTCATATCCCTATTTTTGTTTCTAAAGCCAGTTTAATGTCTGTCGACTGTGTATGGATATGTTAAAATATATGTTTAATAGAGTGAGCAGGTTACATAGGCGAGAGAAATATTTATTTTATATTATATCTCCCCCGTGTGTCATGTACACGGGGACTGCTAAATTTCCAAACTTGCAAACTGACATGCTTACGAAGTCCAAGGCAACTACTTCCAAGTTTTAGATCATCTGGTTCTTGAACTACGAATATGCAGGATTTTGGAATTTGATCCCCTCACTAATTTCAACAAGTCAAATTCGACGTTTCAATTGTTTAACCGTGATTTATTAACAGCGAACACTACGTTAAATGTAAAACGAAACTTGTTTATTGTTGTATTTGAACATGACTATGGAGTTCCGAAACTTAGATGTTTAGATATTACACCGAATGTTAACATTTGAAATGGTTCTTGTACAAGATTGTACAGATATGGAGTTTGTGTCGTTTCCTTGACCCTGTCGATTTGGCTTCACTTTACTTAATGCTTTATACTGTCAATGTTGAATTTTTTTTAAATTTATTATAGGCAATTTTTTATTGGAGCCATTATAGAAACTTTTTAATGGGTTTTTGTTAGTAGATAAAGTTTATTGTTAGACCAAAGGAACATATATAAAAATCAAACGAATTAGACTGCGTATATAGTTTCGTCTCTAGTGATGTATATTTTTTTACTCACCGATCGATATATTCATGTGTTCGAATATTTTTTAAAAAAATGTTTACACTATTAGTGCAATATTAATTTAGTTTAACTAAACATATCACTTTCTTTTAAGTACTAGCGTATACATTTTTCGCCCAAAACATTTAGATCTTCTGATTGATATTAATTCTCATAAAAGTCATTTCATAAATAGTGGCTAGTTACAGAAACTATTTTTTTTTTCTATAACGGCTGTATGCATGCGGATTGTTTGCTAGTGTAAATTTCCGCTTCTCTGCATTTCCTGTTTTCTGCCGCGTCACTCCTCTCCACAACTTCATTTCACGTCTGAAGTACCACTCGTGTGTCACAGACTTGTGCTGTTTGGGTTTGTTGTTTCCCTTGCAGTTTAATTTTGCGTTGTTTTTCTTATTTTCCTTTAGAAAACATTATTTTTGTCTTTGACTTCATTTTCCGTTTTACATTTCCATTATTTACTTGTTTTCCGAGCGTGAATACTCATGTATAACCGCAGCATTAATTGTCCAACTATTTAAATTAATGTGTTGTTTATATTCAAATAGCAATTTTGATTTACACTTATTAATACAATTAAATGAAACTACGACCTGAAGACGTTGTAATACAACGAAAACTAGATCGTAATAAAGAACTTAAAGAAAGTAAAAATAATACTAAATCCCGTAGTTTCATTTAATTGTGAATAATGCATTTCTACCAATTAACGCCAAATATATTAAATACTTATTAGTTAATTTATTTATTAATACTAATACAATTATTCTTAAGTTATAACGTATGTTATTTTATTAACATTTCATTTTAACGTAAATTGGAAAGGTTATGATTTTGATAAATACCGTTAACTTGAACCATTAGTTTTTCAGATTGTGAATAGATAGTATGTATAGTCGAATCATCCCATATCTGAAATTGAAGTGTATTTTTTAATTAAATAATACATTCCTAAATTAAACGATGGAAACAAAGGACTCTTCGGATACAACCTGCAAATATATAATGAGATTTGTTTATTATGTAGGCAATAATTATTTATTTATTTTATTTAGAGGCGAGTATTAAGTACCGTGTAGAGAGTTAATGCTATTATATTCTAATGTAACTTACACTAACTTGTAACTTAATGCTATTATTGTGTATATTTTAATGACACTTAACTAGGTGTAGCGATTAATTGCATGTATTAGAAGCAAATAGACCTCATTAATTTTGACTCTAGTGAGTTTATTTTATATTATATTTCATTCTATATTTTGACAAGTTATTGATTCTAGGGTACATCATTTTTAAACTATTATTTTCTTCTATTCAAAATTTCTCGTAAAAGTGATGCATATTTCCTAATAACCAAAATATCTACGATATTAATCATTATGAGCCAACGTGTTTTCTAAAGTGTATAATAATTAGAAAATTTCGTATTATCTGGCACCATCTTGCAATAAAGGTGTAGGTGCAACTGCAGTGAACAATTGCTGCACGACGTAAAATTGAAAATGACTGCAGCATTGTAACGTATAACTTTGACAGGGAAACTCTGATATATATTATATATATTATATTATTAACTTTTATGTCTAGTACATATGGCGGACTTATTGCTACATGAGCAATCTCTTCCAGTCAACCATAACAATTTGTATTGACATTTAGTTGGTAGACTGTAAGAGATTTTACAATGAAAATTCTTAATAGCACATTAGACAAAAAAAAATACAAAAGAAAATTAAAAAAGAAAAACAAAATATTGACATGATTTGGGATGGGAAAGACAGGAAAGGGCGAGGACACAAAGGAAAAGGTTTCAGGAGATGCAGGACTTTTTCACTCGATCTTTGAAAATATTTATAGACGTGATTTTCCTGATGTCAGGATCCAGGTGATTCCAAATTTTTGCTGCTTGGACAGTGAAGGATTTTTCGTAAGTGGTAGAGGTATGTTTAGGAATAAGTAGGGTGTGTGAACTTTCAGATCGCAGCCCAAGGCCGTGACAAGACAAATCTTTAAATTTGCCACTAAGATAATTTGGGCTATGAGGATTTTTTAATATGTTAAAAAAAGTGTAAATATGTGAAGTTGGCGTCGATCACGGATCTTCAGCCATTTGAGAAGTGACCTGTATTCAGAAATGTGATCATATTTTCTGAGGCCGAAGATATACCGAATGCATAAATTTTGAAGACGTTCCAACTTGCACAAATATTCTTCATTAAGATCAGGGTAGCACACGTCTCCATAATCGATTAATGGTAATAAAAGTGACAAAGGTAGAATTTCGTTTTAGTCGGTAGAAAATTTTGAAGACGTTTCAAAGAGTGTATCCTGTTGAAAACAAGACGACTAACATCATTTACTTGAGGCCGCCAATTATGATTTTGATCGATCAGTAGGCCCAGATTTTTAACAGTTGACATGTATGGTATTATTGTACTATTTAGCACTAATTTCGGTAAACCAAGTAGGTTTACTTTACAAGTCAGTTTTTGACTACCGATGATGATAGCTTGTGACTTACTTGGGTTAACCAAAAGACCCATTTCATGAGCCCACTGACCAATTGAAGCGAGATCTCGATTAAGGATGTCGATGGTTTTTGATAAGGAATGGAAGTTAGAGTGCGCATAGATTTGTAGGTCATCAGCATAGAGATGATAATTGCTAGAAATGTTTTTAACAACATCACAATAAACACTGAGAAGAGGAGAGGAGATAGAACTCCACCTTGAGGTACCCCAGCTGTAAGATCAGTCCACTCAGAATACGTATCTGGCAACTTGACACATTGCCTGCATCCATGAAGATATGAACTAAACCACTCAAGTGAATGTTGGGATATATTAAGATATTTCAAGCGGCAAGAAGTATATCGAAGTCAACTGAATTGAACGCACTGCTGAAATCAAGAAGCACAAGGACAGTGACTTGTGTATTATCCATAGCCAAGCGTATATCATCAGTAACCTTAACAAGGGCAGTTGAGGTACTGTGGCCAGCTTTAAAGCCAGATTGAAGTGGATTTAGAGACTTATGGGCATTGAAGAAAGTAACAAATTGCCCATTAACAATACGTTCAAAGACTTTAGATAGAAGCGGTAGGATAGATATGGGCCGAAAATCCTTGGGTTGCATAGGTAATAAAATTTTAGGTACGGACACAATATAGGCTTTTTTCCATTCCAAAGGGAAGACAGCAGTTTTCAAAGAGGTATTATAAATATCAGCGATGACCGGAGCTACGATATCTATTACTGGTTTAAGAGCACTAATATTTAAGCCATCAAATCCCATGGATTTCAATTTTATCGCAAGAAGATTAGCTTTAACTTCGGGCTCGCAGGTATACCTTAGTGTAAATTGATGTTCATTAGAAACTATGAAGACGAGATACCATTCATAGTTGCAGTCTTAACAGCTGGTTCAAGTACCGTGGGTGGCGTAGAAAAATGTGAATTTAACTGGTCGATATCCAATCGCCAGCTCACCAAAGCGGTAGAAGATTTTCCAATGCCTAGAGTACCCAAAAACTTCCAAATATTATTAGGAGTACAATCACGTATTGATGCAGAAATATAGTGTTTTTTGGCATTTCTACACATTTAAGAACATTTATTTCTAAGCATTCTAAAATTCTCCCAGTGATTTGGGCTGGGATCAGTCTTATACATAGTTTTAACGTGATCACGTTTGGCCATCATTTTTCTGACAGAATCATTTAGCCAAGGGGCAGCTCTCCGCTTAATTTTGACGAGTTTTAGGGGAGCTTGTTTATCGAGCAGTTTAGTGATACAACTATTGAAAACAGTGAGTTTTTCGTCAACAGAGTGACTCATCGCAATTGTATCCCAGTTAATGGATCTGGCATCTTCAAGAAAAGATGGTAGGTCAATACGACTAAAGTCACGGAGGAATATGCTCTTTGAAGAGGCTTTAGGGCTACTTAATTTATAGGAAATATAGAGGATATCATGATGGGATAGACCGGATGCTGGAAGTTGGCCGTAGAAGGATACGTTTTTCGGACAGGATACTAGGATGAGATCGAGGGAGTAACAATTATCGGCATGAAATGTAGCAAAGGATGGGGTAATGGTGAGGTTACCAGCCTTGACAATGTCACAAAGCTTTCCGCTTCTAGTGTTATGCTTGTATAGGCAGGTATTAAAATCACCCAAAATCAATGAATAGGGATATAAAGATATACGATATACGATATGACGTTGACATACATTATACCAGTGAAAAATTAAAATTTATTCTTCTATTTTATTTAATTATATAGTACCCTATCCTTTTATTAACTTTAAGATATCCCCCTTGTTAGCAATGTAACTCAATTCACATATCATCGGTTAGTTAAAAATTAGTTTGAAGTATAAGTATTATCGTACTATATAAAAAAAACCTAAATTTTTAAATAGTATGTTCTACTGCGAAAGGCAATGTTTCTTTACGAAAGCTGTTTTAGTATGATAAACAAAATCTGCTTCATGTATACCGCAGTACCAACCGCTCTGTTAGATATAAATAACTAATACGGATGGGATATAGCAAAGGCTAACCCAAAATATGATTCTTTGGTGTGTTTTTATTACACATTTGCGTCACAGTGTTTGATCTAGTTTACATAATTTTAAACTCACAATTTTAATTTTATAGTATACTGGTCTCAAAGCAAAATTCAAGCGATTCCGATAAAGCGATATATTATTGATTAAAAAATGTTGGGTTCCTGTCATAGGTCATCAGCATGTATTTCAGATCTTTGGGTATTAAATACGTGACTTTTATTGCACTCCACATCGTTGCAGTTTTAAGTACATGTGCTACTATTGTGAAAGCTAATGAGAAGAAAAAATTGTTTGTGTAGTTATATAACAAGAACTTAAAAACCTATGAGGTGAGATAGGAAAAATTTATTTAAACGACATGTCACCTTTTTCTGGGTAACGGGTCTTTCTTATACTCGTAATCGATGGCTATCTAGTTGCTGAAATTAGTTTACTTGTCTATAAAATAAAGCAAATTGAATATCGTTGCAATTTGAATATCTCTAGATATTGCTTTCTGCAATAAAAATTGTTTTCTTGTCAGCGATAAATCGACAACTTCCTTATTATCGGCGTATATCTCAAATTCTATAAAATATTAATGGCAATGAAAATATTCAAGTAAAAATAGACACTGACAGTATGTCACATTTCAACGTTTCATTGATTTAATTGTATTCTACTATAAATAAAACGATATTTTATATATCAATAGCTTATCTGATCACCTCAAATAAATGAGACAGTACAATTTTTACAAAAATATAATGTTCCCAAAATTATTCACATCTTAAATTAAACTGGTATGTTTCAAACAACTACTAGATATATGTCTTAACTTATCGATGTGCGTGCTACATATATCAATTTATTTATTATAAAGAAAAATGGTTAACTTTTATTAGGAGACCACCCTAAATGTTTGCTATTTTTGTGGTTCAAAATGACGCTCCCGTACAAAGAGATTAGAAACCAATTTGTTTAAGTGTACAAATTGTGACTTATTAAATGTATATATTGCTACTTATCAAAATTGAAGAACAATTCAAGGATTAAAAAATTTTCTATTTTAAAATGGTAAACAAGACATTTCTATAGATGATGCCAAAATTGTTCACGTGAATATTTTCAGAAACTAAATTAAATTTAGATTAAAAAATATATGTATGTATATATATATATATATATATATATATATATATATATATATATATATATATCGATTAAAAAAGCAAATTGCGAGGGTTCTAAAACTAATTTTTAAATATCGTATTTAAAGAGTTCCAGGGATATTGTGGAAAATGTTTACAAGAACCACGTTTCCCACCCCATTCGAAGAAACGGCAGCAAAAATTATGAAAAACACAGCAGCGTTAGTATCTCATCTAAACCTTACCGGAAAACAAAACTGATGATCATGAGTTTTTTTTTTGAGATTTTTAATTACTTTTCCAATAAGGCTTACTATTGCTTATCAAAATTAAAACGAAATTAAAAGTAATTCAACAATTTTCCTTATTGATTAACTAGACTCCAGATATCATCTACGATTATGCCAAATATTCGTTTGACAATTGCTGATACACATTTGATCCGAAAGACTCCGAAAGATCATTGAGTACGAGATTAAGTCTAATGTAAGCATTGGTTTTCGATTACTCACATGAGTGCCCGGTATATCGGGGCCGATTTCATTAATTGAAGGTAGTAATCAATCAAATCGTGAGAAATCTTTCTCCAATTCATCTCCGGAATATCTCGGTTTGCTGCACACGATTTTCGTGGTTCATTCAATCACAATATTGATATTGCAATGAACAACGAACATCCCATAATTTATTAAATTCTGCGCAACTAAAGAGAAAATAATACATTATGTGTGATGGCATAAAAATGAAGCATTTTTCAATCTATACTGAAAATATTAGGGAAGATATTTTATATGTATCTTTTTTATTTTATTTCTATGTCAAATCTATACATTTTATTTTATATCCAATTAGATTTTAATTAATCACCTATTTACCAACCTTGTAGTAATGCAATGCAAAATATAATTTCAAGTCTAATTAATTACTAAGCAAAAATAAAATTTCTGATCAATCGCGTTAAATTAAGAGTTGTTATTATTGGTTCCCAAATACTTCTACTATTTGATTTTAGATTTAGATTTGATTGTTAATGACTCAGAAATTCCGCAATATTACACACAAAGAAACTTGGGATCCCCGCCCCCTTCTAAAAACTCTTAGCTCTGGTACTTATATCTATATAAACGATTTCTCCATAGACACACACATGATTTATTTTTAGGCAGCGTAAAATTTTTTTTAATTTCTCTTGTTAAAATCATATTTTTTAATATCCTTATTAATATTTTTTAATATACTCATACACATGCAATTCTTGAATTTTACACATATAATCAAAGAAATGTGTAATTAATTTTATATTTTAAAAAACTACTACATTATACATTTAATTTCTTCAAGTAGCTATGAAAGGAAAAAGTAACTATTTTAATGGAAGTCGTCATGTACCATATATATATAACATATATAGAGGAATTAAAATACCTGATCTAAAATGGTGATATTCCAGACATTTCATTATTATGTTATATTTCGTATGTGACAATATACGCAAATAAGTATACATAAAATGTAAGTTATCTGTATCTTGACCATTTCCTCCGAAAGTATTGTAATATTGCAGTAACTAAAAAAAATTATAACTACTGAGGGACCTAAATAAGAACAGAGTATTGATTGTGTTCGGTACATATAAACCATTGCGTGTTTCTAAACGTATATATGTAAGGGAGATAATTTCACGTAAGGTAGATTTGATGCCGTGAACTTAAAAAAACTTGTTTACTCATATTTATTTATACAAACAAATTTGTTAATTAGCTATTACACGTAAACATTCTTTAAGGAAATACATATGTAAGTAACTTGGATAAAATGCACGTCTATGTTTGATTTATGAAAATGTCACAAAATATATAGTTTGATTCCGGATAATGTAGAATCACTTATTTTTCACGTAAGTTTGTTTAATTTAATATTAAGAATTACGTAAATAAATCTAAGACATTTCTTTAACGTATTAAACAAAAATTCCCTACACCACAATTCAATGGCGATTGTAATAATTGCATTCCAACATAAAATACAGCAATCTTGTATCTGATGACGCACGTATTTCCAATATACGCCACGAAACTCCGCGAATGGAAAGAGTGTTTGTCGTAAATTGAGTTTCTTGGTAAATATAATAAATTTCGGCTTGTTTTGAATGATGCTAACTTTTGTGAAAATGTTATATTTTTTTGTTAAGTTATCTTTTACCACAAAATACTGCATTAGGAATTATTGAAAAAATATTTATAACTTTCATCAAATTAAATATTTTTGACTAAATTCAATTTGATTATCATGAAAATGACATGTTAACAGAGTTTTTCAACATGTAACATTTTTTTATTAGAGGCGAGTTCTGAAAAATAATAGTATACCTATTATTCAAAATAAGAAATTATTTTCATGTACCAAAATATGTCACACAAACTAACGAATATTAAATAAAATTTCATATTTATCAACAAAAACTTTACAAAAAAATCTAACGAGAAATCACTGAGTTAAAAAAGGAGTCAACATTTCGGGTCATCATCATCCCATGTTTTCCTTTTATTTCTTCAAGTATTCTATAGCATTAGAAACTTACAAAATTCTCCCAACATTTAATTTTCTCTTTAACATAGTAATGTTCTCTTAATCTTCTAACGGTTCTTTGAGAATGTTCACATTTTTCTTTATTCAAAGTTCCAAAATTCGGAAAAAATGGGTAAACAAAAATGTAATTTATTGATATCATTTTGTATTTTTTTAATAAATTTTCTGTCAAGGACTCAGCGATATTAGGGCCATGATTACCTAATTTTGTTTACGTTTTCGAAAATAATCGTTTTATTATAAAAATCCTCCCTATTTCTATCCATCGCTTTAAAAAAATTTTAATAAAATCTAGCATATGTATGTATGTCGCGGTATATATATATATATATATATATATATATATATATATATATATATATGTATATATATATACATATATAAATATATATATATATATATATATATATATAGTGATTTTTTTATTCAGCAAATACGGAAAAACCTTCCTGTAATCTAAATATAAGGGCTTTAGTCATTCCCTAATTTCAAATGGGCACAGTTTCCACTTGTATTCTTTATATTTGATTAAACCTATCTTCATAACTGAAATGTCTGAGAATGCGGTATATTAGGTGAGATTTTATTGCAATTATGAAGAAATATGTATTTCAAGTTCATCTTAAAATCATCTATGAATAATCTCTATTGGCTTTTGTGGTGTGGAAATCTAGGTATTTTCATTATCCCTTTAATAATATGTTTTACAAAATTATGCAATTTAAGTACGTAAAAAAAGAACCAACATCTACTTTTCTTCCTCTCATTGATAAGAAACTCAATTTCTTCTATGTCGATACAAGAACTGTAATTTTAATTTTCCAACAAACAAGACCATTGCCCGAATTAAATAGTTTAGCTCGTAATGTTGTTATTATAAGAGAACAAGTACATATTTTGATGTTAGTTTTGTATTCCAAATTTTATTTTTTTATTAGTGACGGTTATGTACATTTTGTGATCATTACGTAATATTTTGAGAGGCTCTAACATATTATGAAAGACAATTTAATTTTTATTTTTGTGAGATACTTATTTCGATATTTCTCTAATACATTAATACTTTTCTGAAATATATTTATGTATTCCTTAATTCGGTGATTCGAAAAATAAAATACAGAAATCAAAATAATAAATGAATTACTCCTATGAGATCATAGCCATAACCAAGGATATAGATATAAGTTTACCTTTAATTTCAATCTTTTCTCCATTATAAATTCATATAGAGAGAATTATCTATATTAAGTTATCGATATTAAATAATATTACTTAGAATAATAAAACTTTTTATAGTAATTGTAAAAACCGTAAATGAAATGAGTAAGACTTTGAACTGACCTTTCCATTAATTTACCAATGATGGGGATTGAGAAAAGTATTTTCTAGTGTAACCTGGAAAAGTGACATTTTGGAATTCCCTATGTTTTGCAAATTATTAATTTGTTTAAGCAATGATGTTTTGCCTAATATACACCTGTATCCACATAATATAAAAATAAAATAAAAAACGTGACTGCAGTTTTATCATGTTGACCAATCACCCTTAAATAAATTAAATTTTAAGGCTGTTAAAAATCATAGTAAAAATCTGACTTTCTCTAATCAATAGTGTTCATATGAAGTCGGAAGTTGACGTAATAAAAAATAGACATGACAGCTCGTGAGGTGTATGCACGAACGCAATCTCTTATACATTTCACTAGAGACGTGTAAACATTTGTTGTTTATTTTACTTCTCGATTGGTGATCGACAGCGACTAAGTTTAATGGTTTTAGGATCACACGACTGGACCTGCCAATAAATGGTACATTCGCGTCTCTAAAACATGGTGTATACAGATGTCTTCAACAAAATTAATGCTTTTAACGATTTAAATATATACAATACATTTACATAAAAATAATTTTACAAGCCTATTGCTTGATTATAAATGATTATGTTTGAAAAATATCCAAGTATCAAGGAAACGTTTATAAAATTAAACGAGGAAATATCAATAACAGGAAACCTACGCGGTTACTAATACAGTGTTTTAGACCTTAAATACGATCTTCGCAACGCGGCTATGCGACGTGCAGCAGAAGCAAGGGCGGATAATTTATTTGTTTTCGTCAGATTACTTTCGATAACACAATGAATAATTTTATTTTTAACCGGTGAAGATATTAAATACAGTCAGTTTACAGCAGACAAATGGATTTTTTTAGACAGGTAATTAGGCAAACATGCTAATAATTTGTAAATATTCTTGATACAATTACGACAATAAGATGGAACAACTTCGAGTAGCTATATTGTCAAATATTTTTATCAATTTCTTTACTCAGCGCCAAAATGATGAAATTGTTGTATTTAAATTCAACAGGAAAGAAAATCAAACAATAAATATAAATATCATAATGTCATGTTATAACAGAGAAATTTCCTTCAAAACTTAATATTGTACGAAAAACTAACTTTTGCCCTCAACTTCATACGCGTAGATGTCAAAAATGGGTTGATTGTTAATTTTTACTGCTATTTCTTTCATTTTATGCTCACCTATGCTATTATGTTAATTTTTTTATTTCTTTATTTCTTATTTGCAACTCTCTTCATCATATATATATACACACACATATATATATATATATATATATATATACACATACATCTCCGACAAATATAATTTAAATTCCTTATCTTCGTATTCTCATTGTGTAAAGTCGGATGAAGCTTTATTAAATTTTGCTGCATTTTAACAAAGGTAGCATTTCTGCACATATGCACCGACGGAAACAATTTTTAAATAAATTAGAGAGCTTCTTAAATTAATTGGAATTGAGGAACTCCACTTCATTCAACTTTATTCTTTCGTTATGCACATATAATATAATATTTCATATATACACTGACTGCATTTAATACCTTATAATTGAATATAAACATTATCCTAAAATTTATAAATATTAAAAATACTTACACTAAAGTGAAAGGAAAACTTTCTGCAGTCGCTTAAAATAGTCTAAGAATAGGGTTCGAATATACATTTGATACAAGGCTAAAGATAAAAAGACAAGGAATCTTTTCCGCCAAGAGTAGATATTTTTATGTAACTCAGTGAAACCTAAACGAAACATGTATTAAATAAAATCTAAAAAATTCAAAGAAAAAGCACCTTTAAAGGTTAAATTTTTGTATAATTATTGCTATAATAAGTACGATCTAGTAATATTTTATATAATATTACAAATTTTTAAATGTATTTAACAAATACGAAACCATTTCATACAAATTTATTACTGATATGAATTAAATTTAAACTAATCGGATACCAACGACAAGCTCAGCAACGAATCGCAATTATGACGACATGGCTTTTACATTAAGTCTGAACAAATCAGTATCTTAAACTACAGAATAGTAAATTTATTATTTTATGGAAAATTAAATTAAAATTAGCGTTCAGATGAGAAACGGTACATTAAAGAAGAATCATTATTAGAGAAGTAAGAGTTAGTCCTAATAAATCGTTTTGGGTCATTTAACTTTACACTAAATACGCGGAGTTTTCATTGCATTTTTGTAAACGAATTACGTTTCGGAATTCTGAAATAGATAGGACGTTTTTATTTTTATTTTTCATTTCAGTTAATGGCTGTAAAAGTTTATAAGGCGACGAGTCGGTTTAGTTCTCATTTTTATGAGGACTAAACGGATTGTTGATATAAATTGAAATAGTATAACATGAAGTATAGAAAGGACTTTCATATCTGTATAAAATACTAGACTATAATAAATTGAAGAAATAGATAATATCGATAAAACCTATATTTACGTACGAGTTAAATTGTTATTACTGGGTGCAAAAAACGTTTAGGGAAATATTATTAAATAATGTCGACCCAGAGTTGAGGCCACATTAAATGTGGCGACTTGGTAGATCCTCCATATATATATGTTTATATTCACATGTTAAGGTTAATTTTTCTTATATTTTAAACAGGATATGAAGACAGTGAAAAAAATCGCCTTAAAGTTCAATGATGCGGTCAATATTTGCATTAATTAAAGTTAATTATATTGCTTTCAAAATATACCTTTAGGACATATCTATTATAAGCTCAATATTTTTGATTTAATTTGAGATCGGGCTGCAAATATATGCATTGATCTTTTTTAAACACCATGTATTATGTAAATGAAAGACTATTAATTACGTAATGAATTACAGTACAGTACATTTAATTAGAGGCAATAACATTATATTTATTTACTGTCCGCCCTAATTACTTTCCAAAGAATATTTAATATCATTTGAAAGGGAATGATGTGGAGTATGATAAAACTAAGAGTATCCGCACTCAGCTTGCTGCAACTCTAACTTGGAACAAGCCGATATTTTTTAATTAATTCCCGACACCTTGGAGCAAACAGATATTATATTTTTAATCTACCTTCATCAAGTTTTTCGATAAATTACGCATAAAATTAAAGCTTAATTTTTGAAACACGATTAACAACGTTTGCCTGCCCTAAGAAAGAATTCAAAATTTATGAAATCATTGATCCAGGAAAATAATTTTAAACAGAGTAACCTTTGCAAATTAGCTTATGTCCAGTTGCTAAAAGAGAGAGATTTCTTTAATTATGAACTTTAAGTTACCTGACTCAATACCTTATTAAATATGAATAAATATAGTTATTAACTAGGCGTAAATACAATTTATCTTAGACTAGCAACCCGCCCCGACCTCGCACTGGTGCAGTGTAGGTACTAATACGATGTAACTTTGAAGTGATTAATAATGTTACTGCCATTCACGCGCCGGCATTACAAATACTGATTTTTGGTAATATTAAATCTGTGATATCTTCTACATTATTAAGGATAATGATTTCCTGTATAGGGAAAATTTTATCTATATTAAATGGCGAACGAAACGAACTTATTTAATTAAATAAAAATTAATATGATATCTATCAAAATAACTTTGATAATATAAGTCACAAAACAATTAATAATATTGGTCACTGTGGTTTATCCGTAGGATATAGATTTATGCCATCAAGGACTTTTTTGCAGATATTTTTAAAATACGCAATTCCATTGTACAAAAATTTGATAAATCTTATAAAGTTTAGTCATCGTTAGAAATGAAAGCGTCAAAAATTAAATTTTTTTAAGAAATATTAACTTCTTTTATATTTGCTGTAAATATAACTTGCATATTTGCAATCTTTTCGCAAGAAATTATGTGAATGATAGTGAAAACTGCAGCAAAATCCGTTGCACACTTTAAAAGATTTAAGCTTACAGAGGGACAGACAAACGCGGGAAGCAACTTTGTTTTATACCATGTAAGGATATTCGTTATATAAAAAATTATAAAGATATTTTAAAAAAAATATTTAAAGCACTATATAATTTATAAAAAAATTGTTTTCTTGTTTTAAGTTATAAATAATTTTTTTGAAGTACCCACTTTCACTAATAAAATAATCGTTGTTACTCTTGAAACACGTACTGTAATGTTCGAGTTGCAAAAATATAAAAGAATAAACATTAAACCAAACTACAATATTTACTTTTGTACGTAGTTAAACAATGAAGTGGAAACGTTTTACCTTACGTATTGAAATAGGTCTGGATTATGTAATTAGAAATATATTAAAAGACAGGTCGCTTTTAATATATTTGTAATTACATAATACAGTCTTCTTGTTCATAAAAAAATGTCAAGTACTAATCTTAATCTTCGATAAGTGATGTAAGGATATATTTACATAAAAATAATTTTAGAGCTATTTATTAACTATATTTTATTTATACATAAAATTAAATCATCGCATTCAGAATCTCAAAAAACTATATTGGAGAATAGATTAACACTTGTTATGACGAAACGTTTAAAGTACTTATATTTTGCGCGGTAGTTTAATGCCATACATTATATGAAGCCCTAAAAAATTGACGATTTATACATTTTCGTAACGATTATTTTATTAATCATTAGTATTTTTCTCGAATGCAAAGTAACTACGTCACTTACAGTTTTATTAAGTCTGGTAGCTTCTAATTAACTTTAAGTTTTATGATATATATGAATAAAAATTGTAAATATAATTTTAAATGAAAGTTCCTTAAATAAGTAGTGTATTTTCTTCAAAGAAAAGTAAAATGGTGCGTGTAAATTTTACGTGCATTTAAAATAAAAATCCTTCGCTATTAAAAGAAATTCAGCATGAACAGAGGTTTTCACTATGGCTTGTTGTAAAATTCTACAGACTTTTAGACATTTACACGTTCATCATATTCTAAGAGCCTGGGAAATAAGAGAACAACGGGCCGCTTTGAAACGTTTGTTAGAGCTATATGATGTGACCTTGTAACATTTAATCTGACCGCATATGGGATTTATAGTAAAGTTGGTAATTTGAAAAGATACCAACTTATCTGTAAATTTCATGTTATATTACACTCATTTTCGGTAGTTTTAATTTGAGTTGCAAAAGTTGAATCCACTAGTTCCCTCTGATTTCGATTATTCAAAAAGTATAATATAGTGAATTCTTAACAATTAAGTGAAGGAAACCTTAAATATTGAAATGAAATTGATTTACCTTTTTACAAATATGATACCTGTAGTTTACCTAATGATATAAAACAAATTAAAAGTTCTTTAATTGTTTAAAACATAAAAATAATTCACACTCTAATGCAACTGTAATTATATAATTGAACAGTTGAACATTGTTAAAATTATGATTAATGATATATCCATTTCGTTTTGGAAATATTTGACAAAATTATGACGACTTAAGGAATTAAATATTCAACAAACTTAATTAATTTCTAATTAATTAATTGTGCGTAACTACACAACTACCAGCCTTCATTTCGCCATCCGCATATTCGATTCACTTAAAATTGCGGGCCGCGCTCCATCAACTGCAACTGCTGATATTATCGGCGGACCAGTGGGCGTTGTCGAAGTACGTCGATAATTTAAAAACAAGTTGACTAGGCGTGGACTGAAAGTCGATACGTAAAAAAACTAAATATTTATCTAAAAAGGAGAGCACAAAATATTTTTACTTCTAAATCAAATCAAATAATTATTTAACTAAATAAGACATTTTATCTTTTCCCAGCTGCAAACATTTCAATTTTATACTCTTGCGTAAACTAATGTTCAGAGAACGTCTTTTAGACGTATTAAATCTCGAAAATTTATTTGGTGTCTTGCGAAATACATATGATTCAATAGAACTTTTCACTTAAATATTACTAAAGATGAGTACTGTGTATCACGAATCCAAATGTTCGGAATGACATAATTTTCATGGTCAAATTGTTAAAGACAGATGTGAATTGAATTTAATAATCAAGCGGATGGTTTCATTAAATCAAAGTGAGAATATCCCGCTTAAAACATAGTCATTTTCAAAACTTGAAACCGCCCAGTTGTAGTTCAACACTACATTTATTTAATTGAAGCAGGTAAAGGGCTTGCAATGCTATAGTTTAGAATAGCATCGCTATTTTTCTAAAACAAATCGTAATCTGCTATATTCCTAACAACTAAAAAATTTTCATTTTGACTGTAAACGACAGGTAGTGTATCGTTTTTACGGCTTTCATTTTACCAGGATCCGGAATATCTTTTTATGGGAGATATTATTTTGGCACCACATTACGGTTAACACTTCATTTTTTTTCATAATAAGAACCGAAATTTCTTGAAAATTGTCATTTAAAATTATATTATCTGTATGTAAACAAAGAAGTAAAGTTTGCGAGTTACTTAGTTCAAGGTAATTTCAGTGAGTACCAGATAAATATTAAAGTTAATTTACTCTGTGTTCGAACACGAAAAAATTTTAAGTGATCGTAATTTTGAAAGCAATATTTAGTAGAATTTATCTGTAGAATGTCTCTAAAAACAGCTCGCTCTTGTGGAAACTAAAACAATTTTTCTGTTATGTCATTTAAAAATGAATCTATTCCAACCTGCCTATTGATCTTTATTCTTTCAGCATCATCCGCGTACTCGATTCGCTCACGATATGTGCCGCGCACCGCCAGCTGCGTCTGCTGTCAGTGTCGGCAGACCCACTTCGCATATTCGAATATCCGCATAACAATACCCGAATAAATTCGGAATATTCTAGTAAAATTTTACAAATTGTTTGCTTTTATGCAATTGCCTCACTGGTGAAAGTATTTTATGCATTAGCTTTTAAAATAAATAAATCTTAGGGAAAAACTTTTAGAAGGATTCAATTGTTTTCTGATAAATGTCGGGTTCCCCAGAGAAAAAATCCACAAAATCAGTATATTTTTTTATGTAGAAGCACTTACAAATAAAAAACAGCCGTTAAGCACGAGTAGAACTCGCACTACGAGGAATTTATTTTATAATTTTATGTAATGTTATTTTTCTACACACTTATTCTTAAAAATTTCGTTGCCGTACTCTTAAAAATGTTCACAAAAACTTTTCAAGGAATGTTTAACAGAGAAACTTTACATATTCTAACCGTTTTTACTCCAAACATGCGGATTTAAATATTTACATGATAAAAAATATAATAAAAATTAGTAAATAGTTTGAAAAAATTACTAAATACCCCTGTACTTATGTATAGTATATATAAGTACAGGGGTATTTAGTAATTTATATGTAAGTACGTAATAATATGTGGAAATTCTGAAGACATAGTCCAATATACATAAAGGTTGTTATCCCGAGTTAAACATTAAAAAAAAATTATATTTTTTAATAGGTTTCATAAAATATTAGAAAAATATCATATTTTTTCATGGGTAACAGAAAATAAAAAAAATTATTGAATGGATTGCTCGTGAAATTATTTATTATTACTAGCTTAAAAAATATTCATAATGAAAGATTCTAAGTTTTATGATTATGCGTCAAGTTAAATTATTTATTTTCATCATAAACAAATCACAAATTTCCTGTAAATTTGGTTTTATTTCGGACGTATACTTTATATTCAAAATAAAAACACACCATTTTTTTATTATTTTACATATCCACTGTATTAATTAAATTTTAATATAAATTGGACGAACCATCATGTAAATCATGATTTAGTGTAGGTATATGTGAACGTTTTTATTATTATAGAGAATTATTTAGTATGTATAAAATCTTTGAATATTTACCTAAGAGGAAACAAATGGTATTTTCTATATGATACTAACAAATATTAAGGCCACGTAATCAAAGAGATGAGACATTTGGAATATAAAAAGTATTAAAAAATGCAGTAAGTCTAACTCGATATTTTTAGAGCAGTATTAATTTTATGACAACTATCTGAAGAATCTAAATAGCGTGTCTTTTGACATTCATGTTATTTTATGCTTAGAATGTTTATTATGGTTGCCAAAACAAAAAAATGCGTTACATTTGAATGAACGATTTTACCAAAGAAGATCTCATTCATTTCGTTTTCACAAACGGAGAATACGTAAGTACCTTTGTCGTGACTTCCTCGACTTCGATTACCGATGGAAAATATAGAGACAGGCGAGACAAATTTAATATGTACGTTTCACTAGCCATTTATATGTATAATAAGACTTTATTATGGTTTAAAAATAATGTCCATAAACAACTAATTATATGCATAAAATACTACCTGTAATAAAAATACTAACTTATAAATACATTTCAATAAGTTTAATATTAAAATAGACCGAAAGGTTTTGTTTGTTTTTTCGATATTCACGCAAAAACTGCTAATCTGAATGATAAGCAATGTTTACAATAGTATGGTTCCAAACTATCATAGACTCAATAATACGACAAAATAATTGGGAAGCAATCATTTTTTGAGCCTGTTAGTGATGAATTCTGGCAAAAATATCACAAATGTACTACTAATAAGTAAAAAGAAATTGTTATTCTTAATAATTCCCAAAGAGAAGTCCGCACCAGAATGTATCTATATTTTAAGGATAAATCAACAAAACTGTTTCAGAAAAGGTATTTGGAACAAAAGTAGCGACGTGCAGATCTATTCTTCACTGAAATATTTATTTCAGTGAAGAATTAACCGCTTTAAACATTCCTAATAGATACAATTTATTCCTACAGGCTTTAAAAAGGTTTCTGACAGTAAACAAAGATAAGTGGGATGTATTCGCATACACGAAGGTTCCCCCTTTGTATATGCGAATACATCCCCGGAGGGGGAGAAACGGGCCCAAGGGCATCGCGTCATGACATATTAATCTTTTTTGTTTAGTAACTATATGTATAGGTATATATATGTATATATATATATATATGTATATATATATGTATATATATATCTATTTATATATATATATATATATATATATATATATATATATATATATATATATATATATACATATATATGTTTATATTTAAAAATCTTTTTTATTGCATCGTATGAAATTTTCGTTAGTGTCGTTTCGGAACCTGAAGTAAAGATACTCTTATATATTATGCAGCTGAAGTAAAGATACCTGAAGTAAATATACTCTTATATATCTTCTTGTTATATTATGCAGCTAATTGTCAATAATTTCATGTGAAAAGAAAAAAATTATTTTTTTATTTAGATTATGAATATATTTGGCGTTAATTTTATAGAAATTCGTTATCACTTAAATTTTGTTAATCAGTAAATGAAATTACGTAATGTAGTATTATATATGCTTTATTAAATTCTTAACCATGACCTGGGTTTCCTTGTATATCAACATCTTGAAGTGGATCTTATATCTATTTGATTTTTTGTAAAATATTTATTGCGCTTTTTATAAAAGAAATTTCTTCAAAGTAATAGTTTTCTTTTAATAAATACTTTTAAATCGCTTGTTTTACAGCCTTCAAAATATGATAACCCCTTCAGTCTTATTGTTAGTTAAAAAGATCTCTATATGGTTTTTAAAAAAAAAAGTTCCATTTTCTTTTGGGCGTTCCAAACTTGGTAAAAAAAGACTATGCAATTAGACTGATAGTGTATTTTTAGCGGAAATATAATAAACATCCAAAATTAGTATCAATTAAATGATATTAAATTTTCTTGTCATATACAATAATATGGAAGCTAATTTATGATAAATACGCGTTTAAATAAAAACTTGTTATATGATTTAAAAATCCAGTTACGGTGATTCCTATATTAAGCAATTAATATTGTTATACGACATGTAGAAAGAAATATTGCATACCATATCTAAATGATAACGGTCAATATGGTAATGGATAATCGTCAAAACTGTAATTGAAGAATAAAAACAATTTTTGACATTCTTATAAATAGATACTTCAAACGATATATTATATGATATATGAAAGTAATATTAAGAAAAATGCGAGTTAATAAGTCCCAAATTTCAAGTTTCTACGCCAAATTATTCGGCCGAAAAACGCCTGTCATAGACGGACCTACGTGTTATAGTTCTTAAAAGGACTCAGTTTTTTCTTTCTGAGACATACGACTTTTCTAAAGGGACAAGGAGTGCTAAAAGTAATTATTTATGAAAGGTTTGTTTACGGACTTATTATGAAAGGTTTGTTTACGGAATACAAATCGTTGTTTCTTCAGATGTAGGATACAACTTATTGTAAAATTTACTTTGCACAGAGAAATTAATATAATAAGAAGGTATTTCGAAAGCGATGCCGGATAAATACTGCCTCATTATTAATCTCATAAATTGTTTAATGATAAATGGATTTAAAAACTTCTAAAAAAATGCTAAAAGGTCATGTTTGTAGGCACATGAAAAGATGACGTCACATTTACGTCAACAACCGGTATCTACCTATCAATTTTTCTTCCCCGTGCGGCGTACGACAATAGCCGAACTTAATTACCAACTGACATATTTTCACGAGAAACCCCACGAATAATATAGGTCTTATCCGCTACTGCTGGATAAATTACGTCAAAAAATCCTGTGTCCATTTACAGTGGTCAAGGTAGGCAAGTGATAGATGGATGTCGTATACCACGAAATTTTTTTATACTTTACACTAAAAGAAATGAGTGAATGCGGAACATTTTGAAGTTAAGTTTGTATATGAATGGTTCACGGTCAATGACTGTAGTGTGTTTTAAATTATTGCAATATTTTTAACACTTAACATAAATATGGTAAGTTCAAATCATTTTCCTATAAGTAGTGTGTGAAATAAATTTCACAACATTTGACAAATTTAAAACGGTGACTTATCAGGATTTCAAAACTTTTAAAAGGTATGTTAATTAATTGATTTATGTTAAAATTACTCTTCAAATTTAATGTACCTATTTGTGAACCGAACACTCACAGTGCGAGTTCTATTTGCACTTAACAGGTTTATTTATAATTTTGAAGCACCCTACCAAAATTATCAAGAAATTGGATGCAACATGACGGCATCAATATATACATTAAGAGCACCTAAAATCAAATATATTGAGAGCGTCGTTTATTTAGATAAAGATTTATTTTAATTTTTTTCTTAAATTATTTATAAATCGTGTATAATATTGTGTAATATTAAAAATACTGTATAACATAGCTAAAAAAATGCTGTATAACATAGCTAACAAAATACTGTATAACATAGAGAAAGGATTTTAAAATAAGGAATAATTCTTCTTCGGCAATCCATTTTTCATTTCAGCTCTGTGTTTATTTTTCTCATGAATTTTGCAGTTCTTTATCACAAACAAGCCAAAATGAGTCATTTCACTCTCCTTTTTTTCAATTTCAAGACTTCACGGAGATTTTATTTTTCTTGGACATATCAATAATTGCTTTTTATTATTCGTGCGGTAACACAGCAAAGTTTCTTCATTAAGATCATAGACCTAAAGTTGAAATCCATAAGTCGTAACGGTCTATAACAAAATTTTAAAAATATTTCTTGTGGCCATGTTAACTTTTGCACGCAAGAGTATTAATAAATGTGTTGTACATTTATTATTACGAGGTTTAATATGTTTTTAAGGGATTAGAGATAGATTATTTATATAATTATTTCGTAGCTGCTCAGAAAACAATGGCCCTCCGTTTCAATCTTAGAAAACTAATACGCAACTACGTGTACGCTGATATTTAATAGGAATATGTTTACAACAAAGTTTTGCTGGAAATATTATCAACAAGCCAATTTTTCTGTTTTTTGTAAATGGATTCCATCTGAACATTCAGAAAATCGCCTTGGTGTGTATCTATGTCACAGGTTTTCTCATCAAGGGTATTTGGCACAGAAATTTGTAATTCAGCATAGTTTTAAGGAATACTGATTCAATTACAAATTATTATCCCTCTTACAACTTCGAAAGGTATTTAGAAAAATAATTTCTGTTTTTTCTTAATAAAAAATTAAACTACTTAAAAAATTTCTTACGTATGGGGATACGTAAGAAGTTTTTCAGCCAAAAATGTCAATATTAAAAATATTAAGACGACAAAATATTTTTTTAATTATATTACTATTGTATTTAATACCAATTAAAATAACAGATTTCAAGGATTAAAAATTATTTCTTTCAGAATTCAATATAAGTTACTTCTAGAGGTAGTGTTTAAAATGTTTACAAAAAATATTATTTTTATAATTAAATTCCTTTTTTGCCAAAAATCCATATATATATATATATATATATATATATATATATATATATATATATATATATTTATATGATATGATTTTTTTCCTTATTTATATATCAGACTTAATAAAATTTTATGCATAATATGTGCCTAGAAACAATAAATTATAAAAAAATATTAATCATAGCCAAACGGTGGTTCCGATAAGCACAGTAGTTAATTCTTTCTTAACAGCTACAGAATCCACCTTCAAATGATTAAAAACATATAGACTAATTGTTATTTCGGGTTAAACCAACATTGATTTATTTAATCTACCGACGAATGTTAGGCCAATACAATTTTTTTAGTAAATAGAAATAGAAAATAGAGATGCTAAATAAAGCGAATTTGAATTAACAGAATACTGGTAAAATACTTTATAATTTCCCACAGAATTATAATCCTTCTCGAATGGAACATAACAGTTTGTGAATTTTAATATGTGTTTTATAAAACTATTCTTTAATTCTTTAGGAAACGTAAAAAAATATATGAATTAATATTGAGGACCTCTAATTTTTGTGTAGATGTTGGTTCCATGTTTTTTATTTTTATTGCAAATGCGTAACATCATCACCATAAACAGTTTTGGACTCAGCTCTGAGACATCTACCAGATAATCCCTAATAGTCCTTCCCGAATACTGAAGACAATGATGAAGATAATGTTCGTAATTGACTCTCTGAACGGGCTGCTTGACGAGCGCAATTCATAGCTTTTCACGTTCACCAAATCGATCCATTCCCACATTATGAAAGCTCGGGTGTTGAACTCGGGGCCTATTAAACAATTGGTAATATTATTGTTAATTTTTAATCGGAACGTGTAACAAATATACAGTAACGTTTTTATTTTGCATACGAAGTAATCTTAAATTATTCATTCGCAGTGATAAGACATTATTGTCAAGAGCTGGCATAAATTTAATTTAATTAGTATTTACTTCCTCATTTTATATAAGTTCTATATGTAGTTAGGTGTATAAAGTAAAATATTTTTAAATTGATGTAAAAAATATTTTGCTAATAAATGCGACAAAACGTAAGCTGAAAAATGAACCACTTTTACTGGAATCGACGACTTTATTTTTGCACGCTTTTAATAAAATCACTTTTCAAAAGTCTAAGTTTCTTACTTTACGTTATTCGAATTTATTCGAATCGTTGGATGTACCTTGACCATTGATTGTGCGAAGTTTTCTTTCTTGTGATGAGTTTTACAGGCAAATATCGAAAATTATCTCGGCTAGAAAAAAAAACATTTTATATCCCAAATTTAATTTATGGAAAGGTTTATAAAAAGTAAAAGGTATGCTTCCATTCATTAGTGTAATTAATCTATGTGTTCTTGTAAAATTTCTTTGCAATAAACTTTAAATTGGTAGTACTATCATACAGTGATAAACGGAGCGACAGAGGAAAAGACGGACATGACTTTATTACGGAAACAAAAACCATTTCGGAAATTAAATAAAATTCTTGAAACTTAAACTTATGTTGAAAAACGAATAACGCACATGTACTAATTAAATAGAAGTCACTTCGTCCGGAAAATAAAAAAAATTAAATTGGACGCAATCCAAATATTGATGGTTATCAATAAATTTTATCGTTAGAATTTACAAATATTCTTGCCGGTGTATTTTTGCATTTCTTGTTGTTTTTTGTTTGCTTATATTAAGAACGTTTACCAGATAATTCTTGAAAAAATACAGAAAAGGAAATTATAAATTAAGGTCATATTAAAAAAAAATTGGTAATGTTATACGCTATTTGAAAAAAGCTCTAAGTCAAAATTTTAATGTCATTTTTTGCTTTAACAAGAAACTAATTTTGGTAGGATATTATTTAATTGCTTTTCAGTGAATATTTATTGAATGGCGTATGGTTTGAATACCGCGATTTATTATAATCGCATCTTTGCGCGGTTAGAATTTTTAAATGAGTTAACCAAACATTAATAACAAGTTATAGAGATTAGTTTTTCCCTAAGTCGACCCCATTAATTTCGGTTTCACAGTCAGGAAATAGGTAACTATAATTTATAATGGCTTCCTCGGCTTGGAATATAAATAGACAGCGAGATTTACCTGCAAGTTTTGAAATTTAGGTCTTGTTAAATAAATTTAATTTGCACGTTATATCTATAGATATGCTGAAGTGCGTTTTACAATTTTCTTATGGAATAAAGAAATATTGAGTTTTATCGCACAAACTTCTTGAATTAAAAAGTTAACTACGTGTTAATTTAAAAATATTCGAGTTTCATGGAAATTACTTCGGTCGTGTGGGTGTGATTAAGTAACAACATGCATTTCGTGGTGTTGGTATTTGGTGCAAATAAAACCGTACTTATATAACCGTTTGTGAATTATTCCGCTAAACAAATTACGTACACGCCGGAGAGTGATCTTAAGAAAAGCTAGCTTGGAGGACCGAAAATTTAAAAATTTGTGATCTAAATAACAATTGGTTTTTAAATGGGATATTAATTAGAAAAAATATATTATAATGAGCAAAGGAACGGTTTCGGGAACATGAAGGGTAAAAGTTGTTGAATAGGCTACATTGTAACATTGGTGTGGTGTTTGGGCAATGCACAATATGAAGGAGTAACGTTATTTTAATATAAGCAATATATCAATAACAATGCCTAAAGGGTAAAGAGCAAAATATGAAAACCATAAAAAATTATGAAAAGAAATAAATGAAAAATAACACAAAAAACATAAAAATTAAAAATGCAAAAATTTAATATATTAAAATACATTTTGTACGGTAATTCGGAAACAGAGCAAAGATAATGCTTACATATTATTGTTCTACATAATAATATATATAATAATGACGACGTAAGATTGTGACGGTTATGTTAGACTTGTTAGTTTTAATTTTGTGCTTGGTGAGAATTTAAAAATCAAAAATACCCAGAACTTCTATATGTGTATTAAATTCTGTTCATCGTATTTGTGATGCAAGTGCTAATTTCTGATATTGCAGTCCTTTATATTTTGAAACACTCCTTTTGTTCATCTTGCATATTTTATGGTTATTGTATCATCGTAAGGTGTCAGTAGACATAATTAAAATTTACATAAATGTTTTTAGTCCCTCAAACGGACCGAAGTACTATTATTTCAGCGTGATCACTTGAAAGCCATTCATGAGTTACTTGCAGGATATTATAAAGTAAATAAATTAACAAACAAACAAACCTTCAATTTTAATGTTATGTTTCTAGGTTAACGTTAATAGGAACAGGTATACATAATAATAGTTCACGTGGTTTTTTCTAAAATTTCATAAAATTTTTAAAATTAGCAAAACTTAAATCATCATGAAAACTTTAAATTTTCTCGAATCGATTAAATGCCGGGAAACTTTTATTTTGTTTTAATCTACGTATATGTAGTTGCATAAGATATTAGAAAATGTTAAATAGACGTCGAAATTGCAGAGCTGTTTATCTAATTAACAGCATTGTTTTCTTAAATATGTATCGTTCCAGTTGAAAAAGCAAAAGCTCACTTAACATATTGATTAGAAATAAATTTGTGGTTTATTAATTATTAAATCGGTATTAGATTTATAGTGCTTCCAATGACCTAATTACAATTTAAATTTCACATAGAAGGCATACTCTAATTTGTTTTGTACAGTTTAGTCTCCGTCCATTAATAAAAGAGGAATATTAAATTTAAATTTAACGAAGCGAAGCTATTAAACTTCATAATGTTATAATAGACTCGTTTTTCTGGAATTTTTTCAATAAAATATCAAATTATAAACTTTCCAAATCATAGACTTTCATTAAAAAATTATGTCGGTGGTTTCACCCTCAAATTGCTTTATTTACTTTTCTCTATTGAGTTTGTGAACTTCTTTATTTTAATAATTACCACCCGCCAGATGCCAAGATTGAAACTGAAGGTTTGAGGTTTTCTATTATTTTTATTCAGCCTACCTCATTTACTTTCGAAAAAAACTTGTGTGTAAAATCGTTTAGAACTTATAAAAAAATGTTCTAATAAAATTTAAAGTTAAGTGTCGATCCTATGCGTATTGCGTAATTTAACAGAAATTTAATTTTGATATATGAAAGCGTAATTATTATGAGGTAACTACAAAAAATAAAAATATTATTTTGGTGGGTCAACCGATCAGTACTAAAGTACCATTAAGCGAAAAATTATTTACCTTAAAATTTAAATAGCCGAGAAAAGCTTTCAATAAGTGGAATGCTACCTGTCTATATTTAATTATAGCCTGTCGAGTATATTTAATAAATTGAAGAAATTTACAGCCAAATTAATAAAGTCAAAGTGTTGATGCTAATAAGCGACGTGTTTTTGAGCATGACGGTAAAACGGTTAATTTTAATAGACTATTATTGAAAACTATGCGTTTCTCCAAACAGCTCATTAGATTTTATTCAGGCTTATATTCAGAAACCGATTTGACATTTAAGTACTCTAGATCTATGAAAGTGCAAGGAGATGTTTGCCTCTTATTACAAGAATCGACAAAATTTACAAATTTTATTCTTAAAAAATGAGCAGCTCTTCTTATTAAATAAAATAAAGTTTTGTTTTATATAAATAATAAGGCATTTTTATAAATTTTTATCCAACTTGTATAACAGATGGATGGACCATCAGTATTACTATAGTCCGATTACCATAATTTAAAAAAAATAATTGGCAATTGTTTTTTGCCAAGCGTTACTATCCAAAGGACTATTACGGTTCAGATGCTGAAAAATCGCTGAATGCACATCTAGTTCAAATAATGCAAGCACATCCATTTCTGGGGTTAATAGTTCAATTGTCCAAATTTCTCAACGGGACCAGCTCTCACAAGAATAAAAAACATACTGTTTATTGTGACATCATTGGTACTGACGTAAAACAAAGGCGTTGATTAACAATTGGTCTTCTTCTCGTAGTGACCAAGACCCATTCAGTGTCCATATACATGATTGGACTATAATGACTGGACCGATCGCTTTTCTCCAAATAGCTCCAAAAATTATCAATTTGTACATACTAAATAAATTTACTGGCCTCTTAGCTTTCATAATCACAGATGATTTAGCTACTTAGTCATTATCTTATTTATTTAATGAAACATTTCACACATGAGTCTTTATAACATATGTTAGTGTTCCTGAAAAAAAAAGAAAATGTTTAATAATAAAAATTTTAAGTGATGAAACTTTTTTTTCGAAATGCAATAAAAAATACACAGTAGTTTTATTTTCAAAATCTCTTCTACGCATGATACAAGTCTCTAGATGGTTAGAAATAAATATCTTCCCTTCAAATCTAATAACTCTTTAAAAGCATATGTAAAAATACTGAAAATGGAGACAACACTATTTGCTAAGTATTTTAGCGTAAAATTATTGCAACCATTTCGTATTATCATAAGAAAATATGGGCAACTAATTATTGTTCTTATATTTGTAACTGTTATATCCTAAGCCATACATTCACAGCACGTATGAATATCGACAGGTGTATTTAACACTTTAATTGAAATACTGTGTTCTTTTAAATATTTGAACTTTTGACATTTACGACTTTTGACATTACGATTTTTGAGTTTTACTGTTTGATGGATTTATTTTCTTAACAGAAATAAAATTCATATAAAAATTATTTAAGTCCTCATCAATCTATCTATCTCACCTCGAAAACTATACGGTCTTTCGGTCTTTTAATCGCTTCCGGTTTTTTTTTCATAGATATTTTCTATTTTCTTATTATTTTATAGATATTTTCTATTTTATATGTTTATAGATATTGGATAGCTTTCACCAAATCATCTGGTCAGAAGTTTAATCTCTTGACTGCCATAAATAAAGCGCCGGTTGTGTAGCGCGCTCAGATCATCAATTTCAAGATAAATGATTGTTTCAAAACGGACGCTACATAAATTTGAGGACCGGGCTTACTTATAAATCCCACCACGACATTACTTTAACGAAGCCGTTATAATGAAACTTCAAATGAAAAATATTTGGCCTCCGAACTGTAGAATATTATTTTGATTCCATGAGGCCTTATTACTCGCTATTAAAATAGCAAAGGGGTTTCCGAAATTATTATAGTATAATAATTTTTATAATTGAATATTAGAAACTTACACAATTAGGATAATTTATGACGCCACTAGACATTTATAACCAGCACGAAAAATCAGTGAAAAGCGTGTAATATGAAATGACTGGAAGCACTTCTAAACAGAATATGCATTTTGATTTAATTGAGAATTTATTCAGAACGGCCGGAAGTCATTTATATCTGATATTATATTTAGGGTTTGCAGGCGTAAATTTATGGCATTTGTTATGAAAATTTATTCAGAAATTAAGAATTTATGATTTTTTGTCGAGAATTTATTCAGAACGGATACATATTTAAGATAATTCCTATTATGAAAAATGTATGTGCTTATATTCAGTAAAGTATCAAATATATCATTGTATTTAAATGAACATAGTAAATTATCAACTTTCACCATATTAAATGTATTTATTTTAATCTTAATACTTGCCATTTATCGCTTCATATGATTGGATAGTCGACCCGCTTTCAATAAATTCCACTAGGTTTTTATTAGGAGAAAAACATTTACTCCAATAATGCTCTTCATTCAGATAAAGTTTTCATTGATATGTTAATTATGCCAACTTTTTTTATCGTACGGGTCGTATAATAGTGAGGCTTAAAAATGTTATACAGAACAAAGAAATAAATGCAAATGCAATTGCTGAAGAGACCGAAAGAGCGTATAGTCTTCGAGGTGGGATAGATAGATTGGTGAGGTCTAAAATAATTTTTATATGAATTTTATTTCTATTAAGAAAATAAATCCATCAAACGGAAAACTCGAGCTGCGTGGGTCGTAAATATCAAAAGTTCAAATATTTAAAAGAGCACAGTATTTCAATTAAATTGTTAAATACGCCTGTCGATACATGCGTCCTGTGAATGTATGGCTTAGTATACAACAGTCGCAAATATAAGAAAAATAATTACTTGCCCATATCTTCTTATTATGATAATATGAAATGGTTGCACTAATTTTGCGCTAAAATACGTACCAAATAGATTTTTACATAAGCGTTTAAAGAGTTATTAGAATTGAAGGGAAGAGATTTATTTGTAACCATCTAGAGACTTGTATCACGCATAGAAGAGGTTTTGAAAATAAAATTACTGTATATTTTCGATTCCATTTTGAAAAAAACATTTTATCCCTAATTTTTATGTAGGAGAAAGTGCATGAAAAACCTGTAAAGTACGTCTAGGACTCGTACTACCATGGTTTCGTAAACATTTTGGTTTATATGAACATTAAGCATCTATAACAGTCCTATTAAACTGCTTAGAAAAATTAATTTTATAAAACGTAAATATATCACAGCGTATTACATATTATATCTTCTATAGACTTAAAAGTATGGCGCATATTTAAAAAACTGGAAAATCTAGGAAATTGCGGTAGTTTTCCCATCTTCTAGTCAGATTTCACCAACCCTGTTGTTTCCATGATTTTTAGCTTAGCAGTTCCGGAATGAAGGGAGCGGTATAATATATTTTTGCATTTTTTTTTATACATTTTGAAATGTGCAATTTAAGATTGAAAATTGGTGTATTTCTCATAATAGGCATTTTCAAATGATTTTCCATAGAATACATAAAATAATACAAAAACTTCTTTTTACAGCCCTTAATTTACCACATATTTAAGGATTATATGAATATTTTGAGAAACGTTTGTGATGTGAAATATATGGGTTAATAAGACATTTTACTATGCCCACATTAAAATTTGTACATTGTATAGTTTGTGAAGAAAATTATATGAAAATAGAAGAAATACTGTCTTCAGTAGACGAATTTTTTACTGTCTTTAGTCGACGACACGGGGAAAATTTAAAAACGATGGCATCTAGAACAATCGCTATAATGTTTCCAATACCTTTACGTTGGCTTCTAAAAATCCATATTTTTTCATAATTTTAGTTTAAGTAGTTATGGAAAAAAGAGGGGGGCAAATATTTTTTGGGTATATCTCAGTATATCTCTGAAAATATTATACGTAATATTATACAAAATTTTAATATCTACTATATTAGCTACTGTAATGTGTACGAGTTAATATGTTTTATTACTGTTCCAAATTTCTAGTTTCTACATCAAGTGATGTCTGAGAGAAACGGTTGTGAGGGACATAGGGGTAAACGCGTGTGCAATCCTATGAGGATTCCCTTTTTTTTAAGGTACGGAACTGAAAAAATGAAAAAGGTTTCATTATTTTTCCCTCTTCTTATATTTTTGTTATAGTATTTAAAATTTCGTCACAATTGATTCCAAACTGGATATCCCAAACTATATCATGGGGCGAACGGATTTACGGACATGGCAAAATTATAAAGCTAACATTTGTGACAAAATAATATGTTATTATACTTTTATGTTAGTAGCGCCATCCGTGTTAAATGTGCGTAAACTAGTCAGTCACTAAGATCAATACCTATTATGTGTGATATTGTGCAGTGCCATCAGTGAGGTAAGATTTAATTAAATGAAACATTGACTGCTTGATACGAACCTTCAAATGGTTTAGTAACTGGTTATGTGTGTTCCAGTAATTTTTTGAAAATAATCCGTATAATCTAAAGTGAGTAATGGCTTCTAGTATAATTTTGTAATATCTTGCACACCAAAGCCGAACGGATAAAGAATTATGAAGATTTGATGCTCGTGGTCGAAAATGTTATTATTATCTAGGGCAGGCAGGAATTCGTTCTCAAGAAGGAGAAACAAGCGACGCCAAGGCGAAATTGAATAAAATTTTGATTATTGGACTAGATATATATGTACTTATTAACGTGGGGCCAGTGTGGAAGTAACTCTGAGAAGTTTCACTCTTATTAACGGGGCTACTTAAAAAAAACTTGGCCAACCACAGGGCAATAAAACGTTCAGAAATTTATTAATTTGAAACCAATAAATTAAACTTGGTCAATATCGAAGGGTTAAGTGAAGCTAATAATATTCAGGGTGCATTTATATCTAGAAGTTGGAAAAATAATAAACGCAAATCTACCATTATGATCGCGTCAAAAAGTTTAACTTCAAATCTTATGTCAAATGCCACAGATGTCAACAATATGGACACTACATAAACAGCGTTAAAAAATAAAAAAAAAAACAATGGAATTCCCTCGTAGTGGTTTTGTTAGTGGAAAACTTAAAAAATACTTATTGTTACAATAACTCAGATGCAAACATGTATATGACGTGTGACAAACATTGATCGAACAATATTTTAAGCTGAAATATTCATCCCTTACAAGTGGATGATTCCTGTTGAACATTCTGATGACTAAGCAAGGAAACAAAACTTTTCCAATTTCAGGATTGCTCTATGTACAAAGTCAAGCTATTAACTCATTATTGGTTAGCGAGGTACTCAAGGAAGGAAATAAAATTAAGTTTTGGAAATAGTCGCTGTTATTTGAAATGAAAGGAATTAAATAATGCAATTATTTAATCGTTTTTATTTTTTAAGCTTTGAAGAAAGTTAATGGTTTCTTGACATCAAATTTAGGAAGTTTTAGATATAGAAAGCTTGAACATTTAAGTGGCAGTGACCTTAAACAATTAAGATTGACACACAAATGAACACAAGATCCTTAAAACAGATTGCATTCTATGCTTACACGTTGCACAAAGCCATGAATTACTCGATGCTGTACAGGTGGTTGTGGGCCAATGGAAATTAGAAGTCTAGAAAGATCCAGACATTACCTTTAGTTTTTTTGATAATAGCAGTAGAATGGCTTTGTATATTTTTAAATAATGAAGATGTATCATTTAGCTATTTCAAAATATGTGTGTCATCACGTTTAAATTAAATAGGTGAACGTATAAAAGTATCAAGAATAGACAGTAAACTAGAATTTTGCACTAAGGAATTTGAGAAGTATATATAGGATGCGGGTATTGTTTGTTAGAAATCAAACCTGTACACCTCTGAAAAAATGGGTTATATGTGAGGCTTAATCTCATGGTAGTGGAGATAAATCTAAGAGAGTTTGTGTGGAAGTAGTGAATATTGCAGTTTTACTAACAATTTGATTGATAGCATCAGGATTATTTAACAAGACTCGAGTTGAATTGTGGATTTGAAAAAAAAACTAGATGTTAGCAATGTTCATAAATCTAGAAGTAATATTGTCATCCACATACAGAAACAAAACAGATAAAAAGTCTATCAAAAATATCTCAGATGGCTATCAGAATAATGTAAAAGTTTACAAAGTGTAAAATACAGTAAATAACTCAATAACTAATATATTGTAATAATTGACCAGGTGATTTATACAAATGCCTTACCAATAAAGACCTGTGTACGAGGCCCAAAAAAAAATAATACGACAAAGAGCTACGCCAACAGTGGGGATACTAATAACGGGAAGAAATCAGGTCTCCTGAAATGGGTAATATTTATTTTTGGGGCCGTATGAAGAAATAATAGTTTATAAAAATCCTAGCCATCATAACGTACACGAAAGAAACTAGATGAGATGGCATAAGTAGTATGCGTGTTCCTAGTGAACATGGCGTGGTGTGACAAGGCTTGATGAAGCTTTAAATAATCCAGAAAGTGTGCAATGAAAACGAGCTACAAAAAATTAAATCGAATCTTTCGAAGAAAAAACGGGTAAATAGTTTATATGCTTATTAATGGAACCATAGCGATACTTTGGAGCTTAAAAGAGCTTATCTCAAAAGCGATTGGCATTGGCTTGATTAGACATTTCTACTAATTCTAAGACATTCAATGTCAAGACTATTATACGCTTCTGCAGTTAAGTTGAATTCAGATATAAGTTTTCATTGTAAAAACGGAATATATCAAAATGCAAGTAGGTCTGAAATGTGATAACCCCAATTAGATGCTTAAATTAAATCAAACTCTACAGCTTGAAATAATCATTGAAAACGTGGTATAATAAAATTTAGGATTTTGAAACATTGGATTAATTAAAGTGTCAATACCTATTTTTCTTTACTGAAGTAAGTAGAAATGTAAAAATTGAAATACAATTCTAATTGAAGTAATTGACGATTTCTATGTTTTTTCAAACAATAAATATGTAACTGACAAGTTAAGAGAAAATTTTTCAAACATGTTTTATATAAAATATCTAGGCTGACAATGTTTAAAAATGAGAGTTGATAAAAGTAGATATAAATAACTCTTGGTTAGGAAAAATATATCATAAAATTGTTGAAAATAATTTAATGTTTATTAAAACAGGTTAGTTTTAAGAACTCCCAATCATCAATTAATTCATTGTTATTTATGTCACAAAGTCATTGTTATTTTGGTAAACTATTTAAGTCAATATAATAATAGTTATAGTCACTAACAATGTGTAAATGCCAGAAGTGTTCTAAAATATTTAAAAAAATTAAAGTTTCTGTTTAAAATATACGTCCAACGGAAATCCAGTGGAAATCCAATCCATAATTGCAATATAGAAGGTTACATACTCGTTATATGTCTAAGTTATCTGGTATCGCAGTAAGCGAATTCACCAGCAAAAACTTGCTGAAAATGTTTAAGTTTTTGAGCAGAATCCAATAAAGATTTTACGTAATTTTTTTTAGAATAGATGAAATGTGCATACGTAGTTATATTCTGAAAACATTAGGGTATAATGCAAAATTACCAGGGAATTTTGTGGAATTTTCAGTAGAATAAGTTTAAGGTTCAATTTAAAAATAAAAGTACATTTACGTTTCGTAAATTTCTTTAATGACCTTTTGTCTCTCTCTCTGACTTCTGTTTGCCTGTTTGTTTGAGTAACATGTAAAAACTATTAAATCTATTTGAAATAATTTCTCACTCAAATAATGACTAAGGTACAGAATATGATCTAAAGTAACTTTTTTTTAAATATTGTATTTAATTTTTTTTTAATATTTTCGGATAATACTTTCAAGCGCAAGAGCTTAATTATAATTGTCGCAATACAGTTTGAAGTTCTAGCTAAGAAGTAGGATAATTTTATTTATCACTATTATCCTGTTTATATTATTTATTTATTATTGTTACTATAGAGAAATTCTAATGCAAAGATACAAAAATATATAAGCGAACGAAGTCGTGAATCAAGTTAGCTTTAGCACAAGATAAATTGATGGACAAAATGAAATGATGAAACTTGCTTCATTCAATGGCAATTCTGACTTTCAATTTCTATCTAGTAAAAATGTTACAACGTGCAATAAAAATAACTATCGAATACTGCAACACGCACGATAATAATGAAACCTGACAAATTCTACATGTATACCCAAAAAATAGTGGAACATAGAAAGATTTAATAAAGTACGATGTGAAATATATACAGAAAAAGCATTTGTAAGAAAGTAATTTTATGAATTTTGAACGAGATATTTACGGTATGTCTCGCGGGAAATCATATACTAGAAGTTAATGTAATTGTAAAATAGGATCGGGTGATCAACTGGTTACTACTCAGATGTAATTGCGATTAAGTTTAAGCAATTTATACTATTCTTTATCTCAAAAACAAAAAACAATCCCATGTAAAATCATTCCTGTGTCTGTTGCAGTTGTTTTCATCAGAAACCGCTTTACGTAATAAACGCAAACGCGGTACAGTAATCAAACATATCAGGATATAACACTAAAATATTCATATGTAAACCTGCGTTGGGGGGAGAATTTGGACTCCATTTTTAATATATGTATTTTTAATATATATATATATATACATATATATATATATATATATATATATATATACATGTATATATATATATATATATATATATATATATATATACATATATATATATGTATATATATAAATATATATACATACACCTATTTATATATACACACGTGTTTATATGTGCGATTCTTTGCTCTTTCAAATTATATATTTCTTTGTCTCTCATATAATTTCGTTTTGAATATTTGGGTTAGTTGGGTTTACAGACATATTAAATTTCAAGTTTCTATGTAAAACTCTTAATGAGAAAAATTACTATAATAGACGGCAGACGGGTCTGTGTGGTACGGATCCCCAGAATATACGTCCCCCATCGGATAATTATTAAATTTTGTTATACATATTTGTATTTAACAGTAATTTTTATTGTGATATGATAAGAATTGAAAAGTGTATTTCATTACACGATTAAAGCGTGTTTTATTATGATTAATATTTCATCATTAAGAATATTTTCGTTGTATACCTACACAACGAAAATATTAGTGTGTATTAGTGAACTTTAAGAAATAAATCTATATATGTAAAAACGTGATATGAAGATCATGTCTGTGCTTGCATCGTGCAAGAATTAATCTAATTTTAACGACATTTTAAGGTTTTATGATAAAGAAAATTAGTCAAGATATGCATTAATAAAGATCGTTACTTAACTTGTCAATAGCAGCGTCTCTTTTCATATAATAAACATCATGAAATTTTAGTTTTATAATCCTTCGTTAGGCGGCTCTCCATTTAATAACACTTTCGTATATAGACAAGAAAGAAAGAAAAATTGGATATTAGATATGCATGATATAACCTAATCTTTAAATTAAAAATTATTCATAGAAAATATTAATTTTATGTTTATTATCTGTTGTTAAGTATTTTACTACATACGAAAAAAAGTTTTATCAAGAAAAGACACAATTGTTTCATAATTAATATTACAAGTTATATAAAAAATTAAACTATGTTAGACGTTTTACATTTTTTCTATTTTTATAATTAAGTAGTGTCGCAAAATTTTCTTTCAGAAGAGGTTAAAATGCATATTCAATCAGTCAGATTTACTCTAATATAAACTGTTGAATGACCTTTTACTGGTGACATCATAATTCCAATTATTTACTGTTTATCTAGTGCGCTTACAGTTGGTGTTAACAGCATAATTTATTATGTAAATTATAAACGTATCTAATTTTATTATTTTCACGGTTCAAAAGTAAAGAGTACTATGAAACTGTTTTACTTTATTTATTGATTTTATCTAGCGTAACAATCGTTTAAAGATAGTTATAATATAGCAAACTTGACACAGCTTTTCAAAAACGACAAAGAAATATGTACGTAAATTTTATTTTTGACGTTTATACGTTAGTTTACGGGTATTACGATAAACGATGGAATCGAAAGTTTATTCTATCACAACTAAATACAGTAAAATAAGCATAATATATCTTCATTTAATTTGTGATAGAAGACAAAAAAAATGATGAATGATGAATGAAGAATATTTTTGGTAAACAATAATATTATATTATCTGACTTGCAAACTCGTATTAAGTCTGTCAAATACAGTCTACAAGTTACAATGATATACTTCGATCCATGAAATGTAACCTGACAATGTGCTGGAATTTCTAACCGCAATATCAGACATCAAGTGACTGTATTGTAATATTAAGCAAACGACTTAATCTTAATCAGAAATTAACGTTTTTTTTAAAGGTATCACATGTCCACTGTTATAATAGTTGCTTCAAATAGATGAAACGGACAATTAATCAGATGAAAGGAACAATTACTATATAAGCCCTTCAGAAATGAATTAATTGGCCAATGACATCACGAGGGGTTTAGTTTAATCTGTAACGTAAATATTGATATAAAGAAAGTAGAAATAATACTACATTATATAAAGAAAGTACGTATATAAAGAAATACTACGTAATATAAAGAAAGTAGAAATAATACTACATCGCGTAGTTTCATTTAATTGTGTAAATATTGATAGTAAATATTGCGAGTACCCGCCTGGTATAAATTACGAACACGAAAAATTAAGTACTACTATATTAAGTAGACTTTTATTGTTTACCAGTTATCATTGATTTTTTTTTCGGAACCTGAAAGATGAATATTGAAATATTATGACTTATTTTGAAGTTGTAGCTTTATTTTATATGTACGTGTTGCGCATGTGCGGGCATGTGTATGTGTGTATATATATATATATATATATATATATATATATATATACATACGTGTGTCTATATATGTATACATATATAACTTACTGACGGGAGCGCATTACACATATCTAGACGCATAGTATCAGTTTAACTCGAACTGTACAAGCGCGATAACTGAGCTAACGCGTAGAACATTAGAAATTACTTGCGTCGACACTTTCTCAATATCTTCTGAGACGTTTAAAATGAAAATTGTAAAAAGAACTACTCTTAAATAATGATTTCATACAGTTTAAAAACAATTTTATCAAAATAGGTAAGTAAACAAAATCACCTACGAGCAAACGCGTTTTGAAATCTGACTGCTGGTCTAAAACGCGGCGAGCCGGATTATCATTCATTCTACCGTCCACCAATTCACATGCATTCCTACTTTTCATCCATTTTCGGACAACCGATTGCCGCATGCCCACCAATGACTTGATTTTCGGACGACCGATTGCATCTTGGATCCGAAAATATTTTTTTTGGAATTTTGGCAATTGATAGCGGCCGGTACGGTTATACCGCTCGCACCACCTTGTAGCGTCGCTAAAACTATTATTAATAGGAAATAATACATTTATATATATACCGTAAATTTTCCTACATCCTCTTGTGTGCTGTGAAATATATTTATCTCGATAAAAATCCCATTGTTACTTATAAATATACTTTTAAATTAGTGGAAAGAAAAGAATAGACAAAGTTAGTGGATAAAAATAATTCTTGATTTGAAATATAATTAAAATCATTAAACAGTATTCACAATAGTTTCAAACGGTACGGTTATACCGCTCGCACCACCGTATAGCGTAACTAAAACTATTATTAATAGGAAATAATATATTTATATATATATATATATTTATATATATATATATATATATATATATATATATATATATATATATATCGTAAATTATATTTATCTTGATAAAAATCCAAAAGTTAGTGGATAATTGAAAAAAATAATTCTTGATTTGAAATATAATTAAAATCATTAAACAGTATTCCTAATAGTTTTAAACGATCGGTTTTATTACGCAAATTGTTTCGAATACATGCAGTAAAATAAATTAATATGACCTTGAGCGTCTCAAGCAGCCACATTTTAATCTGCAAATTTTAATTATCATTACGTGGCGCGTGTCGCATAAATTTCTAACAAGAATAATTACAGCCTGAAGTTGTTTATGAAAATGATCAAAGTTGCGATTTATGTAAATTATTGGCTTGTGAAAATGTCGAGCATTTCGTTCGGATACTACACTGAAGAAAGTTGGGAAGATTGTTTCTAATTATTGTTATGTTAATATATTTGAAACAATGTCAAAGGTAAATATTGTTTCCAAAATATTAATTGACTATTGATTGTTAAACTTGGAAAGTGAAACAATTTTATTTCTAACATGTTTATAAAAAAATGTCATTGTTTGGTACGTGAGGAAATCATTCCTATGATCTGAATTGAAATTAAAATTATTAGGTAACCGCAAGTGAATAAACATTTTTTGGATTGTTTCTTTTATAAATGACAAACTGGCTTTTCTTACTGTTCCGAAATTCAAGTCTGTTCAGAAATTCGAGAATCGAGCTAATAAATTATTTCTTATATGGGATAACACTATCTTGATATGAAACAAATCCTGGGCCGCGAATGTAAATGAAAGGTATATTTCCTTCGAACTGTTTTTGTTGATGACTATAATAATACTATTTACAACTGCACTAATAACATAAAAGCAGACATTGCTTTAATAGGGAGGTGTAATTTTTTTTCTATTTTTTTGTCATTTCAATCTTTAAAAAAATAAAAATTGTAGTTTACTATTTTATGCATAATAGAAAAAAAATTACGTGGTAAAATCAGTTGCTTGATAACACTAATGACTCTTTAGCTCTTTAATTTTTTGAATATTACGTGCCCTTAGCTGGCAAGTGAAAATGGCTAAAACAGAGAAGGGAAAAGAAAAACAAAAACCTGATAACTATAAAGACCGTATAAAACGATACTTTAAATTTTACATTTTACTGAAACATTTTTAGTCACGTAGCTGCCTAGCAAAATCGGAACTTTTAACATGTTTCATGATCTATATATATATCCAAACTATTTTACTATAAATGCTGTAAAATTACAGTGTTTGATTAATTATGATCATGAAATGGTTTTGACGCAAAGGAGTAAAATATAATATGAGAACCTTGCATAGCGGTTAGTTCTTAATATTGAAGCAGCGTTAAACTTGACTCGCAAAGCATTTTGTTTGTATGTGAGATCCCCGCGACTATGACACGCAACGGGATGTCACACTTTGGTGAGGCGGCAGCCAACGCTTCGCTGAATATTTTAGTTCAGTTTTGTTTAATAATAATCTGATGCTCGATTTTAGAATGGTCGTACAGATATTAATCTTTTCTAATCTCTTTCTTGATCCCATGTATAATATTATACATCTATAGCAGTATTATATCCGTATGCTGAAATGTTTGAAATTTTTCTTCATCGCCGTATCTCAAATCAAATCCCAGCTTACAGAATACAAATACGATTTCCGTCTAAAGCATTTCACTATCAGTAATCTTACAAATTTCGTAGATTATATGGATAGTAATTTTAAAGTAAAATTATTGAAGTTTGGAAGGTCTTCGGCTCTTATTAGATTTTCTCTAATTATATTCATATTGTCTTCTGTTTGGTGATGATTTGAAATAATTCTTAGATGATAGAAGTCCATTTTATAGTGATTTTAACGTGACATCCACTTTGTATTCCAACGTAGTGTGAGCAATAAGCGACGTTTTAACGGGAGTTAGGTCGAAAAGGTTTGATCCTAACTTCAATTTAATTAAACTCAATCATCTCACATTACACAATCATGTCATTAAAATCCCTCAGAAATACTACAAGGTACTAGGATTTATCATGCGGCATTCCTACGATTTTGATTAAATTGATTGCGTCGTCACTTAGTTCGACACTTTGAACCAATGCAGTCGTCTTGCTTTCATTTCTAGCTCCTCCTTCTGGATAATATATTAAAAAAAATTCAATAGGATTGTGTACTGCAAAATATGTCAGCATTATCCTAATGCATGCCCTTTAGATTTTATTACAGGTATTGTTTGTTCCAAGTCCTTTCAACTCCATTCGGAATTGCTTTTGGTCATTTAATTTTTTTTATTTTTTAAATTATTACTTTAATTATTCAATTAATAACCTTTAATCTTAAATTTATTAGCACTTTATGTTCGTGACTGTTATATTAAAGGGTGGTGTCATAGGTTATTTTATCTACTTACAGCCAGCACAAATGTCCTGCAGCATTCGCCTGTCTTTCTTGCGCTGACATTGCTGAACACGGTATTGCGAAATATACGCAATCTTGACATTTTTTGACCGCTTCAGAAATTAGGTTGCGGAGTTGCTAGGTAATTTTCGACTGATCACAACTTAAAGTGATATTTATTCGAATTGCTCCCTCACTTTTATGTCATTCTTAATCATTTGTAACACATTTTACATACATTTTTTCTCTTGGTCTCTCCACTAGTTAATAGCTTGGAAAAATCTGAAAATTTCTTACAAAATTGTTAAGAAATAATAAAGAAACAAATAAGTCAATTAATTGTAACATTGATGCTATTTCCTCTAAAGCCCGATTTTGTTTAATTTTACAATAAAACGTAATCGAATTCGTAACAATTTGATACAATAACTTAAATTTATTGTACTTAAAAATATTCGCGTAGCTATTTGAGATGGGCAAATGAAATAATTTTTTTTTTTTCCATTTTGATATATTTTATGAATAACTTCGCTTTTTTAATTGTAGCTAAGATAGTTCTAAAATTATTATTTAAAATGTCAACAATAAAACCCACATCTCGATTTAATGAAAAAATATGATATGATTCGAAATATCATGTATTTTCTTTTTACAAATTCACGATATATGAAGTATATGTTAGGTAATATATTTATTTCATGAAAAACTGCAGTGTTAGAAATATTATGTATCCTTGAATATTTACATCTTAGATATATATGTAAGGAAACCACGAGTTTAAAGTGTGAGGAAGCCCTTTAGTACAAGTTCTCGTATTTAACAGATTGTTTTGAAAAATGTCACTTATATCAATCATAACAATGTTTGTTTGTCTAAAGTCTAGTAATACCTTCTGATAGGGTATAACATTTACCCGCAATTGATATTTAATTTATTTTATTATCTGTCAGGTAACACTGTATCAAAAAATTATTTCCTACTTTGAATGAAATTATGGCTTTTTACACATAGATAATTTAAAGATACAAGGATAGTTTATGATGTAATGGTTAAAACAGTAAAGAAACATACATGATGTTCATAAAAGGACAAATATTTCTTGTTTAGTGTGCCTACGTCCATAAAACCTTTTGTTCATTTTTGTATTAAACAAAATAAATTCCTAGCCTCAAAATTATTGAATATAAATTTTATCCCTTACAAAATAAGACCACTAATATGTCACAGGTTTGAAGTATGCTTTTATGGTCTTAATATCTGCATTTTTATGTAGCTGAATTGACTTTATACGACTGTTCGCCCGGCTGTCATGAAATAATGATATAAAAAAATCCAAAAACTATATTTAAGGTACATAATCTTGTTTATGTTAAATACATAAATCTATAATAAATTTTCATTGTGTATGTGGGTTAGTATAAAGTAATTGATTACCATACACTCAAATAAATCAAATATTTCATATATCAAATCTTAAATAAATGTGGCCTGGTGAGAAATTGAATTTTCGACAAACGCAGTTAGCAAAATCATAAGAAGTACCGAGTTCGTATATAAAAAATATTTTGGAGAAATAGAAAAATGATAATAGAAACTCATTATTAGGTATTTTCTGAGTTCAATAGAAGACAAAACAATAATTTCTAAAATGTATATCTGTTTGTCTGAGTGAATTATGAAAAAAGGAGAGAGTGAAATTAATAAAGATTTTTTGGAACTTTTATCTTTTGGACAGTACGTTCATTTATTTGTTTGCACTCACATCACTTTGAAAGCGCTAGAGCAATTTGAATAGAATATTTCCTAAGGTAGATTGAGGCTGTAATTAAATTATTGGGTATTAGTTGTTTTGATCAAAATTTTTCTTAACTATGAGGGTGTACCCAACTTACCACCTTAAGAAATGATAAATAGAAATTGTGGAGAGTCTCCACCTCAAAGGGATTCAGCATAAAATTAAAATAAAAACATAACATAAAAATAAGATCTATAAATAATAACATTTTATGTTCATATTGACGAAGCCGCGGGAAACAGCTAGTTAGCAGGATAATATTTTTCGTTAAGGAAGCAGTGTATTTAAGTTGATATTTATCACATTCGTAATAATTATAAAATTTATCCAAAATACACGTAATAAACTTATTCGCTACAAACCAGTTTTAAAATTATTGCTTTAACGCGACGCTGCACAATATATTAGTTTTCACATTGACGCTAGGCGGAGCCGCGTTTACTTTACATACCGAAAACAGTTTAAAAACACTTGTAGAACAAATGTCTAACACGAGTACTTAATTACAGGTTGTAAGCACTTTTCTTTCAAATAACTCGAAGAGATGTGCTGGTATATTTGTTGTATGTACAGTTTGACGTTTAATTTGAAACGAAATATTCAAGCAAAATTATTCGTCTGCACTGTTTAACATTCGTCTGTCATCTGTATAATAAAAGTGTGGTTTCGAAAATAGAATATATTTAAATAAAAAAAGCTACACGTAAAAATAAATTATGTTTTAATTTAAGTGTTAGTTTACATGAATGACAGTTCGGTTTATTTTAAATATTTTCATAAAAAAATTGACCCCATTTATAAATTTAATTACGTCTTTGCCTCTTCATTGTACGCATACTTCATTTCAAATTGTAATATTTGTATAACTGAATGATTAGGTAAAAAACTCTAAAAGAGTATGCTTAAAGTAGACCATTCTCGTAACAATATGAGAAATAGGAAAACAGTCAGTCTCTTTGTTAAAGTTAAATTTGTCAAAATCAAAATTAACGTGTATTTTATAACATTGTAAATTTAATTACAGTAATATTTTTAGACAATATTTTTTGAACGTATTGTCTCTTCCACTAAACACACTATGTACAGTTTTATGGTTTAGTTAACTCTAGACCTACCAAATTTACTTATCTAGTTCATAAACAAAACAAAATCGTTATTAAATAATTCGTGTGATAATTTGTCACTGTTTTCTTTTTCATTTATTTTGCTGTGGCAATGTATATAGTGATTAGCAATTTTTTTCTAAGCCTATACTTTTATTAATCCAAAGGGAATGACAGTTTATTAGCGATCTGTATGCACAACATTGGTGGGAAATGTATTTATAAATCATTCAAATTGGCCTAATTTGGTTCTTCTTTTTTAATAATTCCTTTAGTTTAATTATCTTTAAAGTAATATTACATTATTGTTATACAACATAATTTCGTAATTTATTTAACTGCACTGATCTTATCATTTTAGTTTCAATCATAACATGAACTTAATATAAAATCAACTTTTTTTAAATGGGGATATTGAATCTAGTGACTTGGACTAAAAATTGATTCTTGATCTAAAAATGATTACCGGTCTGCTTGTTCTTTTTCGAGGTGTTTAAATACATAACTGCGTAATTAATATTTAAATAAACATAACATGTGTTATAATAACTATTCCGATAAGAATATTCAGTGTCTTATTTAGGTAAGAAAAGGGATCTTCATGCCCTCTCATAATGGAGAGGTTTCTTTCTTTTTTTGTGGTAGTACTAACTTTTATTATGATTATCGAATATTTTAATTGTAATAAGAAAGGCTTTTAATGTCAGGAGTAAACGCTATAAAACTTTTATTTAAAAATATTAAATTGGGGCAAAAATAATTGAATTTTTTTAGTAAAGCTATATCAAAATCTTTGTTATAATTTAACGATTACTTTTAACGATAACGCTTAAAATAATAAACGAACATCAAACGTGAGATTCAAAAGAAAATAAGTTGCTTTAATATATACATTTATACTTGCGAGCATGTCGGATTGATTGCCTATGGTACTTCGCGCGGCTCCTTTTCAATACTTTCATAATAATTTCGACAACTGTCATTATGATGCAAAATCATGTTTACCTGCGACATTAAAACCGTTTATTATACGTTTGATGTTGTTCCAATTTCAATCAATTTGAAGTAAATAAATTTCGTCTAGTCAATTATTAAAAATCTCTGAGTGTTAGTTATTGAAATGTGTATGGGTAGATATATTTTATTTCCATACGAAATTTTCAGTCTCTACGTTAAAAGTTTTTTTTAGAAAAACGACTGTGCAACGCACGTGAATCTCACGAGGGTTCCATTTTTTTTCCTTTCAAGGTACGCAACCCCAAAGTTTTATGGAGTGCATTATTTGAAATTAGATATTTTTTTTTTATTTTTCACCTGCTCGTTTATCTTTTACATATATACATCATGCAATAACCGAAAATCTGATAAATAACATAAGTTTTTGTTCTGTACTGGAAATTGTATATGTCGATTTATAGTATATATCATATCAATTTAAAATCATGGACCAAATTTAAAAAAAAACTCACTGGAAAAGCTTTAGTTTTAAATGAAATTTATGTTGTAACTTATCCCACACGCCCACACGGCGCGCTATGTTCAGAAATTATGAATTGAAATTGTCGAGACTCTCAAAGTTATATTTAAATAAAGCATAAAGCTATTATAATCTCCATCAAGGACGCAATTTAGACGCAAATGTAACATATGTTTGCGTTCAAATTATACAGAAAGAACACCCATATATAATAAAATGTTATATTTGCATTTACCACGATAGGAAAGTCGCGAATAACATATATATATATATATATATATATATATATATATATATATATATATATTACGGCATAAAAAAAAGATTTTAAGGTTAAATTGACAGTAAGATTGACATATGAAATAAAAACTTCTGTCTTTAAATGATTAATCCGACCGCTCAAAATAAATTATTGTGATTCGCTCTTCTATAAAATTAATTGGTTTCCTCATTGACGCTACGTATCGCTGCGTTTACTCTTTAATATATACATTTATATACCTTAAATACAGCAATTAATGGATGTAAGAATATTATAAGAGAATTTACTTTAATAGTTGTCTACTGTTAAACTCAAATTATAATATAATAATATATAATTAGGGGAGTAAAAGAAGTTTAAAGAAAATCACTGAATTTCTTTTACCAGTTAGTTGTTATCTACATAGTAATATTTTACTCTACAGACCTGGAGGATGCTTATTTTATTTTAGTTTTGACGGAACAAATGACAATAATTCACTTTGTCAGGTACTCATATCTTAAACGATAAAACCGAAATTTTATGAGATCACTTACTTATCCGCCCGTCTTTCCGTCTGTCACAGCATTTTTTACTCAGAAATCGTTTGACATAGAAACTTGAAGGATATTTTTTCAGAAGGGTGTATACATAGAACATAGAATTTTCTCACTAAAGCGGACAGCGTATTTATCAACACACTTTTATGTTTATACACAAAAGCGTTCATATAAAAATATTTAAAGAAATAAATAAAATAACTTTTTTTTTAAATACAACCAATGGAATCAATTGAAAGAGAAAATATAATGACCCCAAAACTATATATTTTTTAACTTTATGTTAGATATTTCTGGAAACGTTGCTGAAAATGTTCGATAAAAAAATAATAAGGTCCTCTGTGTATATTTATCAGTATTCAAAATTACAATTTGGAATGCTGATAAATATATTAATTTGCATGTATTTCAGTAGCAAATTCCCTCTATAGTTTTAGGAAGCACGAATTAGATACACGTTTTTTTTTTAAATTAATTAGTAATGGAACGCAACTCTAATTAGTTCCTAAGACCCTTATTACGTCGCCCCACCTCTCTGTACTAATGTATGTCAAATAAAATACGCACTGTAATAATAGTTGAGCAATAAACCGAATATTTGTAATAAATAATCTTTGTTATTTATTGAAAACCTTCATCGTCGTTCAGCTTCTGCGTGGTTCCGATGATAATAAATAATAAAAATCCGGATTATAAATATTCCGCTAGTTTAACGGCTAAACAAATACCTCTAATTAGTTGAGGTTATAAAACGTGCTCGCGTGTGAATGTTGCATATTATTGAATAAGATGAACTGCAGTGGTCAGATATTAAATCTAGTAAAACTCAGTGGTCGAGACAACTTTGCTACGTGGAAATTCGTGGGCATAACTGACTTAGAACTCGAAAACTTGTGGCAGTGTGCTGAGCCGACTCTAGGAAAAACTATTGATTCCAGCAAAGACATCTAAACTAAAGTAAAATGAATACTCCCCATGAACCCACAAATATATGTCCATGTACAAGGCTGCGACACAACCAAACAAGTCTGGGGTAATACGCAGAGAGCCTTTGATGTACGGGGATTGACCAGAAAAGTAGGTCTGTTAAAGGATTTGGTCAATATATCACTAGAGTCAAGTAATGGTGTTGAAGAGTATTTGAGTAAAATAATAACTACAGCACATAAATTGAGAAATAATGACTTTGAAGTGAACGAAAAATAGCTAGGAACCTTTATGTTAGCTGGCCTACCCGATATATATATTCCTATGATCATGGAGCTAGAGGATTCCGGTATTGAGATAAGCGCTGACATCGATTACCACAACAGAATGGTCCGTGTTTATTTATCTCATGGAAGATAAGTTGAATGTGTTGGAAATATTTAAAGATTGCAAAATGAAAATGAAAAAGAAATTGGGTCACAAAACAAAATCAATTAGAACAGACAATGGTAAAGAATCTCGTAATATTCAATTTAATAATTATTTGTCTAATTGTAGGATAACTCGTCAAACTTCTACCCCTTATAAGCCACAGCATAATGGCATAGCAGAAAGAATGAATCGCTCCTTAGTTAAGCGGGTAAGATGTATGTTGTTTTATGCAAATATGAAAAAACGTTTATAGGAGGAAGCTATAGCTACCGCAGCATATATTGTTAATCAACCTCCTACTAAGTCCTTAGGTTATAAAACTCCATAGGAGATGAGGAATGGGAAAAAACCGAATTTGTGGCACATAAGAATATTTGGGTCAGAAGCAATGATATATATCCCAAAGAAGAAACGTCGTAAATGGGATAAGAAATCAAATAGAATGATATTAGTTGGATGCTGCGAGAATCCAAAGTGTATCGTCTGCTAGATCAATCAACAAACAAGATACTCATAAAAAGAGATGTAACCTTATTTAAAAATTTTCAGAATAACTTTCCAAGAGCTACCAGTATCGGATTGTCATCAAATAATCATTATGAATAGACAGCCGCGCCTTCACAACCGCATATCAAGCCAAGTACCTACTCCAACATTGATGAGGCTGCCTAAGACAACTTGAGTGAATATGAAACCGATACGAATGACTTTGATAAGAGTTAACATTCACGAAGGAACATACAACTGTCATCTATTAGTAGATTTAGAAGTCACAACAAAAGAGGTGAACAAGTATGTGAAAGTAGCATGTATTGTATGTCCACAGATATATCTGACCCACAGTCAGTAAACTGTTGTTGCCATATGCTTCCTAATGGAAAGAGGTTATGGATGAAGAATACAGCTGGCTGATAAAAAAACGAAATTTGGACCTTGACCGATCTCCCCTCTGACAAATCGGATCAAGATGGCGACATTGTCCGATACAAGGCTAGACTTGTTACTAAAGGTTATACTCAGCGAAGAGGCGCACATTATCAAGATGTTTATTGTCCTGGCAAGGCACACTTCTCTCCGCTATTTATTTACTCTAGCTGCTAATATAATTTAGACATTGATAAGATGGCCGCTTTCTCAGCATTTCTATGGAGATAAATCGATAAAGAAATATATATGCTACAGACTGAATTATACGAACAAGACTCTTAAGTATGCCATTTACACAAATTCATATATAGCCTCAAGCAAGCAAGCAAGCAGACTTTGGAACAACTCAATAAAGTGTTACTTGAAATGGGAATATTACAATCTAATAGATCCATATCATTATAATATCGTATTTATATAATTACTTAATTAATATTCATTATAATATCGAAAATATAATGGGTAATTATATATTCATCATAATATCGAAAGGAATGCACCCATTCTTGTGTGGTTGGATGATTTAACTATATTTAAATCTCAACAAGACACGAAGAACATGATTAAGGATATATTAAAACTCAATTTTGAATTAAAAGACCTTGGGAAAGCTAGCCAATGTGTGGGATTTAATTTACTTAGAAAAGAAGACATAGTTATGTTGCACCAGAGGAAGTACATTGATGAAATATCAACTAGATTTGGATTGTCTGATTGCAAACCTGCTAAAACACCAATTGAAGTCGGGATAAAATTCTCTGAAGAAGATATCATATGATAATATTCATATCAACAGGCTATAGGATCTCTTTTATATATTGCACAATGTACGAGATCACATATACTATTTGCAGTGAATATGCTAAGTAAATATAATCAAGAACCCAAAAATAGACATTGGATTGCTGTCAAAAGAGTACTAAGGTACCTGAAAGGTTAGTTTATTCACAAAATAAACTTGGAACAATGACAGGATACTTCGGAACCCACTGGGCAAGTAACATGCATGACCGTAATTAATGCACTAGTAATATTTTTGTATTTCAGAATAGTGTTATTTCCTGGTGTTCACGTAAGTAGCATACTGAGTCGACAGCAGAGGCAGAGTACATGCCCTTTTCTTCTGCTACCAGGAGGTTCCCTGGCTGCAGCAGCTGCACATCGAGCTCCAACAGCAACAGGTCAAACCCATTATTATTCATAGTGATAGCCAAAATGCTATAAGACGTTCCAATAATGATTATTATTTTCCAAGAACTAAGCACTTAGATTTAAAATATCATTTTCTCAGAGACCAAGGAAATAAATCTAAAGTAAAATTTGTTTTTGTGAGGGAAGTACAATGATTACAGATATTTTAACTAAAGGACAACCTTAGAAAAGTATTAGTTTTGAATAAGTAAAATGGGCTTGCGTTCAGAGGGGAGATGTTAGTAATGGAACACAACCCTAATTAGTTCCACCACCGCCACTACGTGGCGCGCTTTCTGTGTACGTATGTGTATCGAATAAAGTATTAAACGAAATATTTGTAATAAATAATCTCTCTTATTTATATAAAATCTTTAAAATTGCATGTCAGTTGATAGAGCGATTACGAATACTTTGAACTAAATTTGCCAGAAATTAATTCCAGATATATATTAAAAATGTCCCTAAAAATAATTTCTTTTTTTAAATTTAACTGGAAAATGAATGCGATATGAGTGCGGTATTCGCAAAATTTTTAACTTTTGAAAATTATTCTAGGTAGGTTATATATTTACAGGTTGAAAACCATTATTAACATATGTTATCAATTTAATAATTAATACTATACGTCCTCGAGTATTTATATATGAATATGCTTCTATCAAATTTCAGTGACAGTTCTACTAAAACTGTTTTTTTTTGTTGTAATTATATTTGAATTTCCAGTTTTGTAATTAAATTTTGAATAAACTTGAACTTACTAAACTCTTAAATTTATCAAACTAAGATCTCTAATAAAGCTATACCATAGTTAAATAACAAAAATGTGCGAAAACTGAATATACATATTTATAATTTAATTAAATGTCTCTTTGAAAATTTCCAATTAACTAAATATATCTAGTTACATATTTTTATTACAATTCTAATTAAAATAAAACAACAGTATTTTGTTAGTTGTGTGATAAAAAATATAGAACGTTGTATATTGTTGTAAATTTGTTTCTTGTATTTCTAATTACAATTAAATTTGGGTATGGAATACTTGTTTAATAGCTTACTTTAACAGATTACTGGATTGGTGTCATAGAAATCAAGACTGGATTGTGCGATTCATATCATTCTATAAACTCAAAAATGAGAGAAAGATAACAATAGTTAACAACTACCCACTCCGTTTTCATCAACAGTCAGGGAAAATGAAAGAACACATTTATTATACAAATAAATTCGTTCAATTTCTTTTTCAAAAGTTTTTAAGTATGTCGCAGTTTAACAAAATAGTATTAAACTACGTCACCGACACGAACACTTTTTAAATTAATGGCGCTCATTATTTTTCAGACGAAGAATTAATTCATGTATTAGTATACTATACTAAATTAAACTCGTCTTAAGTAGCCGCACAGGACCAGATTTTGATATTTTCGATAAATATACAAGACAATTTAAACCACATAAATTACGTTTCCTTGTTCTACAAAAAGAAACAATAAAGACTTAAGTAAAAAACATTTCTCATTAAAAAAATATCCATATTTATGTCACAGATAAAATTTTAAAAAGGAAAATCTTCACATGTAACCTTCAGATCTACTTTCGTCGGCTAATATCGTGTTTGACGGCTCTAACACCTTTAACGAAAAAGTTTCGATTTTTACTCATACTTTTCAATAACAATGTTTGCTCAACTAACAGTACATGTTGCTGTGTTCTATTACTATTCAGTGGGTTATTCAGTTGTATGTGTCATTTTTACCTTCAATTGAGGCCAACGGCTACTAACAATATGAGTATTTGAATTGATTTATGAAACACTGAATTCTTATAATGTTATAAAGAAAAAGAAAAAAACACATTTCATACACATGAAAAAAACACAGGTTTACAGAGTAAATGCTGTCGCACGTGGCGCCAATGAACAAATTAGTTCATTTAATTGGGCCCATTCAAAATAGTTGGCGTAACAAAGGTTTCTGAAATTATTATAAATATTACTTAAGAGTTTCAGAGAAATATTAAACTAGTTCCACAGTAACAACTCCAGTTACATTGACTCATAATCTTTCGGCAAAATTATGAGAGAATTCTTATTTATACAGCTATATTTCTGTTCTTTTATTAATTATAATCTTATTATAACTCACAGGTCAAATTTTGGGACAACAAGTGTAATGGATTAATTGACAATGCAAAGTAAATATTTTCCCATAAAAAAGTAGTGGTATTCGAGGTTACAGAAAAACTTTTAAGTAAAAACTATGGAATATAATTGTTATTCTGTTAAATTTTTGTATCTTTTCATAATGGCATATATATATATATATATATATATATATATATATATATATATATATACATATATATATATATATATATATAGCAACTATTTGGTGGTTTTCTATTTTGTCGTTGACTTCGATTCATCTGTATACCTTGCATGTTATAAATATAAAGATGTTTTGTTATATCACAAACTAATAAAATGTTTTCTCTTTTTCTAAAACAAAATATTTTTAATGTTTTACTTCGAAGTATTGCAAATTCGACGAAAAATTGTTTCCCCCTCTTGGCGCTGCCACTTTGTTTTTAAACTTATAATAATAAATTCGTCATAACTACAGGTACTAACTTTCAGTTATATCAAACCATGAGTGACAAAAAGCTTGACTTTTCTTAAAATTGTTATTAAATTCTCTTAATAAAATTAATCCTTTACGTATGCCAAATTGCCAGTCGATCAGTATGAGACATTCCTAGAAATTTCCTTACAATTAATATTTACCAAAATGTCAATTTCAACACAATTATAAACAAATCCATATCTAGTATGTTTAATTTTAAAATTGACAATATGTATATGTGCATATATGTACATGTGTGTGTATATATATATATATATATATATATATATATATATATATATATATATATATATATACATATTTATATATATACATATATATATATATATATATATATATATATATATATACATATATATATATATATATATATATATATACATATATATATATATATATATATATACATATATATAGTATGTGGCATCACTAAATAGCACCATTTCAATCACTTGTGCAATAAATCAGGAAAAATGTTATTTTTTAAAATCCTTTTCCTAGTTTGTAAAATAATTGAAGTTAACATTTTGTATGAAATTGTGATTATGTTTAAATTACCCTCCTATGTGAATAGCGCCAATTGTAACTTTAGTAACGTCTAATGTATTGTAAATCGTCAAACGTGTTGATATTTCATGTCGATGAATTTTTGTTTATCTGTTGGAAAAAATGCTAGGAAACGAAGCGTAAGTTTTGCTGTTTCTTGTATGAAATTTTGCGACATATCTATTTGAAAATTATTTTGTGCACACAATAATTAAAAATACATTATTTTATAATTAATTATTGTACTGACCTAATTTAATTCTAAGAGCTTCGCCAGTATTACATGCTAAGAACTTCTCCAGTATTATAATTCCATTCAGCATATATGAAAACTATATGCAAATATTCGCTCGCACAAAAAATACATGTTCACAAAAACAATATTACAAATATGTAATTAAAACCACGGACGCGCATTTTAACGTATTTCAAGACGCAATAATAACTACCTCTTCAAACATATTCAAACGTTCTGATTGTTTAAATAGGTTTGTGAGAGTTACCATGTTAAAAATAAATAAATCATTATTTTGAAATCGTAATTAAAATTAAACTAATATTATCAATAATAAGCTAATAATTAGATATCTTAATGACAAATGAAGAAATATGCTTAAATGATTTAATTTTAAAAATCTATGCAAGTATTTTTTACAATCTTAGATTTTTGGGCGAATTAGGGATGTTAAAGATTTTCAAAGAGCGTAAGTCTTTATTTACGAATTGTAAACAAACCTGAAATTATACTTTGAAATTGAATTATAACAAAAATTATTCAATCCTTGTTAGATTAAGCTACAGCATTACCTTCTTAACTGAATTTAGTATCAAATTACAGGTAAAATTAAGAGATAAAACTTTTGTAGATATCTCGTCAGATATCTACAAACGTTCTAGTTAGCAATCTGCATAAAGATACAATGGGAATTTTGTGATTTTAATTATTATTTATTACAATCATTATAATTACACCTTTGTTTGAAACAAAACAGACGGTACAACATTTAAAAAAATGAAATTTGCCGAATGCCTTTTAAAAGCAAAAGGGTAAAAATCATCCGGGAACATTATTCCTTTAAAAGTTTGATATTACGAACATTGACTTTTTAATTAAATTATCTGTGAATTCCGGTTTCAAAAAGTTATATGTGTATTTGATTTAACTATGTTGAGGCTTCTTATTTAAAATTATTACACCTGTTGCAACTAATGTAGTGCAAATATCTGTTGTGCCTTTCAAAAATATTTTGATAATTAACTAATATTTTCTTCCTAAAATAGAATCATATTTCTTAATTTTGCCGTTTTTATAAATTAAACAACTCGACTAATTTTAAAAATCCGACGTTTCAAGGTTTTCCGATGTTTATTGAGAATGGAATGCTATCTGTAAAAGAATGTTATAAACATTTTTTTAAATCAGATATATATTAAACTAACTTGGTGCAGTGTTCAAAATTTATGATATATTACTTTGTTTTTAGTTAAACACAAAGATATGGTATATAAATATTAATTACGTATAATATACGTTTTTAATCTCAGGAATCAAAGTTGGATAATGGCTAGTAGTGTATTTTAACTTTTTAATATATGATATTACAAACACCATAATAGTAATTTTCGTCTCAAATATGCCAGATGGTGTAAGTAATTAATTAAACTTGGAAAGAAACCAATATTATATATTCAACAGTTTCTCAAATGTATTCTTGTTTCCATAGAAATACTTCACTGAGAAATAATTACGGACTATTTAATAAATTTTGCTTTTTAATTGGAGCATTTATTTCTTAGTAGCTTCCGTTAACTTATAATGAACACTTTCATTAATTTTCCAATCCTCACATTATGTTACAAATAATTAATTTATTTTATTTGTATGTCCTTCATGTCAGACAGAAAATTAGACTCTAAAGTAAATTACAATTCACATTAATACAGAATCATCTTTTGATCTCACATTACAAAATTTATTGTTATCTAGAATAATGCTTTGGTAACTTTACTTAAAATAATATGAAGATTATATTCATACTATTTTTGTAACTTCTTCAGCCTTGTATTGTATGTATTAAAATTTCTCTACTGTAAATATTTTTAAGCTTATATATACAATATTTATTTTACTTCAACTTTTAGACTGCAAAAAGGAAACTTAAAATTTAAGCCTAACCCGTTTTCGAAAGGAAATTTTCGCTATAATATTTTGGAGGAAATTATAATGTTTCAGTTTATTAATATAAGCACTTTAATATTAAATTTATAAAGATCTTCACAAACTGATAATAATTTTACATGCTTTCCATGATAAAATTACGTTTCCAAGATATGTTTATTTATAATTCTTATTAAAATATACATTATTCATAATATTTTGGAAAATTTAATTAGGTACTTTTATTCATTTTGCAAGTCAAATGAATGTACAGTAAAACTAGCTCCTATTGATTTAACCTTTAGATGAAGTATTAATAAGTAAAAAAATATAACGGAGCTTTTGGTTAGAGATGATGACTTGACACGTATTTAATAGTTGCAAAAAATAAGCCAAATAATTAAGTATGGCGGGAAAAACTTTGTTGTTTACTTATATTATCTACCCGTCAATATCTAAAGATTTGGGAACGATTTCAAAAAGAAGAGGCTTAATATTTCATTATGATCCTGACGATGAAAATTAAGTTTGTACACAAAAAAAATCCGAAAATATAATGCCATAGGAAGGTGGAAAAAAGTTTTTATTAAGCTTTTTATAACAATTACATATTGAACTTGTCTGATGAAGTATATAACAAACGACGTGGTGTAAAAATTACTGCTTGATCTAGAAATTACGAACTTGATCAAAGTCGGTGTTTCTCGCCCCCGTAAATAATTACGCGTTAATATTCAGTTATGTAAAACAAAAACAAAAGCGAGTACGTAATTAAGTAAGAAGGCAAAATTCTAAAATATATTCATACTGATAATGTTAATATGAAAAATGGGTCATTTTTTCATTTAAACATAAGTTTTTAGTAGCGTGCACTTTTATTAGAATATTGAAACATTGTAAACATCGCGGTGAAAACGATTTTTAACTCATCTGTATCCCTGCTGAATTTGTTACTAACGTTTCACGTTTAGAGGGCTTCTTAGTTACATGGCTAAGGTATGATTTTAGTACTATAATTATTAACTACGAACCAAGAAAACATAAATTTTAAAAGTATAAACACTGAAAGAATGTTTACTTAATGGTAGGTTAATTGCAAGGCATACTTACATAACTAGTGTTCCGTTGACTTGTGCTTGAATGCAACGACCTTTTTCATGATAACGGTAGAGGACAGTAATTTTTAAGCGTTTTTTCCAAAAATGTTTAAACAAATCGATAAAAAAGTACATCAAACATATTTTTGAATTTGTGTCACAATAAGTTTCACTTATCAACTTACGAAATAAGCTTGAAAGAATTTTTATTTATTTTCCTATTAACCACCCTCTACGGAAATCAACCCCAGAATCAAAATTGAGCTTTCTATACTACACTTTTATAAATAAGCCATAGTTTATGTAATTTTGCCACGGAATAGTAATAAAATTAGGAAATGAATGCGCAAACTGCGGTAAAACAAAGGTGATGTGGTAGACTTCATTTAATTCAGTAAAACAAAGATGATGTGGTAGACTTCATTTAATTCTTACATTGCAGGTACAATTTTGCAAGCAAACGAGAACAGAAGGGAATAAGCGAATCATTTGTTATTATTTAATCTTTACAATGCCAATTAATTTTTCGAAACCACCTTCATGATATAAAAATTTTAAAAATAATGGTAATTTACATATATGTAAATATATTTACATATATATATATATATATATATATATATATATATATATATATATATATATATGCGTGTGTGTGTGTGTAAATGTATATACGCATACACACTCACACACATACGTAGGATGGTCAATCTAAGGCCACTACTAACTTATAAAACATGTGGACTCTAAGACTTTAAATGACCAAAAATTATATTAATTTTTACAACATCGAGGGAATTATTAATGAATTTTGACAATGGCTACATATTAGGAGAAAGAACTAGGCATTGATTGCCTTTTGTAATCGTTTCTAAAAAGTTACGATACACTTATAAATTATCATAGTATTATTAGATTTTTCGTTATTTTTATTTTTTATCAATAATTCTTGACTCATTAAAGTCTGTAAACATAAAAATTTGAGTTGTTCGTTTTCATCAGACATTTTATTTTATGTTCTTTCTTGATGATCGATCGCTGAATTATTTGTTTTCATTTTAATCCTAAAATTTATCAGGTTCTTCAAAATTTGTATTCTGTTTTTGTAACACCAGGACCAATTTCGCCGTTTTTTTAGAATAATCAAAATTCTATCATTATTAGTATATGCATTTGTATTACCTTTGAAACTCCTGCTCGTATGTTTAATGTTATAAGCAAAATATTTGGACATGAACAATTTACATGCATTTTATAAAGTAAAATTTTAAATCGATGGAGTCAAGGAATGACACTGAATAACCAACTTGACTTTCTTTAAATTTCCTTGTACTGTATTTAATATAAATTCACTCCTCCGTCCAGTTGTTACTGAATTCGAATCAAACAGGGATAATGATATGGCGATTCTCAAATAATTATTTGTACCGTAGATAATTCGGCCCTCGGTGATAGGACTACGTTTATTTTGCAAAGTAAACATTGATAATGACATTAATAAGAAGCACAAGTGTAGCATAAATTGAAAATATGAATAATTTTCCTTTTTACTGCTATTTTCAAAGTAATTATAAATATTACACATATTATAAATTCGTTACATGATGTCATTTCAAAGCCACCATCAAATTTTTAATTTTTCATCGTGGTATAATTTGTGTACGTTTGCTTAAAGACGAATTTTGTTGTTTTTAACACCTTGACTAAAGACAATTTTTAAACTATGCGACCAATTTTGCTGTTACATCCACCATTTCAGATTATATTTCATTTCGTTCACTAATATATTGAAACATAACCCTAACTGCATTGGGAATTTAAATTTTTTTGTTACTTAATTTACTAAAAAAATTCCATGTAAATATTTTCGATTATTAACTATTGAAATAGATGCGGACAACATAATTTCAAGTCTTTATATGAGGGAGTCTCTGAGAAATAATGGCTGTGACCGACGGAGAGACGGACACGCCAATGGTCTTTATGGAGTTCCGTTTTTCTTTTCAGGTCTGGCTCCATAAAAATTATTAATACCTCTTAATTGTAGATTACTTCACGGAATTCTTACCCGTTCCTGTTTGTGAATAGCAAAACACGTTAGTATCGAACTAATTATTAACTTTTTTCTGATCCATTAGATCAGTCGTTAAAAAAGGAAATCTGTAATTACGAAACATCAACACCCTGTAATGGTTAACTTAATAAGGTCGCATGGCTTGTTATAGAACTTACTTAAAGGGGTATCAGTACTTTGTCATGAAAGCAAATATTTAACATTTGTATACGATATAACACATGGACCGTACGAGCTCATGACTTCCAAGCACGCACATTCTTCCAAAAATAGTAAGGGGAATGGGTAATTTTAACACGAAAATTAACAGCAATTTAATTAATTGGAGCCGTTTATTAGGATTCGCGAGATGCTAAAAGCTTCATTCGATAAATATTCCAAATGCATTTAATAGTATCTGTAGATTTCCTTTCAGTTTTTCTAGCGCCGTGTTAGGACTAAATGAAAGAATTTTCAAATAAGTTTTATTTTAAACTTAGGTTTTCTAAATTTTTGGCGTTTTTATCGTAATTATAATATTTTTGTTTATAAAAAATAAAATCCATCTGCTGTCGGCCTTATCGTATTATCTGTATCTCAAGTTTCAATGGAAAGTAAAAAGTTCTTCGATATGTTTAAAATAAAGCCAATTCTCAATTAGTGCAAAGGTTCAAAAAAGTTACATAGTCTGGTATTGTCCTTGTCTCCAGGATTGATGTCGTCAACTATATTTTGATATAATTACAATGATTAATTGTAAAGAAATATTTTAGCGATTGCGATTAGCACTTCCTGATAATTAACATAATGATTTAAAAACTATTCTTTCTCTGGCTTAAACCTTTTGTTTAAATCGATTCAGGATTTCATTAATCAACACTAAAATATTATTTGTCCAATTTTTTTCCTTGTTAAATTTATATTGGTAAGACGAACTTTGTTAATATTAACAAATAGAAAAACCTCACATATTTATAAATCCTTTTTGCCAAATTTATGAAATTATGTTTAAATGATTAAAAAGATTTTAGTTAGGTGACTATGGAAACCAATGATCGTCACCATATGATTTATGACCATACTAGACCAGAGATTATTTATAGAAACGAGCTTCTAGCAAATAATGTAGTTTAGAGAAAAGTCAACCTTTAAAAGCGCAAATATGTACTCATATAATTATATAAAAACATACCCACAAATCACAATATGTACATAATTAACTAACCTTTCGTTTGGGGATTTTTCATATATATATATATATATATATATATATTTATTATATATATATATATATATATTTAATATATATATATATATATATATATATATATATATATATATATATATATATATATATATATATATATATATATATGGAACCACTGTGGAACAGTAGACTCACAAAAAATAGTAGACTCACAGTGGTTAAGTGTGGAAATAGTCTATGAGTCACTTATAAATTCATAAATATTATTTTCTACTGAATTGATTTTTAGTTTTAATACATTTACCTTTAAATGCCGCTAATAATTGTTACCCAAATTTATTGCCAGAATATTTCCAAATTATTACGCATCAATCTTCTAATTCCCCTTACCTTTCCTTCTCTCCCCCTTCTGGAGTTTTTGATTTATTAAACTAACTCGTTGTCATCATAAAATAGTATTTAGGTAAAAATCATTTTCATATACTTGATATTTGGCACTATTGAGCAAAATGACAGAAGTTAGATGGTATAACATACATCTGAAAGAATGAAATGAAATGATAGGCAATAAATAAAATATGCAACAATGGGAGGTCTGTTCGGAAATGTATACGCGAGATTTATTTTTCGATATTGATAATATACAGGTGGTGGATTGCTTCGTACAAAAGGTTTATTTGGTTTCCTCTAGAAAATATGAAAGAAAAATAGCGAATAAATTTTTTTTATACGGTTCTTTACTACGGAAAAAATATTAATTTTTGAATGAGAAAATATTTTTGTTTTGATATTTCCTTAATTATAATTCCAATTGAAATATTTATTGTTAATAATAAAACCTTCCTAAAAAGACTTAGGAAAAACATAAAATTACCAGCATAATCTATTGCTTGTAATGTCAAAAACTCGTTTATTGTAATTTTTTAATGTAAAATTTATTTATTACGACAAATTGTATTTAGTGTGACTTTCAAACACTTTTTTTCTTCAATCTTTGTTGTCATAAAATTAACCTTATCTATTCGTTTTCCAAATATAATCAGTGCTTATTTACTAATTTTTTTACTTCTGGATCGTAAAGGTTCCAGTCCTGTTCTCACTTTCGGATGGTCTCATCAATGACCGTTAAAAATGGTTCATTCGATCAATGCGTTACATATACAGTGTTTGGTCATTGCTATAACTGCAAAAAAAGTATACCTATAATTCAATAGTTGTTTTGAAAAATTCAATTACAATGTTTTTAATACGCAGTTATTAATTTTTTGCAAATTTTCAGAAATTGTTATGACGAAATGAAGAGGGGCTCCTACGTCAATTTAGCTACATGAAAGTTTTTACACAAACTTTTGCTCAGAAATTCATTTCACTACTGTATATTTTGACATTATTTTTTAAAATTTGGCTCTTAATTTATTAATTTATTGCTTAGAACTATACGTCGTCATACGTAAAATATGGAATTATAAAATTATATTTAAAAAAAACCTAAAACTCTCTTTACCAGGATTAATTGCGCATTTAGATTTATGTAAATGTTCAAGAACACGTAGTATTTTTGTTATACTATTTAAAAATATAGATATCATTTTTCTTTAGGTGAATATATTCAATTATCATTGCTACATCCAATAAACTTAAAGCGAACTTGTAATATTGTCCTTTTTCATAATTTAGACGGTAGCCGATTATCAATTACGAGAATTTTGTGCACACTTAGACACATGTAAACATTTGGGGACAGATAGTGTATTTATTAAATTATTTAAAATGTAGATATAATTTTGGTCGTGTAAATATATTTACTAAATTTCTTCTCTTTCACGAGAGTAAAAATATCGGAAATTTATTAATAAAAACTATAGTTTAATCTGCTTGGCTATATCCAATAAATTTCATGCAAACTTCTGGTAAAATTATATTCTCATAATTTTGAGGGTAGCAGTTTCGAATATTTATGGGTAATGGGGAAAAATATTTATTTTCATAAATTTTAAAGATATTTCTAGAACTATCGTACACAAAATCCTTAGAAATAGTTTTGGAAACTTTATAATTCTCTCTTATAAAAATATAACAATATATAAAAATTATGTATTGTTACGTCATTTTCCTCCTCGTCAATTCCTTAATAAACATTTGTGGGTCTAAGTTTATGAAAAATTTGCTTGTTAATGCATTTAATCATTTTACAAATTTCAAGTTTCTATATCAAATAAATTCTAAAAAAAACGGTATAAATATTTTTAAGAACATTTCAAAAATAACCACAAAATCTTTGCAAAAAATTATATTAGATTATTTACAATTTTCTTATTCATCTTGCAACCCACGTATATATACATGTTTTCTAAAAAAATATGATTTTATTTGGTCCTTCTGAGCATTTACATAAATATTTGTCTTTAATACCTTGAAATGTATGTAGGTTGATATGTATGTATGTATATATATATATATATATATATATATATATATACACATATATACAAACATAAAATTAATCACGCTCTAAAATTAAAATCCGAGGATATCAATGGAAATAAATTTTAAAAACTATCCAATAATGAATCGAATAAGCAATACTATTTAAGTTTATACAAATACACGTCAATAAAAATAATTCTATTATATATTTCACACGTTTTGCGTATTTCATTTCTCATTTCATTCAAATATCGAATAATTTAAACACATGGCAGGACTACATTATGTCATTAATTATTTTGTTTATTCTATAAGGGGCAAAGGCATTTTAAAAAATCATACACAAATTTACAACGAAAAATATTCTACACTTTTCAAATATATTTAGGAGACCATAAAAATTAAATAATATAATAAATAAATTAATATAATAACGCCGAGAATACAACTATACTTAACAGCATATGATCGATGGGTCATAGAATATAAAGGGGATAGGAAATATATCTGGAACAAAATAAAGCAAAGCAAACATAAAAAAATTACTTATACAGCATATTATTGCTCGTGATTCTAACTCTACAAGCAGTAAATTTAAATGAATTCACCTCAAATTTTCAGTTACATGTTTTAAATTCGAGCATAATTTTTTCTTGCTTTCATTTTTAATTCATATAATACATGCAACATAATATGATCTTAGATCAAATTAAAACTTACTGTCCAAATTTTTTACTACTCCGCAGTCCCAACAACTGGAGTAAAATAGACTCATTGCAGAGGTAATAGGGAACCTGAAGTGATGTAGAGCATCGCTTTACAGTACGGTTTGATCTTCACCAATCGCCACACCACCTTAACAGTCTGAGTTTTGTATAGGTAGTGAGTAAATTTAGTATATTTTTAAATCCATATTTATCCTTATTTTTTAAATATTATGTATTTCTGATCGAATAATGAGTGTTCAGATTTTCGATAACTAATAGATCAACTTAAAAAAAAGTTTTTAATTCAATTCATTTTAAATATTGACGTTATTTCCTTATTATTTAAAATTTATTTTATTACTTTTAAAATTGTTAAAAACTTTTTTTATTTAGTTAATTTTAAATTTTGACGCATTTTCTTTATTATTTTCTTTCATTTTCTTCATTTATCATTATCATTTTTTAGGTGAATGGCAAAGATTTTATGAAAAAAGTTATTTGTTCAAAAAACCCATTATTAGAAGTTACCTGTGCAAGTTGAGGAGTAGCGAAAAAGATATTGCAAAATTTTACCTCTAATAATGGAAGAAAGTACTTTAAGACACCTTAACCTGTTATAGGCTCCAGTGCTTCAGAAGAAGTATTGTCTTTTATAAAACAAGATGTAACTAATCTTAATAATTAAGCCAGTTTCCATCTATTTATAAATTACTTTTGGTACGTAATAGAAACTAACATGTTTTGCATTAAAACACGGTCACATTATTCGTCGGTGACATGAATTTAAAAGGCAACTTTTATGAAAGCGTTTATAAATTTATTAACATATCTTACATTTAGATACTTTTAAAGTACGTAGCGATTTAATTAATTTATTTACCTGTCCAAATTTATTTTAAACAGCGTCGTTAATATTGCTGGTATGTAAATAAATAAACTAACTCACGCTTATGTGCTCGTGCGTGGTACGGAACTAAGTCAGTCGTTAAAAGGTTAGTACATAGTTATTCAACATCATCGTCCCCGTAATCGCCGACTCTACAAGGCTACGTAATTTCAATAGAACTTACCTTTGAAGGGAAAGTGTAATTTGTTATTAAAACAAATATTTCACATTTTTCTCGAAAATACGTGAACTGAAATATGCTATGCTCTACATACTTTATTATGTTTAGACACGCACATTCTTCGACAAATATACATGTGTGCAGCTAAATTGTTTTGGAAGTAGTAATTAGCAGCCACTTAATTAAATATGGCTTGTTTATGCTTGTGAGATTTTAATAGCTTAACTTTACAATTACGCGGTTTGGCAGATCGGTTATCAGTAATGGTGTTTAAGTAATAATATTGTGTTTATGAGTTTGCGTGCGTAAGCATTAAAATCAAAATAAGTTTGTTAAATACAAATAGACCTTGCACTATGTGGTGCACTTATGTAATATAAAAATTTAAAGTATATAAAAATTTATATAAATATAGTTTTGATACGAAAATAAAAGTACATGCATAGCCCCGTAGGTTAGACGTAAGAAAAATAATTTCTTTGTTTTTATTTTTTTAATTTGTTAAGATGTCAAAATAGAATTATGAAAAGAGCTTTCGAATAATATGAAGTATTATCTTTTGTTTTCAAATATTTCTGCTTCTTTCCGTTGAAATCTACTTAGTTAAATGTAATACATGAATATGAATATCGATTTACTAAAGTAACAGTGGTTGAAAAATATTATTACAAAACGGTTTTTAATGTTGTCATATTGAATAGTTAAATGTATCTGTCTAAGAAATTTATTCTTGCCGAATATAAAAATAAAGACACTGTGCAGTAAAGATAATGAAACTGTGTAGTACTGCTTTTGGAGAAAATATCAATATGGCGATAAACAATTTGAGGTCACTCTCTTTTTAAATATGAATGTCTATATTAAATATATGGACAGAGAAAAGTTAAAAATGCACACACACATACACACACACACACACACACACATATATATATATATATATATATATATATATATATATATATATATATAAATATATAGATTATATACATATTTGCAAAAACAGACTTGTGTGTCCGTGTGTTTCACTTTGCATCCAAAATTATTTACTGCAGAAAACCAGAGTTTGTGTGCTGTAGTGGTCTTGAGTCTCCTATCGTACACGATGTTGGTAACATGTTGAAAACCAAAGACCACCAAACTTTCGTCATTGAATGTACTAGAATTAATGAGAATGTACTAGAAAATCTTTAAATATATTAGAATGAACAAGGCCAGAAGAATAAAGAATGTTTAGGAATATCCGAGAAGCATTAGTAATAAAAGTATTAGAATAAGGGACAATGAACTAAAATATCCTCAAATGTATATGTCCATGTAGTAGATCGGAAGCATCGTGAATATTCTCCAATGTTTGAGGAGCATTATAAATGTGGTGGGGATGGTTTGGGACTCTATATAAGTTGAGCTTGACGGGCATGCATCAGTTGATATTTTATAATGCAAATGGTACAGATAAAGAAAAGGGAAAAAGCGAAAGATTATTTTCCAAACCACAACATAAACAATTGAAAAGTAGAAAGTAAGTAGTGTAAATATAAAGAGAAAAATGCCAAATCAAATACAATTAACTACCCACCACACACTACTAGTATTTCTGTATGGTAATAACTTCGAGTCTACCACTGAGTACTATGGTTACAGCGTGAGGATAGCTGTAGTGATATGGGAGACACGGTGGTGGAAAATGATCAAACATGGGAATTTTTAAAATCGATCACCGATCGCTAAATCATTATCATTAGAAAAACTATAGGGAATGGTCGAGGATACTAGAATGAACTGAATCAAAAGGATCGAACATGTTCTGGAATATTTGACATGCATTAAATTTTTATGTATTAAAATAGTTAAATGAAATTAGTGCAAACATATGAATATATCCTCCAATGTATGTAATAGTATGGAAGGATCGAGATAAAAATAAATGTCATTATTTTAGCTATACGTTGCTCCATCACCTATCGGACCATAAGAAAATCTATATCTATAAGTGCTAGACAACAAGACACCATATTATACACAAATATAGTGTATAATATTGTATTTTGATGAAATTACTTGACGCATAAGATAAATGTGTATACCGAAAAAGAAGTAAGAATAAAAAAAAACGAAAAATCTTTCAAAGAACGTTCCTTATATATAGAAATAAAACAACGAACATACCAAAAAACTAACTCAGCAAAGCTGATTATCCTCGGTCAGTTACAAATATATCCAATATTATTACCATGCAACCGGAGAAGATCTACTTCAGACACGCATAAATTATGGATTAATCGTTGTCTACTTTTCAAGAAATTACCGATACAGGTCAATTATTTTTTTAATACTTTGCTAAAGTATCTATTTCTAAATTTTCATGTACATGTGTCTGCTGAAGAAAAAAGCAACCGAACGGACAAACGAAGATGAACGAAAGTACGAACAGATACGACGAAATTATTAATTGTTTCAGCAAGGAATCATAATAAAAACTTGTAGGTGAATCAGTAAAGATTATGTTAGGAGAATAATATAAATTTATAGTTTTGGCTGTCGTATCTAGAAATAAAACTCTATTTGCCTCTACAGGAAATAGTGTAAAGGTTTTAAACGTAGATATATGCCGGTAGCTAAAACCCCCAAAAAAATTAAATTTCAGCGTTGTCATCTCTTTCGTTTCGTCAGTTTGTTTTTATTTAAATACGCTCAATAAATTTTTTTAATAGCTTCATTTACAATTCCGTCGAACACATTTATCATTATCACCTTGTCACAAGGTGATATTTGTATTGGAAAGTAATTTGTCATTCGCTTTGCGCTATTCACGTTTGGAATAATGTTTTTTGTACCGATCTGAATGTTAATTTTCGAAGGTAATACTATTTAATATTAGATGTAAAAAACTTTTTGTGTATTATATTTACTATAAAGACAGATGTAACATTTTAGTAGATTGAATTTATTATTTTTTTCTCCATTAATTTTAAAGGTGTCACTCCGGAAAACCGAAACATATATAACATAATATTATTGTATAGTAACAATATTGTGAAGTTGTATAATTTTATCATACCTAATATTTTAATTAAGTTAAACGACTCGTAACCTTAAGAATTATACAGGAGAAGATGGGAAAAGAGAAATTATTTGAAAATATTTCTGTAATCCAAAGCACTATCATGAGCTACGGAGGAGTAGAAAAAAATGGACGAATGTTAAAAGATTAATGAGTTATAGAGATTTTATGTTTAGAGAAAGATGGCAATAATGAATTGTGTTATCGTTTATGGTTATTGTCATTATGTTCCACAAGAGCGAATGAGAAAATAAAATATCCCTACTTTTACCATACCTTGAAATTTATAAACTTACGATTTGCTTATTTTATAGGATATTTGACTTATTTTCACTTCATAAATCGTAGTTTTATTAATCATATTTTCCGCCGATCGACCTAAACAAATGTAAGATTTTATAATATAAATACTCTCTTTAGGCATTTATTTGGTATTGTGAGTAAATTATAAGTTGAGGTAAAATATTTTACATTATATTATTATTTGCAATATAAATTAAACTAAAGATTTGTTTAAGTTGGTCGACAGTGCTGGCACCGACTTCAAAATAAGTAACATAGTTATTTAATGCGAATAAGTAGATACCTATTTTAAGTCAATTATTTTTTACTTTTTGGTACACACTTTCCTCGAATTCCGTTTTTTAGAAGGTATTTTATTTAATGAAAGTATCATAATAATATGTTATTATGTTATCTTATAACTAAAAATCGTCATTATCAGGCAAAAGATGTCATTTGATGAATATAGTCCTCCTCCATAGATTCCTATAAAGATTGATTATATTAATGAGCTTCCCGTAATCTTTACCAGGCCATCTGTCCACCCAGAGAGGGGCCAAAATACTATGCATCTTCCGGTAAGTGGTCACAATTCGAGAATTTTTCCTTGCTAGCATTTGTTAGATCTGCGCAGTGTATAACTTTATTTCACTTACTAATTTTCTCTTTGCGGATCATATCTCGTAGAGAACCCCCGAATGTAACCCTTTCCACAGCTCGCTGAGTAACAATAATATTTTTTAATTATTAGTAGACAACTGAAATCTTGTAACTACATCATACCGTTTCATCAAAGAACCTACGGTCTGATGTAGAATATCCGTGAAATGTTTACAAGATTAAAATGCATTGTAATGAGTATCAATACTAAAAAAAAACAAAAGGACACGCTTTACTTATTTGGATATGTCCAACGAATCCAAACGTCATAAGTTTGCTATTAGTTATTATTAATTTTCCACGACCATCACCGTCCGCGTTATGAGACTTACCTGGTTACTACATATAGTCAAAGAACTCATTGAGACAATTTAAGCAAACCCAAACTTTATGAATTTGCTACTAGCTATTACATAATGCCTTCCCATCTCCATTATTAGACCCTTTCCGTTGCAATACGTATCCAATTCAAAGAACCTATTAAATTTAGTCAAGCGGGCACTAACTCGATCGGTTTAATTTAGCCATTGAGAAGTTTCTATAACTAACTCCCTCCTCCATAATGCAATCCTCTGGATTAAAATATGTAATCAAGGGACTAATTTTTATCCATTGGGATGTTTTCAGAATCATATCAGCTCGATGGTAGCATTATACTATTGTCATGAGAATTACATTACAAAATTGAAAATGTTGCCTCATCAGAATTATAGCCACTAGATATACTACGAGTACTAATTAACATTAATACTAGTAATAAATAACATTAATATTTAAAAATAGTATAGTTATATTAATTGCCATTAAATATTTAATGTTTTAAATGTCGATAAGTCGATATATGATCCTCGTAGTGCAATAATAGTCACACTTCTACATTTTATTTATTTTCCCAGAGATTGACAACGATAGGCTATTCGTAGCCATTGACGTTATGATTTTCTTATTATCGATTACAAACCTGTCCACACCAGAGCAGATTTATAATTGTCATCAAACTTGTTCCGGAGGAATGAAATAATACAGATTATCTGGTTTGACAATCTTTATCCCAATATGTCGGTTTTAACTAATGTTGAGGTTGTTTTTCTCAGGTATTATTTTATATAATTTACATTATTAGGTGTAATAGGTTATTATTGATATTTCATATTATTAAGTTTATTAAGGGGTAATATAAATGCAAAAATTAACAATTTAAACTTATATAATTCTTGAGTTAGTGAAAAAGTCTTCTACACAAGACATTCGTCTTTGAAGTAATTAGCATTGCAATTTATTTTAGAATCTACCCAATATCACAAAATAATAATAGAAAACAAACAGAAGTACTGAACATGATTTAATTCTAAATATTTTAATTTTGGGAACGGAATTAACACGATACATTTATTCCATTTAAATCCCTTTTTCACTATAGTTTAAATGTCTTGGTTTCAAAAGAGCACAAACGGCAAAATGCGATATACTTAAATTTTGTCATCCGCTTTTTGGATAAAAGAAGCGTTTTCTTTGCGGAAAATCAGCAATCACGCTGCAGTGCGTCTTTTACGTGGGCCCATCCTTAGTATGTTCCCACTACGTACTCACCACTTCCTTTGGCTTCCGGTTCCTGCGCTAATGCATGCGATGCGGCGAACTGGAATGAAAACTAAATACAGATGCTGTAATATAAAAGTCATTCGTTACGTCTAACGGTTATACAAATTCTTGACGTTTCACTGACTATTTTCTAACATAATGAAGCATTATGTGGATGTATGAAAGGCAGAAAGTTATTGTGTATGTACATACATTATTTCGTATATTATGTAAGGCTAGTTTTATCCTTTTCGATATTTCCCAAGTAGGTAAATTAAAGAGCGATGATTAAACTTTAAAAGTTATGATTCCTTATCCCCTTTAGAAAAATAGCCGGTGTAAATGCACTGCCTTCCGGTTTTTATTATCACATTTGAATACTAAATAACCTTTTTTTTTAAATAACTTTTAACTTTTCGTTTCACACTGCCTTGAATACTAATGCACTTTTCATTGTATATTACTTTGAATATTAACAAACTTTTTTTTGTAAACTCCTTAGAATAATAATACATATTTCATTACGGGCTACGTTATAAACCAATACGTTTTATATTGTATTATTATTTCTTGCAAGCAAAGCCACTGGTAATGTACTACCCAGTCACTGAACAAACAAACAAAAATTTTTCATACAATATTAGTTAGTATCGGGAACAACATAATACTTAAGAAATTAGTTCTTCTGATATTGATTACGTTTTAAAACACAATTCCATCGCACTTCGGATGTGGTGAATGCAGAAAATATTATATTTTTGGAAAAACAAATTTAAAATAATTTTAGGAAACAAAAGTTTGATCTAAAATTATCCTTTTCTTGCTTCTGAAGACTTTTGATATTACTTTAGTTAATTAAGGCATCAGTATTACAATTGTCGAAACATTTTGTCAATTAATTATTTTCGTAATATATTAACAAATCACTTCTACTTTCATTTGATACAACCATTAATAAAATAAAGTACTTTCTTTTGCCGGATATTGCCTTTTAAAAATGTTTTATGTTAAAATTCGGAGGAGAAAATAATGTTTTGTCTAAATATTTTTAAAAGTTAATAATAGTTTATTGCCTATGAAAAATGAAAAAAGGTACTCAGAAATCAAGGTCTGAATTCATCTGCTAGAGTGCTACATCCAAAAAAAATACTTCTATATGAATGCAAGGCCTGGTCTATTAAGGAATACGCCAGGGAGCTTGTATAAATATTAAAAATGTGGGCCTGCAAACTTTTGATGTCTACATGTTTTACTCAGAAAGTCACCAAAGAGGAACTTCTGCGGCAGGTTGGCCAGAGCGATGCAAGTTTTTGCAAATCATCAAACAATGTAAAGTTTTATAAGAAAGGCATGTGCTCAGGCATGACAGAAACAACCTCTTGCCACTATTAATGATGAGAAAAATTAGTGTAAGGAGGAAGACCGGTAGTAGAAGAAAATAATGATTGCGTAACGTCGCAGAATAGACATAGATTACGAGGGCGGCGAACTCTTTGCCTTGCCAAGGAATAGACCAGATACATAGAGCTGACTGCCAAAACTTCACTAGTTGGATAGGCATACTTAAAAAAATTAAAACAAATGCAGGGTTTACACACCCCAGCAATGTATATATATTTGATATATTTGATAATTTCAAGAACGTTTTATAAGGCATTTCAATTAATTTGGTCCAAAATTGGGTTTTTAATTGAGCTTTACGGAGATGAACAAACTAAATCGAATATTAAATTCAGAAGACAACATAAAAGAAAAAGCCCAATTTTAATTCAATAAATAAATATCTCGTGGGTAAGTTTTCTATATGGCTTTGATATTGAAAATGTTAATATATTTAAAAATGTAATTGGATCAATATTTATTAATTAATTAACTGAACTGTAGTAATTAACTGAAGTAATTAACGTAACTGGAGCTAAAATTGACAATTATTTTATTACTTAATTTTTATTCACACCGAAATTAAATTACGTGATGTAGTATTCGTTCTAATTTATTTAAATTCTTAACCACGAGATAGGATTCATTGTTTGACAATATATTCATGTGGGCAATTTGTAAAGATTGTAATTTTTACAAATTACCCACCTGAAGATGTCATAAAATGAAGATAGTTTCATTTAGTTGTGAATAAAAATTAGGTGATAATGAATTTCTACAAAATTAACGCCAAATATATTCAATTACCTTATTATTAGGTAAATTGAAATTTTACTTTTATTTAACAAATATTAATTTTTTTTATTTGCTTAAGTTTGAAATTATTCTTGTACCGAGGTAGCACAGGTCTTATTTATAGTTTTACCTATTAAGGAAAGTTTTTGGATTCCGTTTTAATATACGTTTGCTCCATTTTGTCATGTGTAAAAACTTTTTTAAAATGTTACTTTTAAAAGTTTAAAATACGAAATAAAAAAAACTAAATACTTTAGTTCTTTTTGAAATCTAGTCAGATTTCTAAGAAAATATCAAGTGGGATAAAATTTTTATACAGCATATAAAGTAGGATTCATTTTTAGAATAAGAGCAATTAGTTTTTTTAAATATCTATCTCTTTATTTTTAATGACATATTTGTTAGTTATGATGTTTTTAATTTTTTCTTGGAGATGAAATTTATGACCATAAAAAAATTATTAAGAATCGACAAGATATTAGCTTGCCTCGACGAATGTAGTATCATTTTTCAGACCTTAATTTATACGTAAACAGATATATCTCCATACTATTTGCTAACGGATAGATATTGAGAAATCCATTTTAGATAATGGTAAAAGATTATTGGGAAAATTGCATGAAACTGTAAAACAAAACAATAACAAAATTTCCACGAATAGTTTCAAAATTTATAAAACTGGCACCAACTCTAATTTAAATAAAGGAAATTAAAGTAAAAGGTTTTAGATATTGATACTTTCTAATTAAGGAAAAGAGTAAGAGAGAAATAGAAAAAATAAGATTTAGACCGTGAGAAATAAGATGTTATTAAAAAAATATTAAAAATTCTCAGTATTTAGATAATTGTGAAGTTTTGCTACTTGATCCAAAAATATTCTCTCAAGAAAGCATTGACAAAAAGATACATTTAACTGCATTTTAATTGATCGAATCAAAACAATAAGCAGACAATTAAATTCTGATTCCTACTTTTGAAATATTATTGAAATTAATTAAATTCTGACTTCTACTTATGAAAATCTCCTTTTGATATATTTAGCTTATTAAAAATATTAACAAAAATGCTACTAGAGTCTGCAGAAATTACTATTTATTCTTACGTATTCAGCACCACGTTTAGAAATGAAAATATTTTCTGGGAACAAAAACGTTATTATTAAGTAGATTTTGAAGACAAGTATCATTCTCCCTAAGATACTTTCATCGGATTTGGATGGCACCCACTTTAACACCCAAGGTAATAAACGCGTTTACAAGCAATGATTATTAAGGTTCAAACATACACCTGGATAATACAAAATGATATTTCACGTTCTTAACTTAATTTTTTTCTGTTTGTTGTGAATTTGACATTTGTAGCTAATGAGAATATATACTCAAATCACTCATTTCTTATTATTAGTTTAGTTTTATTGCATGTTTGTTTTAAATTTAATATTTGCATCTTTAACGTTAAGCATTTGTAACCTATTATGAATCGAAAAATGTATTACAAACAAATAAAATTTCAAAATGTGACATTAAAACAAACTCAGATTTGACTATTAAATAACTTGCAAATCTCAAAATGTAATAATATAATTATAAATTTACATCAAAATAGACCCAACTAAATCGTATTAATTTCAAAGTTTTTTCATACAAAGCTTCCTCTGTATGGTGTGAACGTAAACGGTGCGCTGTTTAAGGAAAACTTTCCGCATGGAAAAGAGTATATATTATATTATAAGGTCTCTTAAAAACCCCCCCAATCATTATGAATTATCCTGACATTCGATTTTAAGCCGGGTAGAGGATTTAAAAAAAGGGAGAAAGGGCGAGGCTAGCCTCACATGAACAGGATATTTGATGTATATAGGTCAAAGTTAAGTGTTTTTCGGCCCACTGCTTTCTCTATGTGTTTGATATAGATAATTATTTAAGATAGCTTTATTTAACAAAACCTAATTGTAAAAATAAATATTTAAAACGCATGACCAAGCAACATTTCTAATAAATCATTTACATTTCCGTAGTTAAAAGGCTAAAACTGAATCCGTAGAGTTTTGTCATGACCGGTTGTCTATCTGTCAGTTCTTTTGTGTGAAAACCTAACAGTTTCTCTATTGTCAGGCTTATATTTAAGGAATTTTTTAAAATTGAGACGTTTCCTTTAAATTGGGAACTTTCTTAATTAGCATATGGCAAGAGATTTAATACCTCCACATATATGTAAAGTGGGCACAAAAAATACACGCAAATTACATAGGGCAAGTCTTTTAAAGTGAACTTGAGAGTACCTTAACCATTTCTCATTGTACACTGTAAAATGTTAAGCTTCAAGAATATGTGCGATACACTTCGATAATTAAAATATAAATTAAAAAATCTAAAACTCTTTTATTAAAATTTAAATAATGTTTCGTAATTTTGTCTACTTTTTAAATGTTTGATCACCGAATACCATTTTGTTCTACATGTACTTGCGCGATTTTATTGAAACAGTAATGCTAGTTATTTACTTTTCTTTTATTATTCTATTCCTTTTGAATAAATATCAAACAATAACAACAATATAGACAACTAAAAAAATAATATATATCCAATCTATAAACAAAAAAATATACACATGTCATATATATTACACATGTCATTTCCATGAAGCCAATGGTTCCATCATTAGGCTGTGTTAGACGAATTTTGCATTAACCTACTAGAGGAGCACAGCTTGATAAACTTTTGAAAGCTTATCGTTGCTCTAACGATAAAGCAATGTTATTGGTAAAGCGCTTATGCGATAAACTTGTATTCGGGTTTGTGTCGGGTATAAATTATATTCAAAGGAAAGTTTGGAAATATTTCATACTTAATCATTAAGTTACCAAATATAAACCGGAGGTTTGATTGAAATCCAAGACTCAGATGCGTAGTACGCTATATCGGCATACATAACTTACTTTACATAAGAATATATGTTCGTCGATAAAGCAGAAGCTTAGTTGTCTTTTACGTTTATCGGTATAGAAATAAACGTTTTTTAAAATTTTTTAAATTATTTACAGATTTCGGAAATTGTAAGAAATCTTATATAAATAGATTGATAATTACATATTATTAATGTTTGCACTATCAAGTTGATCTCTTCTCGTGCAAGTTGATCTGGTTTCTTCCAAGCAAACACTCTCTAAAACTTTTCTTTTTTGCACTCTTTATTTTATGTATATGCACTTAGCCTTGTGTAACCGAAGGTTCATATCTTTAACAAAAACATTATATGCTTTCTAGGGTTACGAAGATTGCTATGAATTTTAAATTGGCACTGGAAAGATGCGCAGTAAAATAATGAGTTCTATATTTTAAACTTAAGTCTGGTTATTCCTACTGACTATAAATTAGTTGCATTAAAATCTTTATATGACAACCGTATAAGAAAGCAGAAGAAACAATATATGTTCGTGAAGACAGATATAATATTCATTAATTGTTTACAAATCTGTACACGAATGTGAAATACATGATAAAACAAATAAGAAGAAATTCGATGCTCTTACATAATTTTGCATCTTAGTTGAGTTATATAATAAGTAGTTATTTCGGGTAGATAAATGACTTTTTTTCTATTCAACAAATAAAAGACTATTATTTATTAATTACTACTACCACCATTTAATAAATTTAATAAGCTGAACAAGCCACATACAAATTAATGAAATATTCAAATTCATTTTCAAGGACAAATTTTTTAGGCAATAAAATTATTCGCTATCTTCAAAGAAACCTTAACAGATGTGTTTTTCATTAATAAAGGTCAATATTTAAGTCAAGTTCAAACTAAGCTGGATTACGAATTAGAAATAAATTGTCATGTTTTCGACATTAAAATAATAAATGGACTGGTAATTTTCAAACAAAGTACTAAAATGATATCAAATTACAAATCCACCGAATTTGAATAAGAACATAATGAGTTACTTGAAATATTTCATGAGGAAATCGTCATTTCTTTTTGTAACCATGTTCGTATGCATTGATATTTTCTCATTTATTACATAAAAGACCCTCCAACCCATGTGGCGTATCTTTCGTAAATTTACCTGCTTCACCATTTCTATAATGGGAAATATCTTATATGGTCCCAATACAGCGTTTTAATAATACATTCCGTTCGGTCAATTTATGTATGAATAGTAACCGTTGCTGAGGTCTCGTGTTATTAGATTTTTCATTTCGATAATAGCTTGTGCAAGTTATACCGCACAGTCGCATATTTTAATACTTTTATGATTCCATTTTATATATTTCATGAAATTAAACGTTTAAAGAAATTGGTCTTTTAAAGAAAAGTCCGTTCGCAAAATATAAAGGTTTACTTTAATATGAAAGTATATATTTATTCTTCTAAATAAGTGACAGTTACGTACTTATGCATGTAAGTAATGATAAATAAACTAAGAATTTGTCATTGGATATCGATAGTAAAAATATGTTTTTGCCAATTTATTTTAAAACAACAAAAATTAATACTGATTGAATAACTGTTCAATCAGTTTAAATTTTTGTTGTTTTAATACGCATCACAGTATTATACTGTGTGTAATACTGTGAATAACTGTTTTAATTGAAATTAATGAATATTTAAAAAGTACAACATTTACATATATTTCGATTCTTAATTCCTTCTTTTATTACGAAAAGATATTGATCAAGCGCTTAGTGGGAGATTAAGAATCGAAATTTCTGTTAAGTAAATTGGTTACAAAATTCTTCCAGTCAATTATAAAGAAATAAATTGCCCAGGGTCACCTTCTCACTTGATATGAAAAAGTGACATCTTGGTAGGCCCTTTTTCCAGAAAGATATATTTTGAAGACGATTTGTTTTTATTGGATGAGTTATTTTTGTCTAAATGTCGTTAAAAAGCATTGGCAAATTAGCATAAAAAGTAAAGAGGGATTTACTTTTGAATTCATATTCAATTTACAAATACTTCATAAAATATTATTTAATTATTTAAATGGATCAATTTTTTTCTTTACTGTAAAAGCTTTTGGTCGTTTAACACATGTACGGAAAGTAAATAATTTTTAATTTTACGAGACGTCAGTAGGTCGGTGTATATATTTTTTACTACATTACCTACATTTTTAATAACATGAAATTAAAAATAACGTGTTGTGTATGTGCATGTGGTATACACGTGGATGAGTATGTGCGTGCATAAGGGCGTATGAGTGCATGCGTGTGTGCATATTCGCGCGATTATTTGTGTGTCCGTTGGTTCAGCAACTAAATCAATGAACCGGTCTGTGTGAAATTTGGTATCTGGCAGTTACTTACCAATGTCTCTAGATGATTTCTTTCTATTACATATTAGCAATGTTTTATGTAGAATAAAACTAAAAAAATCTATTTTATCACTTCTCTTTCAATGTTTAGATACTATTAACGTTAAATGAGTCAAAAATGTGATATATTTCGTTTTCTGCGGAGGATGACACATTTCATTTAAATGTGAAATAACTTGCGCGCATCCCTAAAACGAAAGGTGGTATGTAATTTAAGATAGACAGTGCTTTAATGGATAATTCCTTACGGGTATAAGAATAATGTAAGAGAGTAAAATTTTATTGCGAATAAAAAAAATTACTTTCGATGCGGAAGAATTGTATTATAATCATGTGCACACTGGGTGTGGTGAAAATAAAACTTAATAAATAAATGTCTGTTATAAATTTGTCATATTTACTGTAGAACTGGATATAATAGTATTGACTTATTTCTTTCCAAACCAATTGCTTGATTGGCGATTCCTAATTGTAAAAAAGTTATATAATGTGTATACCCCATAAAAACAATTGAAATTATTATGTATTTGAAGAAAAAACACGCAGTTTTGCAGATTTTCTAATTAAAAGTGAAATTTTAGATACAGCTATTAGTAAGTTTATGATTATAAGACGTATGTAAGTTAGCTATATGCCATGCACATACGAATTTATTGGAATTGTGATACCTGTATAAAAGTCGTAGTGAATTCAGTCGCCAAATTCAATGTTGTCACGCTTTTTGAGTTAACTTACTTATTTTATATACGGGTGTATACATATATTTTTACAGATAATCGGTACAAGCCATTAGCTAATATGTAGACTTAAGCTAAGAAAAAAGTATACAAGAGTACGTGAGATAATTGGCTACAAATGGTTTCCAGGAAAGTTTCCCATTCGTGTTAACACTCATAAATATTAGAGTAGAGAACTTCCAGGCCTAAAAGTTAAATACTGTTTTATATCATAAAGAATAGAATATTGTCATCTAAAACCGACAAATTTGCGGCGAAACAGTTTTAAAAAATTTACTTTTGTGACAATACTTACTGATGCTTTCTACGAGGATGAATACTTGGGAACAGCCCATATATGAATCTCGTTGTGTTCCGTCCTAACTTGTAACTAATAACATGAAATTAGATAAAACAGAAATTGTTGAGAAAGAATTACTTGATTGTTATAAGTTATATATAATTTTGATTTTAAATATGAATTTAACTTCTCTAGCACACGGAGTTTGGTATATTCTTTCTAGTTACACGACCGTATTTAAAACTAAACTTTCATATTTCAATCAGAAAACTAATATTTTCGTGCACATCATTTTGTGTGAATACAGATAGATTTTAAATAAGCTCGTTTTTTTTAAATATTAATTTTAATTAAGTGGCTATTCTATTAATATAGATTAATATAGTTCCTATTCGTAATATTTTTGAAAAAAAATTAATTTAATATAATCCACAGTACCGTTTGGTTACAACCTGATCCCAATCACAGAAATTAGCTAATAACATAAACATAATTACAACGAACCGAACGTGTGGGCGCATGCTGTTTACACACATTAGTTATGAGACAAGCTTACGCTAAGTATGCAGTTTGACCCAGCTACACGCGAACGTCTAGCTACAAGTGAGCGCCTTGTTCGCTCCTAATGAAGGTGTGTTGTTGTCGCAACCGCTCGCAAGTGAAAGAGAGAACCAACGAAATTAACTCTGATAAATCAGCCATAAATTAACGTAATGTCAAATATTTTCTTTTGTAAGTTATTTGTTAGTTCGTGTTGGACCTACGTTCACTACCAAAGCAATGTACGCGTTATGTAAGACCTGAACTTGGTTTATGTCAGCAATACGGTCATATGAATATGTGTTCTTTTATGTAAAAACCTTTTACGAGGTCAAGTACTGGTGTAAAAATGGTCTTATTATCGACAAAAGTTTGTGAATGAATGTATATAGTTTTAGTGTTGATATGTAAAGTTTTAGTGGATATAAAATGTATCACTCAATTTAATATATATATATATATATATATATATATATATATATATATATATATATATATATATATATATATATATATATATATAATGTCAATTAAATTGAAGTTTTGATTATTTAAATTTGAATAATTATCCTAAGTCAAATCAAAAGCTAATAAAGTCGACTAGGTTAAAATTGTTAGACGGATTAAAAAATCCTTTTAGAAATTTATGACTGAAATAGTTTAATTTAAAACATATCTATTTTTCCTTGTTATTTATAGAATAAACTGATATTACATAAGCAATTGGCTTTCTCATCAGTTATATCCAAAACTCTCAGTCATCGTCTTATGCCCACTGGAAGTAAAAGTTTCAGTTCCTTCAATGTGAGTAATAAAGTGAGAATAGAAGTAATATTATAAACATTTTTACGTCAGAAATTTATGCATTATGTAACGTGAGCTGTGAACGTCTAGTAACTAAAACGAGAGTCATAATATTATAATACTTTAGGCTGACACAACTTTGTGTTCATGCGCCATAATCGAATAAAAATTATTGAATTATGGAAATGTACACATCGGCATAGTAAATCACATTAAAATATTTGGCTCTAAGAAAATAAATTTTTAAGCATAGTTATTGAACATATTTGCGTTACTTTTGTAGAAATTAATTATCACTAAATTTTTATTCACAACTAAATGAAACTGCGTAATGTCGTATTATGTGTACTTTATTTAAATTATTAACCACGACCTAGGTTTCGTTGCATGACAACATCTTCAGGTGGTCAATTTGAAGAGATATCTTCATAACCATAACTTCAATGCTTGCGTACATTTGTTTAAGATAAAATTTTATATTTGCTATTAAGACACAAAGTTCTTTTTTTACTTAGTTTATTATTTGAAAGGGATACTTTGTATTAAATTCATGTATCCTACATACGAGTATATATTAAAATATTCCACGCGATTTTCAATATAATTGTTCCGTACTTCATCTAATATTTTTTTTGCATTTTGAAAAAATTGAACACCATTCAGATTTTCTCTTTAATTTATTGTGGAAAGAATAATGTGATTGCCCTGAACTAGTACGCTACCGCCCTGAAACTTTGTTCATTTTATATGCTGCTGAAATATCATTTTGTTTCATGTAGTAGAGCGAATGCGAAAACGGTACTTAATAATCAAAATATATCTACATCTGTTTTATTTTTCTTCAAATAGCGTCTTTATATTTAAAATGGTTTTTCTTTTTTTTTCTGTAACCGCAACAAGTCTTTTTTAAAATTAATGGTAAATTATTTTTTTGACATAATTTGTAAGCCTCACTTTCAAGAGGATGAGTGATTTTATAATTTATTGTCGATTATTTTTTGTTCTAAACTCTTATTATCCTGTAAAATTGATTGCAAGTTACTACTGTAATAAAGATTTCCTTTATCTCTATTCGTTTTAAAACGTTACACCTGAAAAAAATAGTTGAAAGAAATGACAAAACTTGTTATTATTTTGACATCGAAATATTGCTGTAACATATTGCCTTAATACAAATTCAGAAACATTGTAGTGGGCGGGCTGGCACAGTTATATTTAAAAAACTTTTTTTTTATTTTTGTAAACATTTTAGTTTGACTTTCGTTAATTTTTTGATATCTCTGTTTTACAATTAAATTTCTGTTAATTTTTTGATATCTCTGTAATAGACGTTTTGTAGACGAATTAAAAATTAATTGGATGTCACTTTTTATTTATTTTTAATAGTTTTTTGCCTAACAGTGTTTTCCCATTTTTAATTGTTGGCGAACTTGTTTTAAAATATTTGGGTGATAGTGAACCAATTATATCAGGCCTAATATTGATATTATTGGATATTTACTTATTAAAATACCAAATAAATAACAAACATATTAATTATTATTATTACAATAGAAATTAAATAAAAAAATTAGAAATATGAGGTGTATTTTTGGCCCATCTTTTTTATTCCTAGAACCAGGTTATTTAGGTAAAATATTTTGCCTTCAACGTAGAAACGCAAAGCAAATTTTCTTTCAATATAACTTGGGATCGTTTAACTTTTCAAAATTGCATTAGCAGATTCTAGAAAACCTAATTCTAAATTAAATTTCATGTTTTTGTATAAAAATAATGAATGAAAAAAAAACGTACAAATATTTATTTAAAAAAAAATTAAGTGTAATTTATTTATGCAAGCGATATTTTTTCTGGGTGAATTCCGGTTCAATTGATAAGTTGTGTTTTGTCTGTTTTAACTATAAATCGCTTAGAGCTAATACGTAATAATTATTTATTTACCTTAATTATAATTTAGATATAAATTACGGAACTAATATCAGCATTGGTTTTGCATCATCAGAAGATAATTTGTATCGTGCTATTTCCTTTTCACAGTTTACAATATAATATTACTGGAAATTCTGTGAGCATAGATTACGTCCTTTCATAATGTTTTTATTATTATATATAAATATATATAAATTATAAATAATATATATATAACATTATTATTATAATTTATATATATAAATATATATAAATAATAATGTTATATAAATTACAACCAAGCAGCTATGGCCAGTTACAAAATGTTGAACATAATTTTTTATTGATATTTTATGTAACGACATAACTAGCGAATTTATAATTTAAAATTCCAACTGTATACCGTGATGATTTTTTTCGATACAAAAATTTTGCATTTTCTCATTTTTTAAGATTGTTTATGCTAAATATTTCTTAGCTTTTATTTTATAAATAAAAAAGTTAATTTGTGTATTCTATCTAATCTAATATCTAGAATTATTATATTTTTCCGAATCTGTCATCAAATAATTACGCATATAATAGTTAAATTTATTGTTAACTCTTACCTTGGTACACTTGATTTTCATTGCTCATAAAAGTGAATTTTGTAGTTTAGTAGTTCACTATGTAAAAGTTTAGGTATGTAAGTTTCAATTTTATTTTTTCCACGAAGCGTTGAGTGGTATTTCCTATAAAAATGTTAAACCTTTCCTTTAATATTGTTTTCATGGCGTTGTGAATAAAGGAGCAAATTTTTTATAATTATTTTAAACGCGCATTTTCATTATTTGACAAGAAATTTAGCCTCTAATGTTGTCTTTGTCAAAAATATTAAAATTGTAAAAAAAATTACAAATTATATTTCCGAATAGTAACTTGCAATTATATTGTATCTAAGATATTCCCGTTATAAATATTTTGATTTTTATCAAAAATGGAGTATCCAAGGTTTTGATTACCTGCACACGTTCAGCAGGTAGTGTCAAAAATTTCTTTTAATGTGCCCAGAAAAGTTAAAATAATTTACTTAAAAATTATATGAAACACAAACGTGTAACGCATTGTTAATTTTTATTAATAATTAATTATTTTATTATTAACTCTCTTATGCCCAAACATGTAACGTAACACGAACAAAACATTAAGTGCATATTTTATTAGACATGAGCCTAGTTGGTTGAATAATAATTACTAACTTTTTACGTAGGGATTTACTATTTTTTTGATATCATATATTTTTTTTAAATGAGCTTGAAAATGGAGTTTACGGAAAACAATATTTTGTCAAGTGTTTATTCTTAGTAATTTAATAATTATATTTGTAATTTACATTCACCAAAATTTTCAGTTAGCGTCGATTTGAAAATTAATTTCTTTTATCTACGTAGATTGTAGATAACGTTCATAAAATAGATGTATTAAACACTACAAACGGCGGGTATGGTACGATAATGGTATAAAACTGTTCGTTTAGGAAAATAAATTAATAACGAACTTATACGACGGTGGCAGTCACAAACAAACAATGATTGATTAACCCAGTTGCTGGAAATTGATTTTGGCATCCGTTTATAGGCCAAATTTAAAGTGTACTTGTCAAATTATAACGTTTTAGTATCAATGTCAAAGCAAAGCAATAAGTGTTTACACACGATACAACAGATTGTGTCAAAAGTTTGCATTATATAAGTTCCGTATCGTATCTGTTCCTTGCATCAAGTAATTTCCACGTTTGCCAGAACTCCTTAATTTGTTTATTAATGATGAAGCAAACAATGACCTCGGTGTTTATTGGATTTCTGATATGTGAAATTAAATATGTCCCAAAATCACTGTTGAATACGCATAAAAGGTTTTAATAATTCAAGTAAATTTAAGAAAAAAATTACGAACATTTTAATACTTGTGAAGAAAACATATTTAACAAACAAATTCTTAAATGGATCTCAGGGTTTGCTTACAATGTCAAAGAAAATTCATAGGGAAATTACTTTAGCCATAATTACTATTTATAGTTATGAAGATTTTCAGTGCAGTAATTTTTATATTTCCTGTTATATTTACTTCGAGGAATGAAGTAACAACGAACATTTTTTTTAAATACTTTAATTTATTTGAAACATATATTTAATCACTTTATTGAAATAAATAATTTTTACCTACATATATTACATAACCCTTTCAAATGACAGATCAGTTGTTTTAATTATAAATGATAGGTTCCTGAAGTTTATGGCTAGTATCATTTCAATAATAACATTTACAGCCTCGAAAAAAAAGAAACTCTTATAAGACTCATCCATCCATTCGTTTAGAAATACATCGAAAAAAAGAAACGATTTCCCTCAATTTCCGAAACTGTTAAAGTCAAAATTATAAATAAATTAGGTTACTTCTGATTTATCTAGACTCTTCGGAAAAACCATAACAATAATTCTAAGTAACTGATACTTAGATAATATTAATATTAGTAATTACTTTAATTGAAGTATCGTTAAATATTTATAAAGACCTAAGTCTATACGAAACGCTCATAGTACAAGGAACGTACTTCAGAATACACGAAGATAAGATTATACTTAACACGTTTTTACTAAATAAATAAATTACGCATATTTTACGTAGTAACAAAAGGAAGAGAAAAACATTGCATTAAAAATATGTGTATCTGGCTACAGTTTCAAACTTAAAAATGTAGGGTAAAGGTATGTTTCTCATGATAGGATTTCTCATTACTTGTTTTTTCCATTATTGCTGCTAATCCCATCGCGATTTATAAAAAATAAATACTAGAAAAGAAACCGAATTCAGAATGAACGAAAGAGAAAGACAATAAAATCAAGTAATGAACTTATATGCTTATAATAAAATAAATGTCGAACAATTCTTTGAAAGCGAACAAATCGACCGATCAAAATAAAAGACACAATTTACAAATATGCGCTCCGTATAAAGCTTACCAGTACTGTATCCGAAAAGGGCGTAAAAAATGTTAATAGCCCCAATATAACACACAAGTTAAAGGAAATACGAAATGGCAGATTCCTTATGCTAAACTTTGCAAGTTAATTCATGTATTGCACCCCAGTGAATTTGTTTTCTGTACGAAATAATAAAACGGCCTTTTCCTACTTTATTGGTGACAGATTTTTCTTGTTTGCCGCATCGGTTCTTAGCAGTCGCTTGAACGCAGAGAGCTTTTTAATACCCAAGGCTTTGTCGGTCGAAAACGTTTTGGATTTAGATCCGGTCTATATGGTAAATATATATACGATTTTACTTTAGTAAGTTGCGTGGCTTGGTTTTAAATTGCTTTCTGATTAGGGATTAGAATCATATTTTGAAATGTAGGCTTCAAACATTTACAGTGTCCTTAAATCAATTCGCTTTAAATATATTGAGTTATTGCAACAAGTGTTAGATTTTATTTTCAGTCGAAAGCATGATGTGAGTCAATCAATGATACATTATTGAGTTAATGAATTGTAATCGATGAAAGAGGATAAGTTGGAACAAAAGAGAGGGAGAAGAAATAATGGGTATAGAAAAAAATGGGTATAGAAAAAAATAAAAGAGTTTTTTAGCTGAAGCGAGGGAGGGGAAGAAAGAGATAGAGCGAGAGATAAAAAGGAATAGGAAGAATGGACAGTGAAACAAACAGTAGTCAAAAACAATAATTTTTTGGACACACTACTCTACATCTACCGGTTGCCCCTGAAAATATTATTATCATATGTTTTTATCAATATTTACCATTCCAATTATATTATCATTTTGTGAATATGTTCTGTCCGCATCGTAACAGAAATGTACAAATATAATACAAAAGTTATTTTTGCTCTACTGGAATTATTTACTACGTTTTACTTTTTCAAACAGTCTACCTTTCTGAAACCCACGTAAGCGCAATTTCTTAAGAAACCAATTAGAGTTCAACTGAATGACAATACCCTAATTACTTGTAGCTTTAAAATATATTCAAAATTATATTCCGTAATTACGTCCTCGATTCATTCATCTACAAGATCAATGAGACAGCATTAACTTCACTCAGGTTATTAGTTCGTTCCTCACGTAAAAAAAAACAAAAACATCTTAAAATCAGATAAGTCATTTGTATTGACTCATTTACTAAGTGTTGATGACTACGAAAAATTTATTCATTTAAGACTTTTGGTTATTATCATATATTTTTATAATACGCATTTAATTTTAAACTATATTTATATAAGACAACTGGTTCTTTAAATACACGCTGCATAAATATTTTGGCTTGAAGTTTTTTTTAATAAAAAATTAAAACTATTATGTGGATTTTTTATTCTGACATTGAACGGAAAATTATTTTCCAAATTTTAGTTCAAAGTAGTATTATACTTTAAAATCTGGAGACATCGTTTTATTATTCTTACGATTAAGGAGTGACAGAATTTTTAGCTGTCTATTAAAATCGTCATTGAAGAAAATTTGATGACGTATTTATTAAAACTGGGACGGAATGAAAAATATACTACACGGTTTCTTTACAATAAGCCTCCGTTCATTTAGGTTTTTGTCATGAAGAAAGTACGTTATTTTAAATTAAAATATATCAATGATCTTAAGCATGTGGAAAACCATTTATTTCTGAATCGGAATAGTCCTAGTACCTTTGCAATTGAAAACAAATTTATCTAATTTATCCACAAAGTATAGTTTACCAAATTAATCGCATCTCCCACCGCTGTTTTCAATTGTTTTTACCAAGAAATGGTGTGTTGCATTCTTATGACAGATTAATTTCTTTCAGCCTAATTATTTACCACAGTTAAAAATCCTGTTGATACAGTATTATGGACATATCAAATATTTGAGAGATCACTAAAGGGCCAAAAAACAGGCTAAGATATGTACGAGTACTCTTGTAGCAAAGAAAACAATTTAGAACATGTTTAGTTTATGTGTAACATTGCTAACATTTCTATCTGTATAAAACATAGTTTTGTACGTATGCGTTCACACTATTGTCCTGTCGAGGAGTGTAAATACTAAAATTAAACAAAATTAATTTTTATTTTTACTACAAATTTCCCATGACAAGCATTTCATTCTTTTAATAAACCAGTATCAAATTATATGGTTTGTTTGCTTTGTTAATTTTAATCTACTAGGATCATGGTTAACTATGGTAATTTTTTTCTATTTTAGTGCATTTTAGCAAAATTTGCTTTAAAATTGTATTTCTAGAATATTTTTGTAAATTTTTTTACCTCGTTCTTAATTGAAAATTATATTTTTCCTGTGTTCTTGTGTCAATATTTTCTCGACTAGTTCCTATTTCATATTTATTGAGTTTTTAATTTGTATTACTAAGATCCTACACTGTAGCAAGCTTTAAACCACGTAACTTAAATCTTCAAAAAACAGTCTTCGCAGCAATTCTTCCCAGATTTTTAAAGTCATTCTTATCTTGCAGAATGTTTACAAAACTATTTTTTAAAGATTTCTGTGTTATTTTATCACATATAAAACATACACGTAAATGAAACTGCACGGAGTATGAAGTGCTCTACTGGAATAGACTATTAAATTGATTAGAAACTAGTACGCCTTGCTATTCCACGAAATCACAATAAGTCCGTTTTCTACCCAACACAATATAGAACATTATCGAGCTGCTTGCCGATGTCAGTAGCTTGATTGCGGTACTCACCAGGCGAGGCGAGCTGGCCAACTTTAAGTGGGAGCGGTGAGTTATCCGTGCCCGGCGCCATAAATCGCCACGCCTACAAAAATGTGCGCTCACATAAATTGCCCCTGCGTTTTAAGATCTTCATCTGAATAGGATGCTGTTTACCTATTCAGCAGTACTGACCAGTTGCTCTATTTGGAACACTCACGGATCGATTTGGTAATAGTGTATAGGCGTCGCACTTACATTTGACAAAAAATGCACATATTTTCACAGTCGGTTTTGTTCATTTTTTTATTTCCTATGCAAAATTTTTTTTGTGTTTCATTTTTAAATATAGAATTTTAAGTGATTCGTATAAAATTATATTATTAACTTATTCCTGTATTTAGTTTAAACATTTAAACAACAAACAAACAAACAGCTCTCCAAAGAGCTAATATGTTCTTCCTCTAACAAGTATGTATTGAATTTAAATACTTGTTAGAGGTGGTACATTAATAAAATAAATAAAAGTGGGTATTGCTGCCTATTTTTCTAAGATCATAGAGTAAAATCGTAAAGGTTTGAATGCAATTGTAATTAGGATAAAAATAGGCCCTAAGTTATAATTACAACAATTATATGTATATATATATATATATATATATATATATATATATATATATATATATATATATACATATATATATATTACATTAATTCATGATAATTTGTATTAAGTACGATAACAAGTTACAAACAAGCGAAAATGAATGGTTAATATTCGTGCAGTGGAATACATTCTTAATCCCGTGTTTGTGTTGATGACTTTGAAGCAAATATTGGAACATCACACCTCGGTATCTATCAAATGCTGATAAAAGAAATTGGGACACATACATTGAAATGAGTAACAGTTCTCGCTAATATTCGACAATGAAATACTTCACTGGAAATCAATATTATGTGATAATCAAAATTGCATGTGAATTATTGTAATCAATAAGTAGCCCTATGTTGTATAATTTACTTTCTGGTTATCCTTCCTTGCCTTGTATTTCTAGTTAACGAGAATAGCATCATATAATTCTAGGGCCGGCAAACCTAAGCATATAATATATATATATATAACTTTAAAGTCACTAGCTTTATATAAATCTGCCACCTGACTAAAGCACACAAGCTAAACAGATATATAACCTGCTTTATAGAATATATGTTCCTTTTCAACCAATACTTTAAAAGCCCACTAGAATTCTACTAAAGTACATATCTCTAATTAAGTGCAAAATAATATTATTAAGCACGGTCCCCAATAGACGTACGTAACTCTTTACAAAAACGACTCAGTGTTTCGAACATCGCGGTGTTCCAAATGATCCGAAACATTTTCATTATGTCAAATGTATCATTTGGAACATTGACACTCGAGTTCCATAGGAATGAAAAAATGGCAAAAATAACAGATCTATTTACAATAATCAAGTTTTACAGTAAAATGATAATTACCAAAGAAATAACTGTCAATTTAAAGATAAAGATTTACTTACACTATATTTTTTTATTTAAATGAAATTGTCACATTGTCTCGTAATCTGTTATATTTTCATAACAAATTTAAATATTTTAATAGTTTGATTGTGATTACGAAACATAACAATTATATAACAAAATACGTATGTTTATCAAGTTAGTTCGATAAGCATTTTGTTAATACATTATGGTGCACTAATAAATACGGTATTCCTTGTTATATTTTCCAAGGAAGTTAACGAGCGGATTGGACACACCGTATATATATATATGTGTGTGTGTGTGTGTGTGAGAGCGCGTGCGTGCGCGCGCGCGTGTGTGTGTGTATGTGTGTTAAAATATTGATGCGAGTCGACTATTTTAAAACACAAACTCCTGATTTTCCACAATTTCTAATATTTGTATTACTAATGTTTATAAATATAAAAAAATAAGCTAGTTTGCATTAACTTCATTGGTTTTTATGAAAATTTTCTTCTGATCCGTGTCCGGTTCCAGGAAATTCGTTTGTTAATATAATATTTTTAACTTTATTTCTCCCATATTAGACAAAATGCCGCTTCATTTGTAGTACCTTCTAGGTATTATTTAGATTATACGAATATCATGCTTTAGTATTTGTAGAAAATCGTTACGATACCTGTCGAGTTACCTTTTTGTATTTTCATGCAGCAAATTTCATATTCGTATGTCGTATGGTTCATAGCGTCAGTTGTAAGAGTAGAAATCAGCGGAGCATAAACCTACCTTACCATAATAATTACATGTTTATGCGAATGGCCATAAATCGAATATACGTATCAGTGAAACATTTGAACATATATACTTATGTTCGCCGACAGAGCAGGACTTTAGCTGTATTGTAGGTTCATTGACGGGGAAAGAAAATTGTTGCTGAAATTTTATAATGATTTTAGAAATAAGCAGAAGTCTTATATAAATAGGCAATTTATCTTTAGATTCTTACAGACAGATTACACTTGTTCTTAAATACTACAAACTTTTGCACTTTCTAGTTGATTTTACCTCACGCAAATCGATCTGTTTCGTGCAGGTAACCACTTTCTAAGACTTTTATTTTCTAAACCGTGATCTGACCGATAGTTTGTGTCTTTTATTCACATTATATGTTTCTTTTGAAAAATTCTCGAGAATGCAATATTATGAAGGTGGATATGAAATTTAAATTAGAGGTAAAACCTATACGATACGTTGGATGACCACTAAAGCATATGCAAGAAAATGAATGGGCATTTAATTTAAGCGTAAATCTACTTACTTCCGTAAAGACTGTAATTTTTTTGTAATAAAATCTCTATATCACAACCTTGTGAGAAAAGAGAATGAATTAATATTTATATGTATATATATATATATATATATATATATATATATATATATATATATATATATATATATATATAAATGATTCTTGATTCAAAGTGAAGTGGGTGTTAGTATTTATTTAGTGTTTAAAATCCTTGTGTGAATATAAAGTATATTATAAACCATTATCGAGAAATTTTATACCCTTATATAATTCTGCGAGTAAATTCAGTTAGATGACACGAAGATACGTTAGTGGAATAAATTACTTTAATTCTTTTTAACAAATGGAAAAATATTAACAAATTTAAAAGTTTTAGTGATGTGAGCAGTCTATTTACAAATCATTGAAATATTTAAATTAATTTTCAAGGACACGTTATGTAAACCACAGAATTATTGAACTGTCTTTATTGAAACCTCAACGGATATGTTTTTGTTTAATAAAGTTATAGTGATTTTTGTGAAATAAATTATCAATATTTCTATCAAGTCCGCGTCAAGCTTGGTTACGAACAGTACTAAAAATAAATGTTTATATTTTCAATATCAAAATAATAAATGGTTTGGTTTTTGTTTACAAAGTACTGAAAATATATGAAATCAAGAATTCGAAATATTTAATATATGGAATCGTCACAATACTTTCATTTGTTATACCTTTATCACATTTAAATAACAGACCCTCCGATCGCTAGTACCCGTGTAAAGAATCTTTCGTAAAATTATCTGGTTTACATTTTCTATAATGGTAAATATTTTATACTAGTAATCAATTCCGTTCGATCCAAATATGCATTGAAGATAAACAGTTGCTGAAACCTTGTTCTATTGGATTTTTTTTTTCATAATAACTTGTGCGCGTCATGCCGTACGGTCGTATATTAAAACTTTGATATTGAAGATAGGTTTTAGAAATGAAAAAAATTAGGAGATTTCTTTTTGAATTAAAAATATATTCGTAAAATATAAAGATTTACTTTCACCAGTAAGTACACATTTATTCTTGAAAATAATTGTCATTCATGCAACTATACATGTCCGTAATGATAAGTAAACTAACAATTTGTCATTGAATATCCATAGTAAAAACATATTTTAGTAAATTTTTATTGAACAAACGAAAATTAATAATAGTTAGTCGATTAATATAACTGAACAGCAAGAAAAGAGAACATTTATTTATACATGTTTCGATTCCTGATTTTTTTCTGTTTATTACAAAATGATACCGACCGAGTGCACGTTGAGAACTTAGAACTGAAGTTATTTTTTTCAATTATTTTGGTCACAATATTCTTTAAGTCAATTAAAAAGAAAATAAATTGTGTAAGATTAACCTCTTTCTTTACACAAAAAAGTAAGTTCTTAGTATACTACAACCGTATAATTAAATAGATCCTTTCTGAAAATAATTAGGAAAGAAAAAAAATTAAAAGGTTTGGGACGTGGTTAGCAGAGAATATTCTCTTTATAATTCCGTGATGTATCAGAGTAGTAACTTTAACTTTGTTATGTGGTCTGCTGTTTTTGAGATTTTGAAATAATTTGACACCGCCAGATAAATTTATGTCACTATTTTACCACACAGTTATATTTTGAAAATTGTTTATTTTTATCGGATGGATTATTTTTGTTTAAGTGTAAAATATCCGGTAACAGATGAGTGTTAACAGAGTCTTAAATAATATGAAATTAAAAACGTGTTGCGTGTAAGCAGGTGGGTATGATCTATCTGGTCGTAAATACGTGACTGCGTGTACGCGTGTGCGTGTGTGCATGTGCTCGCATGCATTTGTGTGTGTGTTGGTCTAATATCAATGAACGGATCTGGATGAATTTTAGTATCTTGCAGTCTCATAGCTGTTTTTTTATTTTTAAATTTTCCCATGTCACAGGATAAATTTATAAAATCCAGTTTTGTCACTTTTTGGTTAAAATTTTTTTTTTCAAACTTTCAAATCAAATCATTTTTTTTCAAACAAAGGAAGTACATTTATTTAATGGTCTACTAACTAAAGAGAGTTCGTAAAACGAAGGGTGGTATGGTAGTGTAAGACATACAGCGTTGCAACGAATAATGCTTTAGGGGTCTGATAATAAAATAAAACAATATAATTTCATTGCAAAATTTAAAAAAAATTTGGAAAATACGCTGAGCATGACAATTTATCACATAAATCTCTGTGATTAATTTGCCATATTCACTGCAGAAACAGACTTAGGATGAAAAATCAGTTGAAATTATCATGTATTTGAAGTACGAACAGTTTTGCAGAATTATCTTATGAAAATGAAATATTAGATCTCTCTTTTGGTAAGTTTATAATTAAAAGATGTGTGGAATGTCGTAACTAATGAAATTTTCAAACATAAAGTTGTCACGCTTTTTGAGTTAACTAACTTTCTTCTTTTCGTATGAGAGTACACATATATGTTTTATCTATAAACTGATCAGAACGCTAATATATCTCTAATATATTTGACATATGCCAAGAAAAAAGGATATAAAAGTGTATGAGATAATGCGTCACAAATGATAAATATTTGAGTAGAGAACATCTGGGGCTTAAACTTTAATGTTATTTTATTCATTTCAAATTTAAAGGAAAAAGTTTTAAATAGTATTTACAGTTGCTTTCTGCAAGGACAATAATTTGGAAACAACATTCTAACATGCAATTATTAAAACGAAATCTGAAAAAGTAGACAAAAGTAGTCACTTTTGAGAAAGAATGGCTTGATTGACATAACTTGGTTTGTTATAATTTTATTTTTAGATATAAGATAATTTATTTTACCATGCTACATTTAAAAGTTAAACTTTTATATTTCAACCAGAAAACTAATATATTCATGCGTTTTTTTTTCTGAATACAGATGGATTTTTAATAATGTTAAAAACATTCAATATAGTGACTTCCAATTCGTAATATTGTTGAAAAGAAATGAAATTAAAATAGTCCATAATACAGTGTAATTACAACCTGTACCTAATCAGAAAAGTTAGTTAATGATATAAAGACAAATTCACCAAACTAATCGTTTAGACACACACTGTATTCTGTATTAGGCATATTAGTCATGAGACACGTTTTCGTTAAGTACATACTTTGACTGAGCGGGAATGCCGCGCTACAACCAAGCGCCCTTTTCGCTCCTAATAAAGGTATAACATCATAAGAACCGCTCGCAAGTAAAGGAGCGAATGAACAAATTTAGCGCAGTGATAAATTATCCATAAGTGAATGTTATGTCAGATATTTCCTTTCGTAAATGATTTGGGAGTTCGTGTTGGGTCCTACGTTCACCACTAAAGCAATGTACGTATTATCGATTTCATCCTAACTTAGTTATAACAGCAATACGGCCACATGAGTCTGTTACGGGTTAATTGTGTGTTCTTTCATATAAGAATATTTTACGTGGTCAGGTATTGGGGTAAGTAAAGTTTTTTAATCCATAAAGGTTTCTAAATTGATGCTTGGAACATAAATAAGTGGTGATAAATAAGTCTTTAATGCATGTAAAACTGATCAAATAAATCACTGAATTTTATATAGAAATTTAACTTCAATTAAACTTAAGTACTTATTACCATAAGTCAAATTATGTTATCATCAAAAGTTAATGAAGTCGACTAGGGTAAAGGGGTTTTGTCAACCCAATAGTCGACAAAACCCCTTGATTATTTTTTACTTTGGGATAAATGGATTTAAAATATAATAATTTCTTTGGTATTTCTTGGACCAACTAATATCATAAAAATAGCAGATTTTTTGTTCATTATGTCCAAAGTTACCAGTCGAGTCTTATGCTTGCTAGAAATAAAAGTACCAATTATTTCAATGTGGGTTGTAAAGTTTGAATAAAAGTAATATTTCAAATATTTTTACGATAGAAATATACGCATTATATAATATTAACTAGGAACCCCTATTTGGTATAACGAGAATCGTAATATTTTAGTGCTTCAGGCTTAATTAACTATGTGTACGTAGGTGATAGCAAAATAAAAAAAGGTATGGCACTTTCTAATTTGGTTTAGAGATACAGAAATATACTCGTACATATTACTATGTCAAATATTAAGATATTTGGCTTTATAAAAATGTTTTTAAGCATAGTTATACTGAAAAACAGTTAAAAAAGCGGTTATGAACGAATCATTGAGTGGAGTAGAAGCCAAGCATTTATTCTGTATTAGTTTAACTTTTTAATTTAAATGACAAAAAAATTAAAGACTCACGGAAATCTTTGTTAAATATGAAATTTAACATATGTTCTTGAGAATAACATTCTTTATGTATTTATTTTATTGTTTAAAAAATATATTTTGTATTATGTGCATGTATTTTACATACGATTAAAGTGCCATGATATTTTGAATCTATTTTTTTCGCATTTCATATAATTTATTTTGTGAGAAGATTTTGACGATAAACTTAAGGGGGAATGGGAAGACCCCCTTAAGTTTATCGTCAAAAAAATAACGTTTTTCTTTTGAACAAATAAGTCAAAACCCTCAAATATATTCAAATATATACTGCTGGTGTAAAATTTGGATTCATTTAGTAAAATTAATGCGAAAATGATACTTATCCTTAAAAGGATATATATATATATATATATATATACATATACATATATATATATATACATATATATATATATATACATATATATATATATATATATATATATATATATATATATATATATATATATATATATATATATTATGTCCTTACATTTCAAATGTTTATTTATTCCATCCGCTATTTTCTAAATTAGTGTTAAATTGATTTATCGACCTAACTTTCGTATATCACTTTAAAAAGATTAAAGGGTTTTTAATTGATTGTCAATTATTTAATAAAATTCTCTCTCTTGTTACGTTTCTGTCAGATTGATCACAAGGTGATAAAATTATTCTAACCCTTAAGAGGTTATTGAAGCTAAGTTATATCCGATAATTTGGTAACTAAATATTTCCTTCAGCTCTATTCATTTAAACGATACTCCATTAAGGACTGTAGAAGAAAATGTCAAGACTTGTTCTTATTTTGACCTCGAAATATTGTTGTAACATGTCTAAATATAGTTTCAGAAACGTTGCAGTGGGCCGTTTTGTAAGGTTTTGCTTCTGTGAAAGAGTTTCACTTCAGATAATTAACAATTCACGAGGAAACGCGCGATCGCTATGACCTTAATTAATTTTTTTCATTGTCTCTATGTCGGGCTTATGAACAGTGTAGCCCTCATCATAGATATTTGTAAAAGGCCTTAGGTCTCTACGGTGAATAAAGAAATACCTTCATAAAAATACACAATATGTTAATACTAATTGCGCAGTTCGATCTTTAGAAACGTCTGAAGTCAAATGCAAAATAGCGGCCCTCAAAAAGCTTTGAGAGCAAATTTCACTAGCCAATTACAAAATATCTGCATACAAAACATATTTTTTTAATAATTTAATTAATTCCAAACTAATTGTTTCACTTAACATTATTCGTATGTCAATAGATTTTAATCATAAAATAAACCTTATGACATGTGAAAACACATGCCTGCGACATGCTAACAGAAATATTATTCAGTGTTTATAATACTTGTGAAGAAAACATGTTTAAGGAACAAATTCTTAAATGGATCTCAGGAATTGTTTACAAGGTCAAAGAAAATTTAATATGAAATTACTCAATGTACTCATAATTACGAAGATGTTCAGTAGAAAAATTTTTGTACTTCGTGTTATTATTTACTTAACGAAATTCAGTAAAAACGATTACGTTTTACTGTAATACTTCAATTAAACAATTCTGTGTAATTTTTTAGATATAAATAATATTTTAATTTATATATTATAATGACTCTTTCAAAAAATAGTTTAATACCAATAACGACGTTTTAGCATGCCATACTTCAAAAGAAAAGAAAACGGAACCCTTGTTAGACTCGTTTTGCCGTTCATTGGATAATATGTTGGAAAAAAAATATTCCCTACAATTTCCGAAACTTTGAAAGTCAAAATTAAATAAAAAATAACATTACCCTAAATTTGTCTAGATTTCCTGGGAATACTGCAGCAATTATTCTAAATATCAATATTAAATAATATTAATATTAGTAATTTGTTGAATTGAAGTAACCTCAAAAATATTTAAATGGCTAAAGCGTATGTGCAGTACTCATAGTTGGAGTCATATTCGTACTTAAAAAGTTTTTAATAAATTAATGAATTATGTCTATTTTACGTGATACGGAGGAAGAATATAATATCAACAAAATCTGTGATATGGTTTCGATATTATAAAATATATGCAGGAAAATTATGAATGAAATTCTGGCCACAACTTGAAACGTGAGGACGGGATTGCATAGTCATTTAATCCAATCTCCTTATTTAAATCTGGTAACTTATGTATAATTTTTTTTTCTTGAAATATATAAAAACGCCTTTAAATAACCAAAACCATTTTTAAAATGATGCGTCCAGCACTAGATCATAGTCTTTCCCGTTTGGTGTGAAATGTAGTCTCATCGATGTTAATTATTAGGCACACCAGTCTTGCTAATAACTCCGTCCTGCTGTCAAAAAATAAACATTATAAAAGTAAAAGATGTCAGAGGGAACAAAAGCTGCTTCATATAATGCTTATTAGCATTGCACATCAATTAACAAATGTTAATACCTCCAATAAAATACACAAGTTAGGGAAAATACGCAACGCCAAATTCTTTACGCTAAACTTTGTAAGTATGACGATTTACAAAGGTATTATAAAAATACGAGATAACAAGCGAAAGAGTTGTACGAAAAAATAATTTCCACAGTTATCGACACTCGGTAAATGAGTCATTACAAATGTCTCGTCTGATCTTAAAATATTGTACCGTACCGTGGCCACCTAGGTCACCCGATTTAAGCCCATGTGACTTTTTCTTATGGGGATACTTAAAATCCGTTGTTTCCAAACAAATCTGAGCACTGACACAATTTAAAGAAAATATTCGAGCCGAAGTCAATAGGATACTCTAGTCGCTCTGCAAACGCGTTTTTGAAAACATGCGTGCTAGACTCGAAGAGTGTGTCAGAGTGATGGCCGCCATTTGGAAAACGTGTTTTTTAAAAAATTAAATCCGCATTTGTTATTATAAAGTTAAAATAAACGTACTTTGTATTAGAGGTGTAGTTTTTTTTTACAATTTTTCAAACATTGAAATCTGCCATTGGACAGCCTGTATAATATGAAAGTTATGTTTGCTCTATTGTCATTATAACGTAGTAAACGTTTCATAATTCAATTTAATAAACGTTTCGCTTTACACTCTATTTTTTTGAAACGTACCTGAGCATATTTCCTTAAGAAACCTATGCTAGTTCGACTGAAGGATAATGCCATTATTACCTATAGCCTTAAGATATATTGAGCATTATATAACGTAATTTAGAGACCTTTCAGATAGTATTAACTTCAGTTGATGGTTAAATCGTTCACCGCGTAACAAGGCAAACAATATCTTAAGATCAGACGAGACATTTGTAATGACTCATTTACCGAGTGTGGATAACTGTGGAAATAATTTTTTCGTACAACTCTTTCGCTTGTTATCTCGTATTTTTATAATACCTTTGTAAATTTTAAAGTAAATGTATCTTTGCAAGAAAGTTAGGGCTTCGAATATATGCAGCATAAATATTTAGCTTCAAGTTTTTCAATAATAAATGAAAAACACTCTGCGCGTTAATGTATTTATTAGGATAACGTTGCACAGAAAAGTATCTTGCAGATTTTGGTTCAGAACAGTATTGTATTTGAAAACCTGGAGCCACCCTTTTTTTGGTCACACGATTAAGGAATGACAGAACTTAACTGTCTAGGAAAACCGTCAGCAAAAACGTTTATGAAGTAATTATTAAAAATGGAACGGAATTAAAAAAATGTCACATAATTTTCACAAAACGAAAATCTATTCATTTACGTTTTGTTATGGAGAAAGTACCATTATTTTCAATTAAGCTATGTCAAAGGATGTAAAGAAAGTGGGAGACCATTTATCTCTGAATCAAATTACGTCTAATTGGGAAAAGAATTCATACAATTTATCCAAAAAGTACAATTTATCAAATTGATCGCCTGTCATATGGCAATTTCCCAATTGTTGGACTATATATAGTACTTCCTATTTGTAAGGCAGATTAATTTTTTTCGATTTAATTGTTTCCCAAATAAAGATCCTATTGACACAATATTATTGTTTGAGAGTTCACTAAGAAGCCTAAACAAACCGGCGAATATATGTATGTTCATTGGTGAAGAAAACTATTTAGAACATATTAGGATTTTGTATACTATTACGACCATATTTCTTCATATAGAAGAGAAAGAAAAAGTATGGAGTTTTCTGTCTATACTTATATGTTATTATTTTGCCAAGAAGTCTGAGTAGTAATAATTATAAGTAATTTACTTTTATTTTTAAAAGCTTTACTTCGTTTTTGATATGTAAGGTAAGAAGTTTACTGAAAATGAAAATGTTTTTCACGACTTTTCTTCGTGAAACTGAATGAAATTGTGTTTTCTTATATACTATTTTTGTATATTTATTTCGCATAGTTCTTATTGAAAATATGTTTCTTCATGTATACTTCTTTCAATATTTTCACTATTAGATTCGTTTACGTATTTCTTAACTTTCTAAATTTTTTTACTCGCATTTTAGTAACATTTAAACTAAGTAAATTAAATCATCTAATAAAACCAATCATGGCAGGAATTTTCTTACATATATATAATCACACTTCTTGCAGAATATTATCTAAACTTTTTCCATAAATATTTATTTTTTCATTCTATCACATATAATACCTACTCGTCCTCTTTGTAAACAATATTTGTTTACATAAATAATCGTCACCGATAAAATAAACGCCACATTTCTCCCTTAGTATTATCTTATTTTTCATCAATTCTCTGATAGTGACACTTTCGACAAGTTTATAGAATAATACCAATGTATTATTTATTACAAAGGAGTTGCGAATAACAACATTTCTTTAATTTTCGTGCCCCTACTCGTAAATGATCTACAGTAATAGATTATGAAATTGATTGTAGCCCAGTACTATTCCACGATAACAGAATAGGTCTGCTTTCTACTCGACCCAACATAGGACAATACTGAACTGCTTGCCGATGTCAGAAGTTTGTTTCCGGCACTCGCAGGGAGAGGCGGGTTGGCCATTTTAATGTGGGAGCAACTAGTTCTCCGTATCCGGTGCCATAAATCGTCACGCCTACATAAATTTTTGTCCAGATAAATCGCTCCTGCGGTTTAAGGTTTTCATCTGAATAGGATGAAATTTATTTGCTTAGTAATATTTACCAGCAGCTCTAGTGGCTACTCTCACGTATTGAATTTTAATATGAAGTATTGAATTTTATTATAAAGGTGTCTTAGCACCGAATTCAAATGTTAAACTTGAATTCGGTGCTAAGACGAAATTTTAAACTTGAATATCTCTGCAAATAACGGGACTAGCGATATGAAAGGTATGGTGTTTGATAGCTGGTTTCCGTGAATTTTTAGTTACTATATCCCAGTAGTCTAGGATACACCGCGCTTACGCTGGGGAAGCGTATTTCTGTAACGGTTTTTCTGTTAGTAAGGCACGACATAGGTTCCATAATCATTTTGAAATCTGGCTTTTTAAAGAAGGGCCTAGTGTTCATGTAATCAAGTTATAGGTAGCGAAGTCCAGAACATTAAGATGTACACTAAATAATTCAAGTGGAACTTGAAATAGATCTGTGCCTTCAGTTGAAAATATTAACCGCTTCGCCGACCAATTAGAAAACATGCCGCCTCTTTGAATATCCACCGTTCAAATCTTCAAAGAATTTTGATTTAGATTTAAAATTACATCTCTATAAAATACAGATCGTTTAAAAAATAAAATCTGAAAACTGCAACAAACGAAAAATTTTCGGTCAGAATAGATTAGAAATTTTTTTCTGAGGAAAATAGGCTAAACAATATTTATTTTAATGATAAATCACACTTTCATCTTGAAGGTTACTTTAAACATTAGAAAGCATTACATAGTTTACGCCCTCTACACTACTTACAAAGTTACCTCGACGAAGTGCTCGTCGAAATTGCTCGCAGTTTGAAGTACGTGACTTCACACTCGTACAACTTCGCGAGGAGTTCAGTAGCCATAAGTCGCCCATACATACCCACGTGTTAACAGTATAACGTCTATCTGCAAACTGAAGTACGCTGATTAGTGTAGTGAGTCGCTTCCTGTAAATTTGCGAAATCCTGACTTGGGTGCATGAATGTCTTGGTTGCCACAAACCGACAGTAATCGGAAATATCCCGAGGCGAGACGAAGTTGCAAACGACGAGGAAAATCGAAGTACCTCTCTAAACTATTATTTTCACCTAATCACAATCAACTTTGCGAGTAGTATAGTGCAGGTTTATTTACTGAATGGTACGCAATATCGTCTGAAACAATCATCGAGCCATTTTACTCCGAGAATGGCCACGTTGCAATAGTTACAGTGACTAGCGAGTGATATACCGAAATGATTAACGATTTTGTTTGTACCGTAGCTACGAGAGAAGGATGTTGTTGAATCAGATGTGTGGTTTCAGCAAGATGGAGCAACTGTCCCCGCGACTAGAATCTTTATGGACTCAGATAGAGCACTATTTCCGGGATAAGTTATAATCCGATTTCGAGACATTATTTGGCCACCCAGAACATCCAACTTAACCCTGACTGACTTTTTTTATAAAATTATCTTAAAGGAAGAGTTTTTATGACCTACTGAATTTGGAGCAGCTGCAGGCTAAAATAACGGAAGAAGTGAGAGTCATCTTAATTGACGTTCTGCGGGGTGTCATTGCAAATGGAGTGGGTTTGCCCGGATGGGAGATATCTTGATGGTGTGATGTTCAGTACATAAAAGACACACAAATGTACTTTAGTTGGCTGCAATCAAAATATTATAAATACAATAATTGTTTTTTTATTATTATTTAAAATTTTTATTCTGCGCTGAGACACTTTTTAGTATATCATTATCGCATAGATATTAGACAACAAATGTACATTTTATTCATTGGAATTTTCGGGTCATATTTTGTCATTTCGTATGTACAAAATTGTTTTTTTATTTCAGTATCCCTTTTAAAACCTAGATTTTTAGTAAAATGATTCGTAAGAAATACTGATTTTTCCTATACTCATTTTATATATTTAAAATAGAATAAGAGTATAAGTGGGTATTGCGGCGATTATCCTAGAGTAAAATAATATAAAATATTTCTAGAAATATATTGCAAAATTTTCAAAGCGAACTTCTAATTAAGATCTGGAGTTTATTTTGCTTCATTCGTAAGAAAAGTTTGATCCAAAATCAGCTCGTTTATTTAAAAAAAAAATTGCAATAGTTGAGATTGCAATATAATTACCCCTAATTTTTAATAATAATAATAATTTATGTACACATTATGTATGCATATGAATATATATATATATATATATATATATATATATATATACATATAACATGACAATTTAGCTCAGCAGACAAGCCCAGGTTTTCTAGTAATTTTCATTTGGTTTAAATCCACTTAATAAAAAAATATTTTTATAGTTCAAGAACAAATGAAGTTGGTTTATTTGACGTAATTTCAAAAATTATTTTTTGAGATATTTTCCAGATTTTGCCAGTCTCATTTGAAAATGGGAAGATTAAAAATTTACGCCAAACATCCCCGATATATGCGCTGATATATTTTTATCCTTATTGCTCAATAAACCTCAGTCATACAGGTTAGTTCTAAATGTATAGAAACTACAAAGGTTTAAAGAAAGGACATAAGACACATTGACGTGATCAAATTGTAAAGTTTCTCCTGACTAAGGAAATCTACTAACTAAGGAATCCAAATGTCAAATCAGTTTCGACGCCATCCTTTGTTACACTTTTTCCTTAAGTATGCAAATTTGGTTTAGAATAGAAATTAATTACATTTTTTAAGATACATTTTATTCAGAGCAGCCTTCTCCGTCACACTTAGCCTTGCTCGAAATAAAAAAAGGGGAATAGTGGGTAATTGTATTTACTAGAATGAGTAAATAAAATTTTATTTAAGAAGGAACGCAATCTACTCCTTAATTTTAAAGAGATAATTTCATATTTTTCTACTACTCCTTAAAATAATTTTTGTGTTGCAAGCAGACGATACCAAAAGTTTTCTTATTAACCACATTTGTACAACGAAAATGCTCCGTATAGTCAACTTTCGTTAACTAACGAAATAATTGAAATATGCTAATGTCATGTAGTTATTTTGCTATTGCCTTTAAAGCCAATGCTAATATATTATTGTAGTATAAAGAAAAACTGCGGCATGAATTTAGATGATAATGTGAGAGAAAATTAAATTAACCTTCGTGAGGGTTTGAATTAAATATTATCTCCTATTACCACTCGCAGTATATTCGCCTCGAATTCAAATTTAAGTACACGATGAGCTACAAAATATTTTGGATGTCATAATCTTATATGGCAGAAAGATAATTTTACCGTAATTTTAACGAAATAATACTAATATAATTAATTTCTACTATATTATGTTATTCTTTAAGTAATTTCATTGACTTGTTACGGAAAGCCCTGATAATTAAAATTGACTTCACATAATTGAGTTAAACTTTCAGGATGATTTAAAATACAGTGTATTAAATCTAAACTCGTTTCAAAGTGATTTTGACAGCCATAACTTCGAATTCATAGCTGAAAAATCATAACGATAATATTTAATTAATATCTGTTTAATAGAAGCATGATGATATCCAAAAGAGAGAAATCATAGTTTGGAATGAAATAGGCGTTTGTATTCTGTCTGGCATAATAAGAAAGGAAGTATTCTAATTTTTTATCAAACAATAATTAATAAAAAAAAACAATCATTTGAAATGCAAATCATGACCGATATATCCTGTTGTCTCTTACAACGTATATATGTATATATATATATATATATATATATATATATATATATATATATGTATATATATTGATATCTAATCAATTGTTTAACACTTGAAGTGAGTTTTCTTTATCCCTACTTCGCTCCTCAACTATTCAACCATCTTCGCCAATTTTGCATGTATTATGGAAGCGAACATTTAGTGTGAACTTTTTCTTTCCAAACTTAAAAATTTTTACGGTTATAAAAGTCATCAATTTGAGAGTAAGAGCGTGAACTTAAATAAGCATCTACATTCATATTGAAAATAGATAAAAATGCTTTATATTTTGTAAATAGCGGTCTTTGCAACTTTTTCTATTATTTTCGGGATTCCGTACATGAAAAGGACAAAAAACGGTATCCTTAAAAGATCAGTCACGTGTTCACTTGTCTTTCGCAGTACTTTCTCTCAGAAATTTAAATTTGATACAATATTAAACGGTATTGACCCACACATATCTCAATGGTTCACCTTCATATATTTGAACATTTCCGAGAAGCTAAATCTCGGAGACATTCAAATATATGAAGGATTTAAATTTTAAAAAGGGTTCGAAATCTGTTTTTTGTCGGAATCTTGACGAAAAATTTTCAGATATGTTGCTGAAAAAGTCCGCAAAAACATACGTTCCTTCGCCATACTGCTGAAGTCAACATTGAAGCAAACAGCATGAGTAGATATTTAGGCGATGTAATTAAACTTCATAGTTTTGAGAAGTGAATATATTACAAGAGTGATATTGATATATGCAGAATCTAAAATTATACTAAGCAATAGATTTACGTGATGAGGTTTACAGGGAAAAATATTAATGCGATAAAAAATACTAGGGTACCTAGTATTTTCCGTACGTGTTTCCTAAGAGTAAGGCTTCCTTTTCTAATTTTTCCACATCAAATTTGTTCTCGACACGCTTATACTCTCAAGAGGACACAAGAAACTTATCCCTACATATCTTTCTGTGAGGCTGTTTGTGAGAATTTTGCCCTCTGAAATGGAAAATAATTATTTTTGCGACTCCGGAAATGTGTTCTTGTTTACATGCAACGGCTGCGGGTCGATACGTGGTAATACTTATTATAAAGAAGATTTTTTATAATGGATTAAATTCATCCTCAATGTCTTCATATTTTTATATAATAATATAAAATGGCAGTTTTCCTTGATTACATTCGCGTGTCTTAATTTATGTAAAAAAATATTTTACTAGATCAGACCACAAAAGATTTTGAAATATAAGCAGATTTTTAATAAAAAATAGTATTAATCCTAGTGACATTTACTGCCTAATAAAAATTGTTTGATCATAATATTAACGCATTTTACATTTAAAAACATATTTAATTATTTAGACTTAAATCGATTTTTTTGAACTTAAATAATTAATTTACTTTCAGAAAACTATTGCAAGTACGAGTGGAAATCTTGTTTCGTGGGTTCTGTACAAATTTGTGTAAATATGAGTCGTATCTTTATAAAAGTATTTAATAAAAATACGACTAAAATTATATTCTTCAATTAAAATCATTAATACTCTTTCACCATATTATTACATTACGTAGTTGACCTTTTATAGGAGTAAGAAAATATCGAGGATCATATTCGATTCTCCAGTAATGTTGGTTCCTTTTTTGAAAATGTAGACTAGCATTTCAGACGTTGGTAGACGGTACAAGTGTTTCTATGAGTATATTCTGATATATTTCTAAAAGAACTTTAAATAAAATTTAGAAAAAAAAATATTTGGAATTCTTATAACTTTCCGTAAAAAAACATGAACTAAAAGAAACATAAAATCTTTATATAGAAAGAGTATAAACATTTTTGTGGCATGTGGTGGTGAAATGAAAATGGGACTTCGCGATGTGACTAAGCTTTACATCACTGTGGTATCGTTGTTACCTCTTCAGTACACAATGATTACTTGTTTCATATGATATCGTGACCCTGCCGATCTGCCTTATTGGTAGCTATTTAATTTTTGTATGAATAATAGAGGTGTCCATAATTCTAAAATACGTTATTAAATTGGAAAGAAATTAACCAAACGTAATCTGAGTTTCCGAGCTTAAAGATAATAACGAAACAGAAAATTAGAGCTAATCGGTCATTGAGTGGAATTTAAAGGAACTCGAGTGGTCAATACACGTGAATAGACGCAAAGTTGACATGTCGAATATTCCTGAATGAGCATTAATTAAGCCTGTTTTCTCTATAGCGGTGGCTGCGGTGAGGTTAAACGTGGATCGTGGGCCCTTCGAGATCCTTCTTAATTAGGAACTATCAATAAAGTTTGGAAAATGGACCGTTTCTAGTAAATAAATAAACATTGATTTATATAGAAAGAATGCGGAATTAAGCTGCAATATGAAATTTGACTGTGTTGATTTTGTATTAAAGCGCCTAACAAAATTATGTATCCTATAAGTAAGAAACAATATTTATCACAACGCAAATGCTTTCATGTGAATTTATGACTCACAGATAAAGTCAGTGGTTTATTAGAAACTTTGGGAAGTTTAGAGAAGGACAATGATACGGGGTAGTTTTATCGGAGCTATTTATTATCTAAGCCAATATATTTACTTTTTTACACAAAAATATTATATCTAAAAAGTTAGTCCCAGTACAAGAGAGGAACTTCAAATCTACATCATCGTATTTTGTTAAAGTTGAAACGGAGACGGAGACGAAAACGGAGGGTGAATAAATATCGTGAATACACTTATTTGGGCCTACTGAGATACTTGTAATGACTGTTTATCCCCACAATAAAGGAAAACAATGGTAATTCACAAATTAAATTAAGGTGTTTTTATTTACCAGAGTTTACAATAACACAAAAATGTCATTGTTACAATTATATACACGCTGAAACTTTAACAATAACTCTTCTTTAACTTGCTGACATCGAGAACGCACAAAAAATATTTTATGTCACATTTCCTGACGTCCCGGAGTTGATTTTAAGTCAAAACAGGCCACATTTACGAATGTTGGAATTTCTGGTCTTTAATGAAATAATGTATTCAATAAATGATTATTATTAGAAATGTCATAGTTGACTTTTGGTAAAGACTTGTTTACTTTACTAACAAAACGTTTAAGTTTAATTCTATTACGTGAAAAACATAGCGTTAACTGATAGTAGAAATTTGATTAGTCGTTTAGTTTCTTGGGCGATGACTTTGCAACTATTTGATAAATATTTTCCATTTACGAGTTTAAATTAGGTTTTTAGGAATAAGAAATGCGGGTTCTAGAGTGTCTAAAAATACCATTATATCTCATATAATGTGCAATTTATAGTAGTCCTTTGATTTGATATCTGACCACCAAGATTTATGAACATATTTTGAAACCACTTCGAAATTCAATAGCCGTCCTATCAGTAAGTGTACGCTTTAGAAATAAATTCATATAAAATATGTCAACCTAGTTAAACCAACGTTAAATTTCAATCATTATTGACGGTTTTTTTTTAATTATTTTATTTGTTTACCTTTTCTTATCTTTTATTTAATATTTTTAGTTAATATTTTTATTTTTACATTAAACTTTTTGTGAAATAGTATTCAAATTGAATCAAATTGAAAAATTACGTCGAGTGATTCATTTTTAAAACATATTTTGTATGCAAAAAATGTACTTGAATCAACTTTTTTTTTTAAATAAGGTGCAATTCGTTTTTATAAGTATTCAAAATAATTGCTAGCTCAAATTTCACCTTACTTAAATAAAAAAAAATTAAAAATGCCAAATTCTAGCAGAATTCGCACTACGAGGCTTTCGTACATATTTAAGCACTCTTAAACATTTATGGGTCTGTAATACTTCTATTAAAATATTTCGAAATATTAATTTTTACAAGGTACATCTTTTATAGGCTTAATAAACATAATGCATGTTCAAAAGAAATAATAAGATGTGCGATTATGGCGATAGATTTCCTGTAAGCTTCTGTTCAGACTTTATTAACTTTGTTTCTTTCATCATATTTGTTTCAATAATCTCAAAAATAGCGGAAGGGGGTAATAAATTATTTACGCTCCTATTTGTTTTCCTTCTTTTTGAATGTTTTGAAAATATATTTTTAAATACGCAATTTCAAATTATAAAACAATATTTCTGTGTTCCTGATAGTGAGCCCTTCCAACTCATATATAAAAAAAAAAAAATGTAAGTGTACTTCATTTACCTCCTCCTTAAATCTTTTATGGATATTTGAAAAAATTATGTAGTGCCAAATATGTTTGTTAACAAAATTCAAATTTAAAATATTAAATTTTTTACGTGGGAATTTATAATTCCTGAAAAAAATGTGGTCCTGTGGCAAATGGACAGACATATACGAGAGTGATTTTAAAATGTTTCCGTTTTTCATTTTGAGATCCGGAAATCTATATAGTTTTATACAGTATACTGACATACGGGTTGGTATAAAGTCCGTTAATATTTCATAAAATGATAAAAAAAACTAGTTATATGAAAGAAAAAATATTTATTTATTCTAAAAGTACAAAATTTGAGATTTTATTTCTTAAAAATCACATCGTACATATGCGATCCTTCATTTTTTTGACACTGCCGCAAATTGGAGCAGAAATTTTCAATGACTGACTGACAAGTGTTTCGGGAAATGTTTTCCATTTCTTCGGAAATATGAGCCTTTAATTTCTCAAGAGTCGCTGGATTGCTGTTAAATACTTTATTTTTAAGGTATCCCTAAATGAAAGAATTCATTGGGGATAAGTCCGGGCTACGAGGTGGCTAGTTAATGTCACCTATTTTGGATATAACTTTTTGACCGAAAATTTCGCGAACTGCACTTAAAAGTCGTTGGAAGTGTGGCATGTTGCCCGATCTTGCTGAAACCATGACCGTTGATTGATACCATCAAAATTCTGAAGTGCTGGAGCAAGAAAATTCTGTAGCATGTCAATATACCGCTCTGTATTTACTGTAACAACGTTTCCTCTTTGATCTTTATAAAAATATGGACCAATAATGCCTCTTGCTGATAAAACTGGCCATACAGTAAGCTGATAAACCTGCCCATGTAGTGACACTAGTCCGAAATTGATGCTTTAATTTCGGACTAGTGTCACTCAAATAACTGCAGTTTTGTCTGTTTACTTATCCATTTCTGTGAAAGTGGGATTCATCTGAAAAAAAAGTTGTTAAAGCTGGCGTACCTCTTTAGCATTTCGTTAGCAAATTACAGCCTGTGAGCATAACCTTGCATGTGAGCATTGTCGTCGCCGTGGTGTGTTGGGTTGATCACAAGGCATACGGCCTTCCGCCGGCGGCGATGCGACGCACCGCGGCGACCCGGGTTCGATTCCCAGCCGTTCATCGAACGGGCCTGGACTGGTGTTGTGGTTGGCTGTAAGATATTGCTCTTGAAGCAATAAGTCCGCCATATTTATCAATTAGATACATTAAAGTAGATAAATAAATAAATAAATAATCTTGAAGCTTTAACTGCTGAACGATTTGGATTTTGTATGGATACTAATGTAAATCCTTGTGCAGAATACGGTTTAAAGATGTTTTGGACACGTTTAAGACGCTAGACCGCTTTCGAGTAGAGAGTCCAAGTTGTTTACGAAGAGACGCTCCAACATCCTCTATGTTTTTAGGATCCCGTGATGTTCTAGGTCGGCCAGATTGCGGTTTATCTATTTTTTAACCAGTTTCTTCAAAGTTCTGGAACCATTTTTTAATCGATTGAATCGATGGAGCTTTATTTTTATGCCGTATATTCTAATGAGCGCAGAATTTTCGTTGCGCTAGGGTCAAAAAATCATTGTTTCGATTGTACTCGCGTACGCAGAACGCACGTTGTTTCTCGTTGAATGACGCCATAGCACTAAATTTCCATGGGCCGCTCTCACATTCCATACCTCTCCAGCCCCACCTCTCCCTCGTTGCTCGATGCAGCTGCAGATTCAAATGTTAACGGTCTTTTGGACCACGTGTACTTTTTCAATAGTATAGTTGTTTCAGTTACACGAATCTTAAACAAATTTTACATCAGTCCTTCTTTATATTACTAGTCATTACTTAGGGGTTATTTTTAAATTGTTTTCCGACCTTGTCACAAATTTTTATGACACTGGTTTTTTTACTTTGACTAACGTCCTAAGAAACGCAAAACAGTTTTATTAAAAGCGTTTTTTGTTACCCACAAAGCTTCTATTTTTTTTAATGATTCCTCATGAAAAAAAGAAATTTCCTAGCCGTTCTTATGTTGTACATGTCTTCTAAGTTTATCAACATACCGAATTTAACCCTACATGTTCAAGATCTGTAAATATTCTTATCAAAGGAGCAAACATTTTAAATGGTGGCAGTATGAACAAAGAAAGTAAATTCGTATCAAATTGGATGACATAAGCCGAGCTCATTTGTCTGTGGTTGGTTTGGATAGATACCAGTCGAATCATGTTTTTGACAATTTCAAATTCTATGTGAATATTGACCAAAGGGCTTTTGTTTTGATATCAATATTTTAAATAAAAATAAATAAAACTTGCATATGTTTACTATATTATATGCCGGTGTAGTATCATATACTGTATTATTCAAAGTTAACCTGAGTTAAAGTCAAGTACGAAACAAAGTGATCCATTACTATGTTTTGTATATGTTTTGAATACAAAATTTTCCCTTCCAGCAAAAACCATGCCTAATTTTGATAATTGTTTTCAATATCTACACACGTATAAAAAAAGTAATAGGATCCATTGAGGAGTAATAGGATCCTTTTGTTTGTTCACTATTCACGTAAAAACTGCTAACTCAATTCGGTAGAAAAACATAGGAGACAATTTGTAGTAATATTTAGTTTCTGTCTCATCGCAATCGATTCACTCAATCAGAAGATATGTGAGTTCAATACTTTTAAAAATTAATTTACGTTATACAACATCAAAGACATACTTAGCTGGTTTACAATAATTAGGTTACAAATTTTTATTATACCTATATGCATCAATAGATAGTGTTATATGTATTTGAAATCACGCAATATAGGGTTCCACCTTCACATACATTGGCAAAAAATCAGTCAGAGGCGAAGTTTGGAGGATGTGGGAAGATTTTTGAGTATGTAACTTGCTACATCATGTGGTACATCTGGAAACTCAAACCACTGCCGGATTTTATTCGATGTTAATGGATCTTATTGATACTTTTTTATTCATTCCGTCTGTTGCCGGAGTGTAAATGCTTTAATCGTTTCACTTTGAAAGATTGAAGCAATTACCAGTTAATATTTTCTCGACAATGTTTTTATTGTTGTATTTTGCTTTGAAAATAACGAAATTAATGAAAGTATTATTGTAGTTTTATGTTTTTTTTTTAAATGAATGTATTTTATTGCACCATAGCAAAAGAAGAAAGAAGCAACACTCATTCCGCTTTTCCTTTATGGACCTTGATGCCTGCCTGTTTATCAAGGGCATTTCTCTCGAAGAGAATTTGACACAAAAATCTGAACAGTACATATCCTCCTATTTCTGTCACTCCCCTTATATTATAATATAACTTCCTAAAGTGGATAGCATTTAGTTTTGTTGTACGGGCACCATTTTGGTTATTTTACTTAGGTATAGCGAAATTATAAGGGTTTCTACTTTGCCATGGGAATAATAGAGACGAAAAATTTAAAGGTCACTCATGTATCGATACGTTTTTATTGGAAACTGCCCGACATGGTAACTTTAAATTCGGCATAATGAAAAGGAATTCTAATTCGCACATATCTCAATAGTTGACGATCTTTTGGTAGGTAAAAATAAAGTACGTTTAATGTAAAATAATCTTGTATAAGTTATTTTAAGCACAGTGCTAAAAATATCTTGAAAATTTTATTATAAAAACTCCAAAACGGCTGAAGTCTAAAGCAAACAAAGCAACGTAATAACTAACTAGAAAGTTACTTACATTTTGTTGATGAGGAAAAAACAATGATTTTAAATAACATACTATTGAATAATTCACTATAATTTTACTCCTATGGAATATATACTAAGTAACAAATTTATATCGTGAGAAATAACATTAATACTTGGAAATAGTTTAATAGAAATACTTTCTATCCTTAAATGTTTACAAATTATTAAGCGTGAACAAAACCCTCGTCGTATGAGTTCTATCCATACTTATCAGGTGTTTTTGCCATTTTAAGACCCATCTATTACGTTTATCGCGACCCGCTGAGATATTGTTTATGTACATTTTATCAACGGAACCATAAATACAATAACGCCTGAGTTACTTTTTAAATTTATGCCAATGAAAATAATAAAGTGCGTCGAAAAACAATACGAGGCATTGGACTTGTAAAGATGTGGGCTTCACAAACGGCCTCTTTAAAAGAATATTCCTTAATGGGAGTGTAAAAAGTCCCTTGTAATTCGACTATCTAGAGCAATTTATAAAAATACCAATAAAATATGGAGGAATTTTTCTACATATGGTATCTCAATCCACTAGTATCCCGTTGATTTATTTATAAATGTTTACATGAGAGTTTAGATTTTTATTCAGATTGATGTTATTTCTCACGTTGTAATATGTTTTATGAAAAATATCACAAATATGGTTAAAAAGATTTACATTTTTTGATTATCGACAAAATGAATCAATTTATTGGTATTTTAGTTAAAATTAGCAAAAATTACAAAAAGCTCACTTCTGTATTTTCGTGTCATAATACTGAAAATTGAGAACGAAAACGATTATGCATATCGCTTTGCCAACATAAAATGAAATAACCTAAAAATAATGGACAGGCAATAATTTAATTTTATTGGCAGTAATAAAGTATAAATTTGAATGGGGTAATAATATAAAACAACAACTGCAGTTATAATTTGGAAGTAAGTTTGAAAAAAAATTTATTCATATTTTCAAAAAAAATACTCGCATCTTATGTGATCACCATGACTACATACATACTACATTCTTCCAATAATTATATTTTATAGCATAAATACATTTATATCATAATTATTTTTACTATAATTTCGATTTAATACATTGTTTAAAAAATTTCATGAATTAATTTAACTACACTTCCTTTATGGCAGTCATTTTCGTCGTTAGGTGTTTTAATAATCTGGGATACAAACGCAGTTAATATAAAATTTTAAACATTTTATGTTAACACCTGTTTTCCAAAAAGGCAATAGTTGTTTTTCAAAAGAGGAAAAATAAAATGGTCGATGGGACGCAAATTTATACTTATGGTATTTTAATGATGCATGCGCATATTTACCAATTTATGCCAAGCGTAATATCTCTTTATAAAAAATCTCATTCACTGACACAAACTAAAAAACGTGCACTTCCCACTTTATTTTTGAAGATAGTAAAGCAAAAACTGAGAAGAAAATAGAGTTGGTAGAATATTGTATGAAATAAGCAGTGATTATCTTCGGTCTTATAATTTTTCAGATATTCATGATAACTTTATGTGTTTGGAAGTTATACTATACAATAAATTAATGAAATAAAAATAATATTAACAAATATTTCAATGGAAACAGTTTGCATCCTTAAATATTTTAACTTTTGACGCATATAATTATGTAGGCACACTCGTAATGGAAGTTCCTCTTATACTGGCCAGGTCTTTTGTCTTTTGCAGGCTGTATAAGGATTTAAACTACTGAAATTTTCAGTAAAATGTTTTAATCTCAAAATAAAACACCTAATTCTTCTTTAATTAATTCGTTAGCATTAACAAAAAAATCTTCCTAGCTTGTAAATCTTTTAATCGAATTCCTTATATCCGAGTTCTGCCCCCGTCCTTATCAAAGAAGCTTTAATGATTTGATGGTCACCCTATGAACAAAGCAAGTTAACCTTTATCCAGTCTACTGATATAAGCAGAGCTCTTTTGTCTATGATTGACCCGGATAAACGTCAGCCGAATCACGTATTAGGAAATATCAACTTCTATGTGAATAGGTATCAAAGGCTTGATTGAAAAAAATACGAGATTTCTCTTGTCTGATTGACGATTTTGATAAAATTTTATGGAGCCCATATTTTTTAATGTTCTCTTTACAACGGTGTTATTTTTATTCTTGTAACACCTGGGCCGAACACGACATGAACTTTTGCTGGTTTCCTATGGAAGTGTTTAATTTTGTTTTGCGGCGGTCATTTAATTTTCATATATCTAGGGCATTCACGTACTCCTTGCAATTTTTTGGCACCTAATTTGTCAGTTTGGTCGCATTTTTACTAATTTCAGGAAGAAATATCTCACTTATGTGGACTGGTATAAGAAAGAAAAATAAAAATTTGTCGGTTAGGTCAAACCAATTTCAAGAAAAAGCATCAGCTTGAGAATATGTCTTATTATGAAGTGTTATTTAAATATTTCATTAGATTATACATTTCTAGCGATAGCTAAATTAATAAATTTGTATTAAAATATTGTAGACTTAAGCATATGACATGAAATGAAAAAGGGTCATATCCGGAATTACATCAATACAGCTCCGGCATCAGCTTAAGCGTGTAGAATACATTACAAAATATCATCACTATTACACAGCCGGTCTCCGTCCACTGCTAGATACAAGCCTCACTCAAGCGTTCAGGATATGCATTTTTATTAAAAGCGGTATTTTATGGAAAATTTTCATGTATACTGAGTCATGTACTTACACCGTAATTAACAATATAAACACTTTTGTATAGTTTAATGTACCCTTCAAGACTTGTAGATGCCAAGGTATAAAACAGAACTCTCGTAGTGTGAATTATATTCATACTTTGGTCATTATGTGACCTATCAATTGAGACAAATTTAACTCATGCTGATAAAAAAAATTAATTTAATCAAAATAATATGCGGCAGAGGTACATAAGATAAAACATGCGGCGAAGAGTTGTAAAGAAATGAACCTAGGAAATGACTTGTCTAAAAGAATGATTTATTAATGTTAAGCTATACCACTCTAATATGAGTAATTTTTTTTACATGGAAGGGTAGACCTCCGGAACCCGACGGCATATATATATATATATATATATATATATATATATATATATATATATATATTTCTTTTTTTTTAAATTTTTTTTATATATTTAGAGGTTACATTTGTATATAGGTGACGTGATAGAGATGTTGTAATAGGTTTCAAGAAAAAATTTTATCGCCATTAGTCAAGATTCGAATTTATCGTGTTTTTCCTAAAAAGGACAAACTTATTGACGTATCATACAACATTAAGAAAGTTATTAAAAGTAAGATTAATATTTTCGCAAAACCCATTGTAAATGAAAATGAAAATTATTATTTTACATTTAAAGTAAATTTTTCAAAGGTAACAGTCCCTGATTGCAATTTAATTTAAATGAGTGTCGTAAACACTCATTTAAATTAAATTGCAATCACTTTTTGACAAAAAACTTCATTTTTACCAAGTTTACTCTAAATTCTGGGAATATGTAGTATAATAATTTGTATAAAAAACTGTATAATGCTCATTTCCTCTCTTTTATTTTGCAGAAAAAACAGTTTAGATTAACGAAATAGTAAAAGAAGAAAAGAAAAATATTTTTTCCAAAGAAAATATAGTATCAATCATCTATATAAATATTACGTTACAGACAACCGCTACTCATAACGCGCTGAGATGCGTTCGTGTTCGGTTGTGTGTATCGACCGCTAAGAACAAAAATATTCGCGATATCGGCTACACAATTAATGTAATTATAGTTGGATTGACCGTTCGTAATCAAGGTAAGTAAATTTATTTATTTGGAATATTTTATTTCATAATGAATATTATTTTATATTTAACAATAATATTATGCTGTAATATATATATATATATATATATATATATATATATATATATATATATATATATACATACGTACACACGTGTATGTGTTTGCTTACTTATCAGACCTAATTAATAATAACGTTGAGAGCTGCTCAGTTAAAAATAATGTTTCCTATTTGTTTTAGATATCTCGTCAAAATGGATATTATTTTCAAGAAAGCCATTGCCTGCAGCTAGAAATATAAAATAAATATAAAATATTTTTTGTATCTTATAACTTCCGTACCTCAGAAGGAAATACAGAACCCTTATAAAATTATTCACGCGTCTGCCCGTCTGCCCGTTAGAGCCGTTATTCTCAGAAACCACTTAACGTAGAAACACATTATCCTGTACACAGTTTCATAGCTTACATTCAATAGTATTTTGGAAATTTCTGTGAGGAAGGTCAAATTACTTGAAACTTTTTAATTATATGTTTTGTATAAGATATCGTTTGAAAGGATTAGTTAAAAAGTTTTATCATAATTTTAGGTATCCTATATTCGAAGACATGTTAAGAAATGCTAAATATTTGCCACCTCCCCATCCCAATTACAAGATTACTGAACCTAATATTTTGAAAATTACGTTTTTAGAAACCTACGTAAATAATATAGCAAATCTATAGCGATCATTCTAATTGTCAGTGAGTTACTCAGAGACCATGCGACGTAGAAACTGGAATTTGGCAGAGTAATACGTCTTATAAACCCAAATATTTTTAAAAGCTGTTTTTTTTTAAATTCGTGTAAAAGTGAAAGAGGTGAAAATACAAGCTTTAATTCTTTTTTTAAATTTTTTACATCATATTTTTTTACAGCATTTGATTATGAGGGATAAAATATTTTTTTATTACTTTAAATTCTATATTTAACAAGATATTCTAAACAATATGCAAAAACTATCGTTCCCCCACCTATTTCCAAAATGAATGAACCAAAGGTAATGGGAAAAAATAGCGTTTGTAAAATCTGACCAACAGATTACAGAAAAACTACAACGTAATCAATAGGTTTTTACACCATTAGGCAACATATTTACGTTATGAAAAATAAATGTTTTTAAAGTAGTTTAATTTAATAGAAACACTACGTGCTCCTAAATATTTACAACTGCCGTGCACGGAAACTCTATGTACGGAACCCTCGAAGTGCAAGTTTTGCTCGTGCTAGCCAGGTTTTTCTGGAAATACGTGAATGTGTCACAATTTTATAATATGTTTACCTTAGTTATTCTAGCGTCATATGGATACTCAATTCAATGACTTCTCAGTGTTATTATAACTAATTAATTAATTTCGAATATATGTATACGTATGAAACGTCATGACGAGTTTTGTGTTTTTCTTTGGAAGAAGAACCTGTTTTAGTAGGAAATAAATTACATTTCAATTTGTTATACGTGCAGATCCTTACGTTTCATGGTCAAGGAATAAAAGGTATATATATATATATATATATACCTACATTACGGAATTCTTTAATATTTGATCTAATTTCTACAGTACAATGACATTTCCTAATATTCGATTTGTAATGCCGTATTATTCGAAAGTTGGGCGAATGATAGTTATGAGGTAATATCTATGAATGAAAGCTACAAGTATTGTATTTGCCCCCTCTACACTGTCAACTTATTAATGTACATTGTCACGGTATGTTAGATGAACATATTTATTATTTCGGTATATAGTTGTATTTTAGGACAGATCAGTTTACAACAGCCTGGTTTCCAAATAATTAGAACTTTCATTTTCATATTTATAAGTGGTTTTCATTTCAATTATTACGATTAAATATACCCTACATGGTTTATTCCCAGTGTACATGCATTAAGGGCAGGGGCGAAGGTAAAAAGCGTTTCATCAGACGTAGAAAGTGTCAGAAAAGTCACTTTTTTAAATATATTAAATTCCTGCTCCCATTTTAGTTATCATATATTTATATGTCACATTTCCAATTAATTCAATTCAGTTTTTAATTATTAGTAGATATAATTCTCTTTTCGATTGCGATATATCTCACATACGTATTGCAAGAGAATAGAGAAAAAACTCAAGCACTTATTATACTGTAAGTAATTTCTGACCTTATGTAAATGTCACTGTATTTAAAATAGAATGTAAAAATGATTTCTTGTGTAATTATTGTAAATTCATATGGTCAATTCTATCAAACACAACACAGCATTGAGAGCAAAGAATCTTATCATGGAGAATTATTTGAGGTTGAGCTGAGATGTAGATTCATCCGTAAAATATTGAAAAAGTCAAAATAAACCGTTTATTGATAAACTTGATAATATAAAAAAAATGTTATTAATGCAATATCACATATTTGGCCGTATCATATATTTGGTTACCATTCTATCTATTCATCTTATTTTTGTACAGCGAATGTGCCTAATAGTGAGAATTTAATTACTAAATTAACATTTGTCCTGTTTTTCACAAAATAATTTACATCGCTCGCAGATTACCTTTACATTTTTACAGACTAGTACGCAGCAAAACAACTAATTTATCGAAAAGCTGTAATTCGCGCGTTGTCGTATATGAAGGAAGAAATATAATTAACTTTTCTTCCCGAGGTTCTCATAGTGAGCGATGTGCAGCTGCTGAAGTGTCTTTTATAAAGGCTGTTTGCAATTTTTTGTGCATAAATTATTTTCCAAACAGACGTTCGTTCTTAAATAAAGAAATTAGAACCATTTCGTAAATTTTCAATGATGCCGAAAATTTTGAAGGAATTAAAAAACCAAACTCTTATCAAAAACTATTACTATCATGAGAGCTATCAGAATCCGGATATGATTGACGAAGTATCAGAATAAGAAAAAAATCAATGAATGTACTGCACTCAGAGAATTAGCAACACTTATATATATTAACATTGAGGAGTCCAGTTTATTCATTGATAATGAATTTTCTTTTCTAAGAGCCACAAAAGATGCTTAGTATGTAAAGTGCATTATAAATATTAAGTGCCCAATTGCATCCACTTCAATTTACACCCAGTTGAAGCAATAAAACCAAAAAATTGGATTTTGGAAATATGAATTTGGTAATATTATTATCAATAAAAAGCATCCGTGGTTTTATTAAATACAAGGTCGACTTGGGTGGGTCTTCGATTTTTGCAATCAATGAAATTAAGAGATCACACATCACATTACATTAGTACTTAAATTTTGAACGCGGGAAACTAAAGATGATTAAATAAAATTTTGTCATGTGAGACTCTAACACTTTTATGGCCTTTTCTTCTTATAATTTATATTTTTGCAATGAAAAAGAAACTACTAATAATTGCTTAGTTAACTAAAGCGAATACTAAATAAAAAGCTTTCAATTTAACAAACACAAATATAAAACAAAATGTTTTGAAAGTAAAGTTTGGTACATAAATTTAATTTTATAATAACTAGAGAATTTCACGCCTCATCAGGCAAATCATTTTGGGAAATTGACGTAAATTTTATTTGTTTCAAAATTGAATAGCATGCAGTGTTAACTGCACATGTGATTGTTAAAAAGGAAAAAGTGTCACGGGAAAATGTGATATATTTAGTAATTAGTTTCTTTCGTTATTTTTAATAACTAGCAATTTCATGTTTGTTCACGCCTTCATATAATATTTTTTCCTTTCTTAATTTGCCTTACATATGAATGAGATCTATTTTCACGGGAGTCACGAAAAAGCAGTTTTCAGTCGTTTTTGGTTTCCTTAGGGCTATGAAATATTTAAATGGGTAAAAATAATTCCCTTTTGGTTATCCAATTTTTTTGTCTTTTATATTCTTGGGTGAAGACTCTCAACGCCGTAACTAGTTACTACTGCCTCAATAAAGTCGCATGTGGAAGATATAATCATAGTATAAAATCTTTCTGGATAGGTGGTCTGGTCAACGGATGAAACCCAAATATAACTGGAATAATGCTAAAATTATTGTGGTTGTGTTGACATAATTTTTATAGTACAAAACAAATAAAACTGGTTACCAAAAAATCATACATAAAACACGTTATGCATTTTAGTTATAATTACAACAAATTTATAGGCTATGAGAGTTATCGAGATATTGCGAATTGACTATAAATTTGGTGCACACCAACAAGCGGTGTCGCTACACGTGCACTGGTGATTTTACTATTAGCAAATATTTCTTTTCGACCAGCGGGATTTTTTAAATACGTTCTTAATGAAATTGATTAATAAAGAGTCTAGTCGAAAATTGCAACAGTATAAAACATTAAGTGCGTTTACAGCACGGATCAAAGTTCGATAAAATATTTAGTCATATTTTCAAGAAAACTTCCACTCTTTTGTGATCACCGTTACTGTTCTCTTCCAATAATTTTATTTTAAAATAGTTAGATATATTTTTGAACTATTCACTTTAACTATGTTTTCAATTCAATGAAACATCTCAATAGTTTCTTTTTCTTATTTTACTAAATTTAATTTTGTGACTACCGTCACCAAAAACTTAGGGATGGAAATTCAGTCGAGAAAAAGAATTGAACGTTGAAATTCTCTTTGATGCTGTCGGAATATATTTGATGGAAATATCTTTCATAATCTACAATGATAATAGACGTTTTTCAACCACAAAAAAAAGTAATTGGAAATTTGTACTTACTTATTATGATGCGCATATATTATACACAGCTAAGGTTTACAAAAAAAAATATTTAATAATAAACGTGGTAGGAACAAATAGGAAAAGAACCTGACAATGAATATTCGAGATTTAAAAAATCTGTTAAATTTGGATGTATCTGCTTCAAAAAATGTACATTAAATATTGCGATGATAAATTATAATATCATGTTTCTTACTGAAGAATAATTTAAATTAGTATCTAAGTACATATCGGAACGTGCGTAAAATAGTAAGTGGTTATTTTTTTTCTTAAAGGTAATTGAGAAAATATTTAGTAAAGATCAAATCAAGTGCTACTTATTAAAATTTTAACAATTTTTTAAAATTCATGCTGGAAAAAGAATATTACACATTGCATACTATTGAAGGTGTTTAAATTTTGGTGAATTAAGTTTATAAAGTTTTTTTAGTATTGTATATAATGTGGGGTATAGTTGACAAAGGTTGCTTAGAAAGAATTTAAAAATATGTATTTTAAATTTTAAAAGGTTAGGAGATATATATAAGGGAAAGGAAGGCAAAACGGACCACTTAAGAAAAAACAAATGTAGAAAAAAAACTATTAGTTTTATTAAAGTTTTTCAAGACTAAAACTAATCAACATTGTTAACTCTATATTATATATTACATACGAATCAGACTTGAATAAAATCACAGATAACGAAGATATTAGATGATTTCTAATACCTTCATTTGTTCCGTTTTACCTTCGTAAGTGAGGCAAAACGGACCACTGATGAAGGCAAAACGGACTTACATTAAATAAATCAGTTAACACATTTTTCATATAAAAATACTGTGTCTTCATCTTCATCCTCTAATCCTGAGCAAGCGCAATGAGCCCATAAACGACAAACTGGACATTGCACCCAACCTTCACTTGTTTCTGAGAACAGATGAGAGCAGTACAGACACTGCGTCATCATCGTCAGACGAACTGTAATTTTTCTTCGTTTTTGATCTTTTTACATCACTTTTCTTTCTTGCTTTCCCTTTTTTCGAAATCTATAGAATATTCTCAGTTTTTTTTTCTTGATTCTCTTTATTTCTTTCATCTTTTCTGTTTTTCCTTTCTTTGAAGGTCCCGAATTACTGTCGAAATTAAGGTTTTTTTTTAATCTTTTGAGCCTGTTTATTTTGAAAAGATTCAAGTTCTAGACGATATGGCGATGACGTTATAATTGCTGTTTTTCCTCGTTAGACACTGATTTTTTGGTCTTCGTTGTTTTCGGGAAAGGCATTATATCTTTCGGTCCCAAACGAAAGACTTTAGAAGATTCATCGGTGTTGCCTGCTATGGTCGATACTGTGGGTTCCGTTACACTTTGATTTAAAAATGAGGGCTCTGAAACAATTGGTCTAAGTTCACCAGCATTAATTGTTGATGTTGCGATTATAGCAGGTTGGGTGTCAATTTGACTAGCATCTAAAACAGACGACGAAGAAACTCTTGACAGAGGATCGTCAGTATCCATTATTGTGGGTGTACTGGACGTTGATGTATTCTCATCAATATTTGGTCCTTCGTTAGGCCTTGATGTCGAAGGCTGCGTATCTTGGACGCTTGAAACTGGATTCCTCGAAGAACACGGAATTGGACTTGGACACGTTAGTTCCATGTCAGTAGCTGCTGCTGCTGAAAAGTCAGCCTCTGTGAATAAATCACGATTCAAAGGCCAAATTCCCGTGGCACGACATCGAAAATTTATTGAAAGCTGTCATTGAAAACTGTTGATATCGTAGCTGCTTTCTGGAAGGCTTTATCAACCAATTCTGCAATCTGGAATTGGGTAATAACCCTACCTGAATTCATCCTCAACCAATTCTGTGCTGCTTCCGAATAGTAAGTTGACAAAGGTTTCATAAAAGACACACCCAGCGGTTGGAGACGGTGAGTGCAGTGTGGAGGGGTTGCCGAATATGTACTCCATTTTCTCGCCCTAGATCGATAATGTCAAGATTCATCGTATGACTTTTATGTCCGTCTAGTATCAGTAGCACTGGGTTATCTTTGGAAGCTCTAGAGAAAACCATGAATTTCCTAAACCAAGACGTAAAATATCTTTTTCAATCCAACCGCTTTCGTGACACTCAGCCCAAGATCCACGAGGCGCATTAATCATCAATTCAGGCTTCATTCTTTTTCGTGGAAATATAAATAGAGGCGGCATATAGGATCCATCTGCTCCAACACAAAACACTACAGTAACCAGTTGACCCCTTTCAGCAGAAGATAATAAGCCAACTTGTTTTTTCCCCTTAGTTCCAATTATTTTTGGCTTACTCTTTGGTACTGTTGTGATGCCAGTCTCATCAACGTTAAAGATTTTATCCGGAGTCAGATGATAAGTTTCAATCGCATGAGTCAGCAAATCAAAGAAACTATTAACTGCAACGGTTGAAGCCGGCAGTCCGGGCTGCAGATGTTGGTTCAGGTTTGCGTAGACTAAGGTCCTGGTTACGCTTTAAGAAATTCTGTAACCAAATTTTTCCAGCTATCTTTTTGCTAGTATCAAAATTGTGTTCTATGTTATTTCTCTCCGCCAGATCGTAAGCCAACATTTGTAGATCTTTTGTCGTCAATCCATACAAGCGATTTTCCATCTGTTTTACATAAGAAGCCAATTCAGTTTCTTGGGGCTTAGTAAAAACTTTTTCAAATCTACCTAGTTTCTTCTCTGTAGCTTTATCTATATTTTGAGTAGACTTATATTTTTCCAGCTTTCTTTTCAAAGTTGTTTTAGGTACCAGAAATTGAAGAGAAGCCTTATTGAGCCCCTTTTCTCTTGCAAACATTTTTTCAATTGCTTTTCTCATGCTAGATTCTTCCCAAGAATTTCTGTTGGATTTTGTTTTGTAGTTGTTGACCATCTAAAATAAACACAAAAAGATATAATAATAATAATTACATTTATCGCACTCTAAACTGCTTTAATTTATATTAGTTCCCACTTCACTCTATTGAAGGCAAAACGGTACCCCAGACCTTTTAGGCATAAATAACAACAGTTACAAATTTTAAGGTTATAAATTCAGATATCGCCGTGATACTTCGTTAAAAGTTCAATCAAACATCAATTTAGCATACAAATAATACGAGAACACATTATCACAAATTAAACCAAACTGTAGGTTAATTGAAATTCATTAATTTTACATCAAAACGCAAAAAAATAAACTTACCTTGATAAAACTGTGCACGCGCGGATGGTGGAGTTGAGTACACTAACCGAAAGCGGGAATATGGCGGCCTACAGCGGGAATATGGCGGTTAACAGTTTCCAAACGGTGAACATGGCCCTTTTTGCCTACAGGGTCCGTTTTGCCTTCCTTTCCCCTACCAAAATTTGAATTATACCATCTTCAAGTAGGCTATTAGCTAATAGCCCATATCTTATAGCTAATATCCCACCTGAAGATGTTGTAATATAACGAAACCTAGGTCGTGGTAAATAACTTAAAGAAAGTAGAAATAATACTACATCACGTAGTTTCATTTAATTGTGAAAAGATTTTATGCCAATTTAATGTTTAAAAATCATGTCAGGTTGACATAGATCTAAAATCAAACTAGAATTTTTACACGTCGTGCAATACACGTGGACACGAACCACTGCCGGTGCTATTTGATCTAAACGTAATGTTTATACTTTTTTATTAAATACGTCTCTTGCTAGAGTGTAAAACTTACGATTGTTTTAATTTGAAGGTTTGAAGCAATTATTCAGAATTACTAGATTTTTGAATTAGACAAAAACAATTATTCAGTGGAAAAAATACTCAACGGTTGGCAAAAAGCCAAGTTGACTATCAAAAACAACTAATATCTGATGCATTAAGGGAAAACAGTAAAACTTTCTTTAGGTAAAACGGATTACAGCTAAGCCGATTACCTAAAGAAAAAGATACCCATAAGACATAGATAATTGTTTTGAAAAAGTATAACTATGAAAACGTGGACTTCCGGTATACGAGTAGCATATATATATATATATATATATATATATATATATATATATATATATATATATATATATATATATATATATATATATATATATATATATTAAGGTTTAAAAAAGGAAATGAACCTAATTATAATTTAAATGATTACGCATCGTCATTTTATAATATATTTTACGAAAAACTTAAATTTTAATCATGACTATGACTGATTTAGTTATGATATGAATTCATATTTTTTACTTAGAAGACCATTTTCATTACATTATTTTTAATACGTACGTTTTAACAGATGATCAGACAAACTAATGTTTGTACTTTATCGATACGATAGTCAGACAAACAAATGTTTGTACTTCATCGTAATTTGTAATTTTTATAATATGTCGTCAAAAACCGGCGTGGTAAACATTTTGCCAATTTCATGTTATAAAATCTAAACAAATTGCGGAGAGGTACGTGGTAACTTTTTTGGTAAAACTAGGATTTGATATAAACAATGATAATAAATTAATACATTTATTACTAGTTAAGAAAATAAGATCAGTGTTATTAAAAAAGTTCGGAATAAACTTATTTTTATTTAAGGGACTATTGTTGCTATTATTTTCTCTCAAAGTTTCAATTTACAGAAAGAGCTTTTAGACTTTTTATTATACATTTTCGAAACTATCATTGTATTCTGCTAAACGAGACGGAATTTTCAATATAAAAATTCACGATTATAATGGTGCTTAATTTAGTCTCACGGTCGCCATTTTAGTTTTTCAATATTTTAATATTGCAACGAGTATTCATTTGGTTGAAACAATATTTTAATACTTTATCATTTCAGTCTCATATCGAGAAATTTCTCAAAGAATATGAACTTTTGGCAGACCGAAATAAAAAAGAAAAAATTTATTTTCGTGAGTTAGTCATTCTCAAAACATAGTACGTACTTGTAAATATATACTAGTTGTTAATACATACTTTGAAACATTTTGTTATTTTATTTTACAATATTATTCACAATTAAATGAAACTACGTGATGTAGTATTATTTCTACTTTCTTTAAGTTCTTTACCATGACCTGGGCCTCACCTGACCAGCTATTAGCAATCTTTGCTAATAGCCCACCTGAAGAATAACGAATTTCGCCCCCAATAAATAATGAATTTCTACAAAATTGACGCCAAATATATTCAATAAATAAAGGTTTGTAAATTAGTTGCATGTTTGAAAAATAAAATGCCATATTACTTGTGGGACTACGAGTACTCGTATTACAACGATTGAAGTTACACAATTACGAATGTCGAACGCATGCAATGTAGCTTACAATTTAAAACACAAAATCATCCGACATTGTTTGGTATGCTTTTTAGACTTTTGACGAAAACTTGGCGACCTGATTTACTTTCATTATCCTATTGTTTTCAGAATTTATGGCAACAAACAATAACAATTTAAAATCACGTATTTTTTAGGACTTCAAATCCTATAGTAGACAAAAATTAAAAAGAATTTCCCGAACGCATTTAAAATCCATATGGTAATAAAATTGATATTTGTAAATAGTTTACTTATGACACTATGTAACCGTAAATGTCTTCTTGTGCCTAAGTATGTGCGGAACCTTTGTTCTGAAATAAGATCCAATCTTAATTGACAGGGTATTTTTTCAAAATAAGACCCGCCAATCGCGATAAATCCAATTTTATCCCAACGCGCATAAATGGGTACTTTGTACGTATATATCATTAAGTAAACGCTAAATGCAATAACGCGCTTGGGTGTTTTAAATTTGCTCTGATGTAAAAATAAAGTGCTTCGAAAATAAATATACGGCACTGGATGTGTGAAGAGCTGAATTTCGCACATGACTTCTCTAAAAGGATGATACATTAATGGAAATCTGAAAAGCCCACTGTAATTCGATCGTCTAACCGACGACGTCGGACTTTGCAAAAATACTTATAACATGTGGATGAATTTTCATTTTGAACATCTGGAAGCGTTGGCATCCAGTTTCTAGGTTTAGTCATTTTGTAATATAAATTAGGAACAAATTGGGCTGGCAATTGTGGTTAATGAGGATTTAAATTTGTTAAGTTTTTGACAAAATATATAAGCTTGTGGATCTATTACCTAACACTAAAAATTACTAAAATGCAATTTAGTATTTTTGAATAATTCAATGAATAGTGAAATCTAAATCTGTTGTCATTTGTATTTTATAGAGAAAATTGCCAAAAGATAACAATGCAGTTGTTATCTATAGTAAGTTATTGTTAAATATCCAATTTAATAGAATTGATAGCAATAAATTGCTAAGATAAAAATCGTAATGCAATAATATTTACTACCGGCATAGCGTAGAAGAAAGTATGAAAAATTGTGATACTTTCAAATAAATTTAATTTATTACATAGACAGCATGGTTATTTCGTCTCCTAATAATAGTATTTTATAATAAAAGATATATATATATATGTATATATATATATATATATATATATATATTAATAAGAGTGTTATTTTAACTATCAATTCAATAAAATAAAACGTTCCAACAAATTTATTGCACCAATGTTAATGTACATGGTTTTTAAGCTGCCATTTTCTTTATTCAATAATTTTATATCAACAAGGATATTGATCCTCGATTCTTGGCTACTACATGTTGACGTAGTCAAGATAAAATTTTTAACATTTCATTTCTCTTGATACCGTCAAAATATATTTAAAGCAAATATATTTTATATTCTCTAATGATAGTTGCTTCTGTCAAGTCAAGTCAAACCTTGCAAGAGAAAAAGATGGTCGAGATGCAAATTCATGCTAACATTATTATAACGTTGCATGTAGCTTATATTTCTAGCAAAAAAAATAATCGTGTGCAACTCAATACACGTGATGGAAGTAAAATTTCTTTGGCGATTTAAACCTTGATTTGTAAAAATATAGCAAAATGTAAATTCATAGATTATACTAAATTTGTGTAACAAAACTTGAATACTATACATTCAGAAAAATTAATAAAACGTATAATTACGTAAAATCGAGGTAAATATCTAATAAAATTTTCATATAATAATACTTCACATAGTGTAAATTTTTATAGACAAATAACAATTAAAATAGTTTCAAAACACAATGATAAATATCAATAACAATACCTATGCGTGGAACCGCAGGCGTCCATATGTAGCGTTTGAGGGATACATTTACAACACACGCATGCGCGATACTCTTATTCAATCGCTTTGTATCGTTGTGTATACGTCTCTCGCTTTTGCTCCACTTCCAGGACATCAGAATTTGTAGTTCTCTTTTGCTCTGCGTCATATCCTTTTTCTCTCTCTTGTAACAAAATTTGCCTAAACGTGACACGATCTTGAAATTTTACTCTTGATTCTCGTCCACTTATCGATTATCGAATCAACGCCTAAGAACATCCACTTAAAAAATAATTGCATTAAACCGATTATATAGTAAAAATAAAACAGAGAAAATCAATTTGACGATAAATAGTCAAAAACAAAATAAAAACTATGACTAGAATCAAAACTTTATATTTTAATATTAAAATGAAATATTGCCACAGTAAATTATGGCACTATATTTCAGTAGTAAAGAATTATTTGTCAACAAAATTGTATTTGTTTTGTTACTCAATTTCCTTTGTCGCATTTTAAATTTATCATTGGAAGGAATCAATAAAATAAAAGTATAATTTGTGTAATACGTCAGGTTTTGTTGAGTATATTTTTTTTAAAATGATGGAATATTAATATTATATTATGTAATATTTAGCGTCTTCAGTGTCCAATGGTAATCGTCATATTTTACTCCATTTACATCCCTTTTCCACTGCTGATAGAAATGTTAACTAGGCTTATCACTGAATGTTCCTAGATTTTCGGCGAGAAGTCCAAATGAGGAAACAAAAATTTAATTTTGTGTGTCATGTCAACTAATGTTTTACATGTTGTTAAAATGTCACTAAACGAGAATTTGTAGTTTCCGTTCTATTGTTTCCAAGAAAAATTTTACCCACATTTTTGAAATATGTCCAACGTGTTTATCCAGTGAATTAAATGTTTGGTCAATAATAGGGTCTTTAAGTAATTACCTAATTTGTGATCCGACAAATATTCTCTCTTAAATTTTAGTATCCTGATTTTAGGGAATTTTTTTTCCAATATAAATGTCCTTCACTAGATTTGTCCATCGCTTTGACAAAATGTTTACTAGGACCTAGTTTTATGGAACAAAACATGGAATGATTATGGAAATAAACATTTTTTTGTCCAGGAGTAAGTGAGCTACCTTTTGGCCAATCTTCCTTGTTATAATGATTTTTTATCGCTTGATTCTTCCGCTGACAGAGGAAGCAGCAATATTTTATGTAACCAAATTGTAAACCTGATAAAATAATTATATTACTTCCAAATTATCACTTTAAAATTCAAAATTTTTTCCAAGAACGCGTACAATATTTAATTTACTATAAAATTAAGCTTTATCTCATCATATGACTTTTTCGTATCATTGACTTGGTTTGTTAGGATAGAAGGGATTTTATTTCCATTATTCAAAATAACAGCTTTTAGATGTAATTTTTAAAGAGTCTATAAATAATCGCCAATCTCTATTGACATAGTTGGTATTCCCTAATAAATTAGTTATAGAACTAATGTCTTTACAGTAAATAATGTTAACTTTTTGAGAGAAATAGCTTCTAAATTCATGGTCAAGATTGCAAAAGTAGCAAGCCGTGGCTTCCGAATGAAGTAAATACCATTCTTTCAGGTTATAAGCTAAACCTTCAGTTTGTTTTTTGGATAAACTCTTCTTCTCATTTTGTTTTATTAAATGGGACGAAGAAGAAGTGCTAGGTTATAAAGTGTCATCTCTCGTGTCTTTTTATGTAGAAGGTAAGCTCAGCGGCATATTGGATTCACCTGATTACACACTTTTGGAGACATTTGTACAGGCATCTTTTTACTGTAAGGAATTGGTTTCCTTGCAGATGATAAGTTGGAATACTTGATTGCGTATTTAGTTTTACTACTAAAACCCCTAATACATTCAAGAAAAAATAACAGTCTGATATGTATTCTCTTAGTACGGCCAATATCAGTCAAAAGTCCTATCCAGTCAAAAGAGTAACATAAGATGCACAACATATACGGGGAACACAATATTTATCTTGGTGGCACACCAGATATCCAAAATATTCAAAATAACGCTTCTACGTCTGTGAAATTTCTCCGTTGACTAGTAAACGTAAGTTCTCCACAGACGTAACCAAAACTATCAGAATTATTTATACATATTCTCAGCATTCTAATCGATGCCAATTATCGAAGTGAGAACAAAAAATTACAATTATTTTAAAGATAATTTAATTTCAAAACAATATTCTTAACGATCTCCTCTAATAACGTGGATTATGTGACTGTCACTATTACAAAAAAACTGCAGGTAATCGAACAAAAACTTTGTGGTTTTTTAATAAGAGTTGGTAGGTGAACATAAACTACATACTAATTTACGTGAAACAAAAATCATGTTGATCAGTATCAACGAAATGCATGTTGAAACCTGCGTGAAGTAGGATTCCATGGTTATATATGTTTCTAATTGTTACTGTAAGTTAAGATAAAACAATTTAATTGACAGTATTAGTAAAATAATCGTGCTTAACATTTTTCATTTATTTCCAACTGCATGAGTGAACAATCTAAATGAGAGAGTAGATCATTATCCAGATTAGATGATTATTTAATCAGAGATTAAATAAAAACAATTTGGAAAATAATACCTTACTTTTATATTAAAAAATTTCATCCGTACTAATATAAGCGAATGTTTTTTTCACCATCACATACATAAATTTATATATATATATATATATATATATATATATATATATATATATATATAACATAGGTCTAAAAATATGTGCAGTTATGAATGACGAACGGACAAAATTAGAGTATTTCCTTTTTCCATATTTTAAAGACGTGAAAAAATACAAAGTATTACTGGGAATAAATTTTAAAAAAGCAATTTAAAATTTTAAAAAAACGGTTGTGTTCCTTTAATAAATCTTTTCAAATGATAAATAAGGTTTAAAAAAATTTTAGACTTTTATTTACCTCCTCTTTAATTGTTATATGAAGAGTTTGAAAAAAATTGGCTAGAGCAAAATATGTTGTGTTAAAAACCGTTTCCGTTTTAGTTGATCCCGGATATTAAAAAATATTTTAATAAATTTTGTGTGTTTTTAAAATAATATGTGGCATTTTTTTTAAACGCTAGAACAACTTTAGATATATACAATATGTTTTACACACATACTCCATTTTATTTGCATGCGTGAATATTTTACTTCACTACTAACATTCCACTTCCAAGTGATAATTTTTTGAATGGTATCCACCAGACTATAATATTACTCCCCATATGTCGGTTTGATGGAAAATCGGTACGATAATAAGTTTATTGATGTGCGGTGTTTGAGTTTAAGTTAATAGCTCTGCAGGCATTAAATTTTTCTAATCTGAATATTCCCACGAATGGTGTACAGTCAAGGCATCATGTCATCTAGGCTTAATTTTTTGGACAAGAATAGATATGAAAGATTAATTCTGGTTTTACTTTACTTTCGTGACGAATTTCTAATTCAAAATAAACTCTAAGTGAAGTTAATGCTAAACTTCACTTAGAATTTCGTTTTGAAGAACGCAATTCTTTCATTTTGTTATCAAGTTATGATTTTTATATTAGCTATTCGCAATATAATTGTTAGACTTAATTAATAACAAAGGAAAATATGTAACATTTAAACAAACATGTAAATAAAAATTATTGGAAAAGCAACATAAGAAACATTATAATATCTATTGCATCTGTGAAACATCAATTTTATTAAATATAACACATTTTATTCATAACATAAGTATGAGGAAATTCGGAGGAAAAATATGTATAATAATAATAATAATCATCATCATCATCATCATATATTAATACGCTAAGGTTAAGATGTTACACTCCCTTTTTAGAAAAAACCTCACAACTAATCCACATAGATTATATATCATTTTATAGATAATTGCTTGCTCTACCGGCATCCTCAACTAAAAAATTGATTATTGCTATTGTTTTTGCAAATTAATTAATTATTAAAATTATATACACAAAACAGCAATGCTGCCATCTAACGGCTCAACGTCAATATGATTGACGGTCGGTAAAATGTTTGTTTAATTTCAAATCCACTCACGTATAAATAAAGTGGCGCTTTAGCTCAATGCTTTTGATACTTGCGCCTCTATATGTCAATTTTAGTAAAATATTTGTTTGATCTGTCATCTGAGCTTCATAATGGAATAAATAATGCGAAGACTTCGCACGGGTCACGCTAGTTATTATTATTAATTCGTATATGTATATTTTATATTTTATGTTAATTCTTAATGTGTTTATAAATTGAATCATTTTAATGCAAAAATAATAAGTTTTGTTTCAATATTATTCAATCGCATGCGTGTAATTAAGGTATTTGTTACTAAGAAAAATTAATTGTGGATATTTTTTTTAATATGCGTTGTAGTCTTAATTCAAACTAAACTTGGTGTTTTTAAAGATTTTTGTTTGCAAAGAAAATTGGAAAATCTAAATTCTTATTATTATTGGAAGAAAACAACCGCGACGATTTCACGTTCTAGTTTGTAAAGCGAAGCAGAGTGACTGGTTATAAGTGAATTCTTGTCGGTAAGGTAACTAGAGAATTTCTACAATTTACTTTAATATGTAACCCTAAACAAAATAAATGTCACTTGGTGCGATCCAAAAGAGCCTTGATGATACTTGGAACGGTTTATCTAAAAATAATGTACTAATTAACTAAATATGTACAGAAATTTATAATTAAAAAGGTTTTGTTCACAGAAATGTTCACAGAATCACTAATTCTTAACAGTGATTCTGGAAACCTTTATATTCCCAAGCAACTTTGATGAATAGCAATTTTGCTAGAGGATTCATAAATGAAAATACAACAGACTTTTTTAAACTTTCGCGATTCGAACACATATTTTATTTTATTTGAATCGGGTTTTTTCGCGGTAATTATCGATTTAATGAGTAAACCTAGATATTATAAACTAAGTATTCACTATGTCCCGACGTTTCAGACTGGTTGCACAGCCTGTGGTCACGGGAAGACTGAAGATGTATAGGAGTCACCGCTGCGACGCGGGAGTGTTTTTCAAAACTACCCCCGCTTGGTTGATTGTAGAAATCTAAGGCGCGTTCACACTAGACCTACACACTACACTGACGGTGTCATGACACTTGGATTTATGTACACATCGCGAACACCTAGTTGCAATCACTGGATTCCAAGCCGCCGAGAGTTTGAATCCGTATTCACGGTTGAAATTTGGATGTTTTTTAATTTCAATCGCTTCCCGTATAATCCTCTTGAAATAATGAGGCTCAGAAGAAATAACCTTGGGGTCATGAAGTTCGATCCAGTGGTTGGGCCCCGAATCAACTAAGTGTTCTGCTATAGCAGACTTATTTATCTGGCGGTTCACAGCTGCTATGTGTTCCTTCATGCGTTCGGCGATTGTCCTTTTTGTCTGACCTATGTAGGAAAGACCGCAGCTGCAGTCGATTTTATAGACACCTGGCTTTTGCAATGGAATTACGTCCTCTGGTGTCCGCAGCTACTTGGCCATTGTTGTAAGAGGGGTGTATATCGGTTTTATTGAAAACCGTCTGAGTAGGTTTCCAATCTTATCCGTCACCCCTTTTACATAAGGTAGAAAAGCCGGTTGTCTGATCGCCTCGGCGTGTTTAATTCCAGTGTGCTTAGCATGCAATCTCCGTGTTCTGTAGCCATTCATATTTAGTACCTCCTGGACATGCTGTAGCTCATTCTGTAGATGTTCAGGGTCACAGAGGGCATGAGCTCTGCGCGTTAGTGTGGAGACTACTGACTGAAGATGAGCAGGATGGTGATGTGATGCAGCGTTTAAGTATCTGTCTGTGTGAGTCGGTTTCCGGTATACAGTGTTAGCCAACGTTCCATCAGGTCTCGCCATTACCTTTACGTCCAAAAATGTCAACGTCCTGTTCTCCTCCAGCTCATAGGTGAACTTAATCCGAGGGTGAATCGAGTTGAGATATTCATTCACCTCGTTAGCACTTCGGATCCTTCTGTCCAGGTTACAGAAAATATCGTCCACGTACCTCTTCCATAGTTTTATACTACAGGCCGCACTGTCGATCAGCTGTTCGAAATATTCCATCCAGATGTTGGCAAGTGCTGGGGCCACCGGACTACCCATAGCGATACCATCAATCTAAAGATAGTACTGACCCTGGTACAAAAAGAAGTTTCTGTCCAAACAATGTTCCAAAAGTTTCCCATATTGGTCTGGTAATTCGAGATCACCCAGCATCTGTCTGACCACATCAAGACAGTCTTTTAACGAAACGTTGGTAAACAGTGACTCGACATCAAAGCTTACCATTATGTCTTCTGGTTCCAACCTTATGTCCTTAACAATGGCGACGAAATGCCGGGAATCCTTGACGAAGGATGAGGTGTTTCCTATATGTGGTTGCAATATTTCAGCTACATGTCTGGCCAACCTGTACGTCGGCGAATCAATTTGACTCACTATAGGTCGCAAAAGAACCTCGGCTTTATGAATCTTAGATAATCCGTACAATTTTGGTGGTTGAACTATATGATGCCGGCCTGTGTAAATATTGGTATTCATCCTCCGTAAATAGATCCTGAAATTCGTGTATAGCTGCCCTTATGCGTCTTGTAACTCTGGCCGTTGGATTATATGATACCGGCTTATATACATTACTGTCACTCAACAACACACGTACCTTATTATTGTAGTCCTCGGTGTACATCACCACGGTAGCATTGCCTTTATCGGCCTTAAGAACTAACAATTCTTCATTTTCCCGTAGGTTCTTAAGTGCTTGCCGCTCACCCGCAGTGACATTGGGTTTCTGAGGACGACAGTTACGCAACACCCTTGATACATCTTGTCTCAGCGTTTCCGCGTCTATTGGTGGTATTCTGTTGCGAACGATTGTCTCCTCTACACCGCTGATAACTTCCTCATACGGTATTTGTTTAGGTGTCATAGCAAAGTTCAATCCCTTCTCAAGAACGCTCTGTGTGTCATCATCCAAACTCGAGTGAGTTAAGTTAACTACCGTGTTTGTTAACTTGTGTGTTGTATTGTTACCCGAATGCTGGTTCTTTACTACTTTGGTACGCAACAACAACCTATGAAATTTGTTATCATGTCCCTCGGTACACAATTCGAACTTGAGACTAGCTCGTAAATACGTAATTCGGTCACACAATTCAAAGTCACTTCTTGATAACACAACACTGCACTCCGAGTGAAGGTCATAAAGGTCACACTGTACTTTGTTCAAATTAAACCGTTGATTTCTAATGAATTGTTTAAGAAGGCGGACACTCGCGTTTCGTAGAATCTTATCGGAATATGCAATGTCACTACGCGGTTTAATGCGACAACACGTAGGTATTAAGTCCCAATCCCTACATTTAGTTAAAAATGTAATGGATGTTTGCAAAGTCACAACTTTATTCCGAGGCGATTCAAGATTGCACACTTTATTTACTGTTTCCGGCCAGTACCGGTTAGCAATAGACTTTTTTAAACTTTCGCGATTCGAACACATATTTTATTTGATTTGAATCGGGTTTTTTCGCGGTAATTATTTATTTAATGAGTAAATCTAGATATTATAAACTAAGTATTCACTATGTCTTAGATTTCTACAATCAACCAAGTGGGGGTAGTTTTGAAAAACACTCCCGCGTCGCAGCGGTGACTCCTATACATCTTCAGTCTTCCCGTGACCACAGGCTGTGCAACCAGTCTGAAACGTCGGGACATAGTGAATACTTAGTTTATAATATCTAGGTTTACTCATTAAATAGATGAGCCGCGAAAAAACCCGATTCAAATAAAATAAAATATGAAAATACAACATCTGGAAAAAAATGGAACACAAATTTAAGAACATTATGTCATTAAAGTAGATATTATTATTATCATTATATTAAACCAAGTAGAATTTTTCCTATTTACTTTTGGAGTTCTGTACGTTAAAAAGTTAATAAAATGACCTTTGTAAGATAAGAAGTGTACGAAAGTCAGTCACAGCCATTTTACTAAACATTTTCCACATAAAACTCGAAAGGTAATGAAGCTTATTATTATGCATATTTTTCAGTAGTGAACACTTAAATATTTAAACAAAAATTTCAGAAAGTGCAAATTAGGTACTCATTTTTTATTTCGCGCGTCTTGCGTGGCATCATATCAAAATGCTATTTATAAAGATTTCATAATATATTTTTTCCATAATTCTATATGATAAAAAAGGTATGCATTTATTCATTCAGATCGACTATTTTCGAAAGTACAGAATTTTAAGTTATGAATATGAGGAGTTTCTCTAAACTTACTTAATATAAACAGGTAGAAGTTCCATCAGCAACCATAGCACAACCCGGAGCTTGGAGGATTTAAGTATATTACTCAGAACTAGCGTGACCCGTGCAAAGTCTTAGCATTATTTATTCCATTATGAAGCTCAGATGACAGATCAAACAAATATTTTACTAAAATTGACATATAGAGGCGCAAGTATCAAAAGCATTGAGCTAAAACGCCACTTTATTTATACGTGAGTGGATTTGAAATTAAACAAAAATTTTACCGACCGTCAATCATATTGATGTTGAGCCGTTAGATGGCAGCATTGCTGTTTTATGTATATAATTTTAATAATTAATTAATTTCCAAAAGCAATAGCAATAATAAATTTTTTAGTTGTGGATGCCGGTATAGCAAGCAATTATCTATAAAATGATATATAATTTATGTGGATTAATTGTGAGGTTTTTTCTAAAAAGGGAGTGTAACATCTTAAAACCTTAGCGTATTAAATATATGATGATGATGATGATGATGATGATGATGATGATGATTAATGCCTCTATATTAAGATTCAAAATGAAGGTAAATTGTCAAAAAAATTCCTTTTCAAATATTCTTTTCTTATTGATATTAGAATCAACCCTTTGTCCTAAACATTTCTTTTGTAAATCTTAAGATAACTCCGTACAAATAATAATATTTTAAAATGTTTTTATTATTTTGATGATGAGAGATGAATGAGATAAAATGCAATATTATACCAATTATATAAATGTTTGATTAGAATATTCTTGGCCTCAATTAAATATTTACATCTTTGTTTATTCTTTTACAAATAACGTATAAATTAAATACTTAAATCCGATCGTAAATGTGTATTTAGAATTTTTTTTTTCACCAACGCCTTAAGAGATTCAATTGACGCTATTGTTATAGACCGGATACTAAACACTGGTTTTGTTACTGGTATATCACGTTAATTCAACGTTAATCATTTTCATCTTTTACTTTTTAGAATACGAATCTTCCTTTCTTGTTAATTTTTGGGTTTTATGTGATCTAATATATTTTAATGCACTTGTAATGTTACTGTCATCTTCTCGAGAAAAAAAGTTTCGACATCACATCTTATCATATATATTAATAATTTATTTTGTTACCGTCTATATTTCGAGCAAAAATATTAAATTTTTTTCCCAATTACCTTTTAAATCAGCATCTTTCGACACTTTAACGGTCTCTAAAAAAATTAAAAATTCATGTGATATTTTGTTAATCTTCACACAATTTTCTATCAAGATCAGGTAAACATGATGACACTATAATTGAGAATAAATACGGCAAAGATTTGAAGTTCTTCTCTGACGTATTATTTTTAGAGTACATTTAAAATATAATCTATGTACTATTTAAACCATTTAATTCTTCTCTATTTTACACCATTTTCGTCTGAAGTTATGTAAAAACAGTGACAGTTATTCACACTCGAATCTGTGGTGGATACAAGGTACGGTAATTCGTTTTGTATTCTTTTAGTACATGTCGTTTACAAAATTTCTCTTACATTCAAATTTATTTAATATTTCATTCATCTCTGTTTATTTTTACAATGTTTTCTACTGAGGTTAGGTAAGAGGTGTAACAGTAATTTACACTCAAATTAAAAGCTGATGTGAGATATGGTAACTTGTTTAATATTATTTTAATACACATATATCTTTTTATTTTTTTCACATTCAAATTGATGTCATATATTATTCACCTTTATCCTTACACCGTTTCCTCTTGACATTTCACAATATAATTAGGGTCTGATACAGTAACTTGTTTGAAGGTCTTTCTCGGCAAATTATTTTAAGAGTCCTATTTTCACGTTAATACACAAAATGATTTTCAAACTCGATCATTTTTGTGACTACATTTCTAAAAGTATAATAAAGTTTTTTACAGTGATATTTTACTAGATATCAAAACATGCGATATTTTTATGTCTAACCAAAAATTGTGTAAAAGTATGAATGTGTAAAGAAAAAAATATTATAAGAAATTACCTTGCTGTAAGATATGTAAATTATATTAATTTTGCTTCATAATTTACTAGTTTCTGAACCCGATAGGAAAATTTCATTAAAAACTATAGGTTTTCGTATAATTGCATAAACAGATATGCACACAGACGCATATTTACGTATATCAGAGAATATTACCACACATTTTCTATTGCATTTCAAAACACATCTTCATTTAGTGGCATTCATGAGAAAAAAAATATTCATACCGAAGTTCTATGCATAGGTGTATACTTAAAAAAATATGTATTTAATTAGTTACATCTTTATATAAAATTTCAATATAAATATGTCTTAAACTGACCTCTGTCTATAATACTCTGACAGACCGATAGGAAAGCAGCTAGTTCAAATTATGAGCGTATTTGCAATTTAAATACGGAACATGTTCGAGTTTTTCCATAAAATTTTTATATTCGAGCTGGTTTCCGATATAGGTCCTTTTTATAAATTAACAGTATTCTTTATGCACGATTTTTATAGCTTATGCATACACCTTTTTCAATAATTATCGTTGAAATATTTTTTCAATTTCTATTAAATTATCATATTTTCTCAATATGATAGGTACACACATAACATGCTGTGGTACAGTTTTCCCTTCTTCAACCTACGAAGTACCTACCTATACATCCGTCCATAACTTAGAGCCTACTTACCCATCTATTTACATATTTTATGGGGGTACTCAAAATAAACACCCTTTTCGATGGAAGCATAAAGACACGGAAAGATTTAGTTGTTTGGTCTTCACCCTTTTTAACATTTACAAAACTTACTAAGAAACTATGCATGTTATCTCTCCAACTAAGAATTTGAGGGATGAAAAGTGTCTACTTTTACGCATAAATATAAACCAACCACTATATACATATCGCTCTTCCGTCGATTTGTAAGGGCAGCAGTGAACTTAATATTATAAAAACATCCGTATTTAATAGAAGAAGTATGACGAAGTTAGGGGGTATGAAATAAAATATAGTTATGAGGGATGGCGAATTTTTTATATTCCTCTTCATTGGCTTGATTTATTGAATGTTTACAGTATAGCAGATTAGTAAATTTGTTCAAATAATTAAAAATGATAACATTGCGTGGAAACTTACGTCATGACGGTATTTTATATTTCTTCGTTGTTTTTGATTTCTAAAGGAATTATGTTCATTGCATACATACAAATTTCAGTTATTATTTTTTTTACTTTTAATCTTATGTGTATTTTTATCTGTAGTAGTTATTTATAGTATATATTTATAATAATCTTTCAGGATCGATTTCCTTGGAAATTATTAGATGTAGGAACTAGAAAATGACACTTTTTTAGAATATTTTGAAACCTTAAAATATTTTTATAATACTTTTAGAGGAAGCAAGTTTAATACTCAATCTTTTGGTCCTGTTAATCATATGCGGTATTATTAGCAAGGGTAAGATATAAAGATTTTTTTCAGAACCTTTAACAGCATATCCTTGGAGATATTCAACAAGATGGGAAAAATTAATCGTCCCGGCCCTATTTCCGAAACTAATGAACCAAAAATCACAAAAATTTGTGGTTGACACAAATAATTACGCTTTTATATTCTCATTATATTAATTTGTGAGGAAAGTGAATACGTAAGTGCGAAAACATATTAGCAATATTTGTAATTTGAAATCTCTAACATTTCATTACACATATTCAGTATCATCTTCATATTTGGAAATATATTTGAAAACTATCTTTTGCAAATATTATCTAAATAAACACAATTAAATTTTATTTCTGTGCTTAAATAAAGCACAAAATATATTATTTAAAACAAAAAATATCTCGTTAAGTTTATTTAGTTACTCTTTATAAGAAATGCATAATTTCATCAAAATAGTTCAAGTAGTCGGAATGTTTGTAGCGGTAGTCGCAGATAAATGTGCAAATATAAAACAAATGGCAACATTGCACTTACCATAATACATATGTTTCATTTATACATATACTTCATAAAATGTTAAGCAAAAAGAAAAAAATGCCCTAATTTTCTTTTATTTATTTTCATCATTTACGTAATATATTTTGTACGATACATTCAACTAATTTAATGTTAGGAAAACCATTTTCAGGCTTACGCCGTGAAACAAAAAAACAAAAAACTTTCATAAGGGAAACTTCATATCAGTTTGTTCATTCATTCACCCTTATATTATAGCATTACACTTGTTTCGTTGAAGAATCGTTTACTTGATTCTGATGAAATTTACAAAAATGCGTTCTTGAATTAAAACAAAATATACGCCATTGCGCCGGTGACATATCTCTATTCCGTTGAACTGGTAACAACAATATTTGGGAATAATGCAATATTTTTAAAACTAAAAATTTACATTCATGCTACATTAAATTAACTAAGACTACCACATACTAGAATTGCGTAATATTTTTAATTCACCACAAATGATAAATTGACAAAAGTAAGTTTATGCAAATGCTTAGTATAAAAAACAAAACGTGTCCCAGGGAACGAAATTCTAGAACTAACATATTTTCTGTTTTGTAACTAATATTATCAAAATATTTCCTCACTTGGCGCTTCTACTCATTTGATGAATACTGAATGTCATTAAAAAGTTTTGACGAGTGAACACTGATATTTAAAATAATAGCAATAGGATATAAATGCTACTTAAACCAATTCCTGTTCAATTTACAACGAAATTGTAACGCCATGCTAAGTCAAATGCTGCACCATGAAGAAGTTAACATCTCAGAATTTATACATTATGGTTTAATTTATTCAAATCAGTATCCATTCTTATGTCTAATCGAGCTTTACACGACATTAGTAAACAAGAAAAAATAGTTTTACACAATGAAACGATGCCAAAAATTGTGGCACCTTTGACTTGTTGAGTAACACAGCTGGTGTACGCGCGTGCGTGCATGCGTGAGAGCATGCGTACGGGCGTGCGTGTGTGCGTATGAGTGAGTGAGTGCGTGCATGCGTGGGTGCGTGCGTGAGTGCACGCTTTCGTGCGTGCGTTCTAATAGACAATTTGGAAAAATAATAACTACAACGTTTTATCTATTTATAAATTGAAAAAATCGTTTATAACTTGTCAGTATACAAGTGATTTTCTTGTAGTAAAACACCAATATGTAAAATCTACAGCAATTGTTTAGAATGTTATCAAAGATTTAACATAAAGGTGAAAAAAATAAATTTAAATTGTTCCTGTGATCTTTTACCATATCAAGGTATAATGTCGTGATGTTATGGTCTCTTATGACAAATGTCCGTTCTTATTTGAACAAAAAACCTATAAACCAATGATGAAATCATATTAGAGCATATAAACTCGGAGAAACTAATAAATGATGATAATAATTCAATCTTATCATTTTTAGACAGTCCCTATACAGAGGCAATACGAATGTGAAAGAAAATACGCAACACGATAACAAAATACAAGTCTATAAAGACAAAGGCAGGTAGCCATAGATTACCTTGCATCTCGCATTCTCGGACATGGTCTTCGGAATTGAATCTCGGTTAATTGTCACGACACCGATTCCAAAAGATATTCCCTTTATCCCCGTTTCGGCGCTGCCTATCATTGTTTGCAGAACTTACGCTAATAATTTTACTGCGACGATTTGAATTAGAATTTTTAAATAAAGTCAGCAAAATTGAAGCAAATTTTGTTAATTAAATGATAGGTTTATAATAATCCAGTGGTTATAATTAGGGCAGTACACAATTTTTTGTCTATATAGGCGACTAATTGTTAATTTTACATTAAAAGAAAAGAAAGAAATAAGTATATTTTCTAATTTCTCTCCAATATTCTGGCAAAACTGAAATCTTTAAATTTGCTAATTAAACATTTTCCTATCACATTTTTAACAATTAAACGAGTAAATTAAGAGACAATTTGAAATGGTATAAAATTAGTGTGTATAAAAAGAATTACACAGCGTAATATGAAGAAAATTGTACTAAAAACATCAAGGTGTTCTATTACTTCCTTGACAAAAAATGCAATATCAAGTATTACATGAAGCATTCTGCTTTTATTTCTTTATAAATAATGTTAAATATTTTTCGTGTTCAGAAAAAATGTGCAAGTTTCGATATCTTGAGACACGTCAATACAATATACACGTTATACCAGTTATTCACAGGTTTTAGTACAACACTTGCGAATAATAAAATATGTCTACAACAAGTTCTTCAAAAATTTATTCAACGACGAATAGATACGACTAAGCAACAAATATTCAAACATAATGTCGCGGTATAATTATGCAATAAGGTCTACTATTAATAACTTTTGTCTTATTCTGTTACGCAAACGAAAAATATGTCTAATTTAACAAACATTTGTTGTTTTTAATTTCTTGACTGCTTAGATGACAAACAGAAATCTTCACTTTGACATTAAAATAGTTCAGGAAACTCTAAAAGAAATATGATATGGTGTAATCAATTTATTGTATGCGTAAAAACATTTCTTTATATTTCTTAGAGTTTATTTTACAAAAATTAATAAATAAAGAATACTTCATTTATTAAACTTACTATGCTTACCTTCAATAATTAAGAGCTTCTATCCATACTTTGTCTTCTTCTTCGTCGCATCTTCTTTACTTAAAGTCGTGCCCCTCTTGATGTCTTTTTTTATAGTAGCTAACCAGCTGCTTCCTTGCTATCCTGTATTCTGCTCGTTTCATGACGGTAGTAATAGGTATTATAGGTATATATAGGTATTATAGGTAATAGGTATATATATATATCATAGACTAGGAATTCAATCACTAGGTATTTTCTTCTCTATTTTTCCTACAACAATGAGTGTATCTAGGTTATCTAGTTGTCTATAATCTCCACGACGATGCAACTGAGAACTCGTTGGTAGCATATGATTGATAGTTTGGTGTTAATTCGGAGTTGGGTCTAACGGGCCACAAGTACAGACTCTCAAGTCCAAAATATGCATAATTTAATTCGTCATATTCGTAACGAATACCAATATCATATTTGAATGCGAATGTCAGCGTGATTGGCAGATAAAACAAGCTTTCCATAAAAAAAATTAATTATCTAAGATCAAAGGTTTATTCAGGAATCAGTTTCATACCTTACTTTAATCTGAATAATAAATAATTTACTAACTATTGAGGAATAATATTACATTCAAAATGTTTGATGAAAAATTTATGATAAATATTTACGAAATTACGTACGAAATTACTACAAATCAGAGTAGGTTAGTTCTCGGCGGTCAGCTTCATTGACATTTAACTTTCTATAACATAAATTATATTAATATAATAATAGCTCTTTTATATTATTAAATACAATTACATACAGTTGTTCATATTCAATTGTTCATATTATATGGAATCAAATTATATTTGGTAAATAAACATTCAATGGTTTTTCCACCCTGTTTATTTGAAATTTCCCTTCTCTAAATTAAAGGCAAAAACAAATATAGCATTACATAGTGCATTCTATTATTTAACGTTAAATTATAAGAAAAGAAGCATATTGTTAATTCAGTTATTCTTTTTTTTTAATCTGCAAATTGTATATTATATGGTTTAAGCTCTTGAATTCACACAATCTAATATATTACATATTTCATTTTTTACGTCATGCTTTTCATTCTAAGTTTATTTTATGAATTGTGTCAGACTATTATATTGGATACTAAAATGTTGTTTCATTGTTGTTGTCCGCACTTACAATAGCACTGAATATTGCTGAAAATGGCACAGTTAATAAGAAGGGGGGTGTATGTGGAATTATGCATAAGGGATATTAAGGGATGCTACCATTTCATTGAATTCATTTTGCCAAATTTGTATGTGGCTCTAGCTTTCGTTTACCACTTAACTTAATATCTGATAAGAGTAATCAGCGGTATTAAATGGATAAGGAAAAACATAACTCTTGAAAAACTCAGTTTAAAATATATCTGAGACGTGGTGAGATAAGCCATTTAAATAAATAAAATTTATATGGGAATATGCGCAATGATATATGATGTATAGGAATAGTATCGGAAAAGCTTTCAGATCAACCAATTAAAAATATAATTTAAATATATAAATGAGGTCATGCGTAAAGATAAGTTACTTGCAAAAATGTATATCAGAATAGTGGAACCTCCAAAATTTTTGTGGCATATAAATTATGGTAAGATAAGGCATAAAAATAATGGATATAGAAGAGCATGTATAAGGATGTTACGTGTAAAAATTTCAAAATTTATATTTCTATGTTTTTAATGTCTTTAAATGAAATATATTAAAGAAGTGGAATCTTCAAATTCTACATTCCTCTCCTATAAAATATGATAAGGCAAATAAGATATAAAAATGGAAAGGTGTTTACGAGAGCATGCATAAGGGTAATTAACGTGTAAGAAATAGATAACTGTAGTAGAATCTTTAAATTTCACATTGCTATTTTTTCGAGTGTCTAAAAAAATATATATCTATAAAAGATACTTAAAATTTCATTATTTTGACATTTGCCGATTTTTGTGAAGTCATACAATTTTCTTTAACAGAAGACGTAGAGAGTGAAGATTGTCGAATAAAGGTTTGAGAGTTGTTAAGAATACTACAACATTGGCTCTATAAAAGATCTTATTATTTTTATGGTTCACGAGATTCGTTTCTTCTTTTAACATGACGAGTCTTTGATGATATATTATATTGTTTCTGCATAAAAACGGAATTTAAAATCGAAATAATCTCAGTTATCAAATTTTAAACTAAATATCTCTAGTATATACGTTTGATTTGATAATTAATATGAAAAGTTAAAAATGTTTAAAACAAATTATGCATGCGTATATAACAGCTTTGCAGAAAATAGCTTTAAATTGTTTTATTTACCTTGCTAAGGTTACTCGAAATGATTTTTTTATTAAACGAAAAAAAAATTAAAGCAAATTTAAAGCTGTGTCATAGCACGCGATTTTCAATGGTTATCCCTGAGCAAAAAGGCCAGTGTGGTTAAACAGTCAGCGTGGCTGCTCTTTGTTTCTTTTCATCGCACATTTTGTTCTTCAATTGTTCAGTATCCAGTACAAATTTTGTATTGATATAAAAAAGTAATTTAGATTTATAGAATGAAAACAAGTTCGCTGTCAAAATGATGTTTTAAATTGCACAATAAATAATAGGAACGCAGGATTTTGTTTACATTTTGCTATTGTTTCACTCTTTATTTGTCGGTTAAATGCGTTATTCAAAACCCAAAACGTTTCAAAATAAAATAAATTAGAACACAAAAGTATTTTAACAGCCATTACTCATTTGAATGTAAAATTCCCGTTTATATTTAGATAGTTTATTTTCGTTTATTGAGTTCGTGAAGTAATAACAAATCAATTATTTTCTTGATGTCGTTTACCCGATAAAACTCAAAGCTATAAAATATTTTATTTTTACATAAAATGTTACTAAAAGATGTTTAACCATTTATTACCCAGCAGTGCCGTTTGGCATCACAGAGTAGATTTTTAAATTATAGCGCTTTTCTACGCAACTGTTCATCTTGATGGAATTTTGATACGACAAATTGTCCTTCTAGATGTGCTTCTTTTGATTGAGTGTGACGGCAACCAATGTTACATTTTGATACAAAATAGTGTCCAATGTGAATGACCAAAAAAGGTGGAAAAAAAATTAATTCCACTTTAAAGTAATTGTTTTTAACGTTGATAATTAATCCAAAATGGTCTTGTTTTTATGTTTATTTTAATTAAATAATAATTTAGAACGATAAAAAGATGTGTTCCTTTTTGTTATATTTATTATATGCGGGAATATTTACCGCTGATGCCGTATGGCACCTGTGAATCGAAACCGAGTCTTTTTAAATTATACGTACCATAATAATTTTACGGTATTATGTAATACTTTATCGTGTATCAATTAATTTATTTATATATTTTTCTAAATAAATAATATATTATATCTTTCGCAGCCGTCTTCTGCAGAAATTGCTTGTGCTAATAACTAAAAATTTTTAACAATAAGGAAACATATTAACTCCTCACACATCGCCCTAACTAAAACTCAAATATGTTATTAAAAAATTTGGTCAATGTTGTTTAAAGTAGTTTGTTATATGGGCCTCAAAAAAATGTTTTCTCGTAATTTAAAAGTTTTATATCTTCAGAGGTATTCTAAGAAATATACATAAGGCACAAGTAGTTTAAAGTGACTTTATTAAATTTAGCATTAAAGACTTGCAAACTCAAAATTAATGATTACCATAATCAAAAGTAAAATAATATCAGTATTATACTTTGAAAGACCATATGCAATAGATACAATAATATCTTATGTGACATATAATTGTTCTATTAAAAATACAAAATCGTATCCAATACTCCATTTTCACCGTCTTAATTTCCAATCTAATTTCAGATTATTGAATCCTTGCGTGGGCGGTTCGCTGACGTTTGCTAAATCAGGGCCTAACAAACGTTTGATAAAATCAGGGCCTAACTGGTTTGGTTGGGCAAATGGTGACAAGATTAGTAGAAATTTTTAAAATATTATTTTAAAAGATTAATAAGGTAGCAGACGTGGGATATAAAATAAAAGTAATGAATTTAATATAACACCGTGTTGAGAGAAATTTTATATACCCAATTAAGATTTTCATATCGCATATGCTTAAAATATTAATATCGGCCAATTTGTCTTCTTCGTTACTAGAAGTTTAAATGTTTCATTTCTACACTCTAAAAACAAATGTTAGCTTTGGACCAACATTAAATAAAATTTGTCTTTGCTTCATGCCTTTATGGGTGAATCTTTTAATATTTTTATTCTTGATTTCTCGATCCTAGTCGGCGATGTCCTCATCTAGAAATCACAATGCGAGAGATCCACAGCAATGGCACACAATGGGTTTTCACGTGATTGAATTTTTTTTTCAAGTCATCTCAAAATTTCCGTTTTATCTATTTCATAAATTTTGAAAAATGCAATTATTAGATGTTTATTAATTTAAACAAACAAATTTTGAAATATTGGTGCTGTCATTCTGGGGTAAAAAAGGCATTGAGAGCTTTTAAAACTGAGTATCTGTCTCCGAACTTGGAATCATTGTGCACGTAAGCTACGTCAAAGCAAAATACATAACCGAAATGAAGTTTTTAATGCTTTTTATATCATTGTCGTTTGTGCATTCCTTATAAATAATTTTATGGGATTTATTGATGTTCTTCGAAAACAGTATAATAATGGTTTGCAATTTCTTGGTATGCAAACCATTATTTCAATATTTTCGGAGAACATCAATAATTTAACAAAAAATATATTGAGAATTTTGGATGAAAAGAGATCTTTGAATTAATACATAATGATTCAAGAAATTGTTTGTGACAGGCCAAATTATCCCTTTTAGTATTGACGTCATACTTTCTGCATTTGTTTTATGATAGTTTTGAAGTAACCTTCCAGTACCACGAAACTTGTGTCATAAATTTTTTACCGTATTTCTTACCGCAAAAATTATACCGACTTGCTTGCTGCACTTTAGAAGAATAAAAATAGTCATTTAATGTTATTATATCTCCATTAGAACTAAAGATATATATAATTCAAAAATATTGCTTAAAATATTAAAGAAATTATTTAAATTAGCCGATTTTAGGCGGAAAGTCTCAAAAGATGCACCTGTATAAAGAAGATAACTCCATATAATATATAAGAAGATAACTTCATATATATAAGTGAACTCCATATAATATAAAAGAGGTTATTTTCAGCTTTAAAGGAACTTAACGGATGCAATTAATTTACCGGTAGTAATTTAAAGGTGTAATAGTTTCATATAAATATATCATTAAAGTGAAATATTTCAATAAGTTATTTGTAACTTTAAAGGGTTTCACAGATACAAGTAGTTTACTAATATTAACATAAAGTTGTAATATTTTGGAATAAATATATCATTAAACTGAAATATTTAAAGAAATTATTTGTAAATTTAAAGGGCTTCACAGATGCAAGTAATTCACTGGTAGTAATATAAATGTGTTTTGATTTGTTATAAATAAATAAATAAAAGAATTTAAAGAAATTATTTTTAGCTTTGAAGTGCTTCACCGTTGCAAATAATTGTCTAATGGTTATACAAAAGTGTACCAGTTTGGTAAAGTTTATGTATGAGTTTCGGTGCAGTTGACTTTTTTAAAGAGTAATTTTAAATATGTTTAAGGTTTATAATTTATATGAAATTTAATTATGCAAATATTTAGCTCATTTTCTAGATAGAATTAAAATTAAATTTGAAGTTGTTACGATAACCTATTTTGATGAGAAGTTATAAAAAATTAAACATTCTTACTTATGCGTATTAGAACATATTCCTGTCCTCGTATTGGAACATGCGGGCAGCCATCAGATTTGGGGCGTATATACCGTAATCTGTGCGAGGACCAAGTATTTGCATAAAACGGATGTACTATCTGTTACAAAATACGCTTTCTCTTCATCTGGAATTTTACAAGAGAAAAGGAAATAAAGTAAATATGAATGTACCCAGGCTATCGCGTTCATGGTCTAAATTTGTTTTTAGGATAGAATGAAACAAGAAACTTTTCACGTAACAGACTCATATTCGTAACATGTCATATTCGCAACGTCATATTCGTAACATGTCTCCTGGGCAAGCTAGTATTATATATACTCGTGCTTGCTTCATATTAGGTGGTCTCTACTCTGTCCAAATTCCATTGTACACAGACGTTTGGTGAGTACGTGTTCATTCACAGTATTTGAATACCCATGATAAAAGATTTTATAACGATGGATCAATTACCGTTAGAATATATTTTTGTAACTTTTTAATTAGCCTCATTCAGATAAGTTAAAGACTAACATATGAGAAATCCCGGGTCACAACAACCAAAAAATACAATAATTTTTGGCGAGTGTTTATCTTGTGTACTACCGACAAAATAACCAATAAAAAAGTATGCTTGCAGCGTCAGATCTAGAATTTTGTAAGAGATATACGTACTTATTATTTTAACATACTCATAAGAGGGTAAAATGGTACGAAAACTACTGACAGCACACACCTCTAACTACAGTATAACAAAAACCCTGTCGTATATTTCCGAGGAAATTTAAGTTACTAATTTTAGAACTGTCTTCAATAAACTAATATATTTATTAGTTATAGTTATTAGTTATATTAATTACTACTACTATGACTTAGCAGTAATTAGTTATATTACTAGGAAATGTTTTCCAACACATGATTCATTGAATATCCCTCGTGATACATAATATTTCTTTTTTGATGGAGTAACATTTTTGGCATTGATTTGCCCAATTCCTTTTGACTATATAATTGGCGTTTATCCTAATCTAGTCATAATCTGCTTTTCATGCCGAGTTAAATATCTGCCGAAAATATAAAAAGTGTTTACATATGTCTGCATAACAGTTTCATCGATCCCAACGTAAATCAAGAACGTAGTAATACAAGCAGAAATAGTCCTTTTTGCAACTAAACATAAGACAAAAATAGATGTTGTCTTTAATATTTAATAAAATTATTATTGTGTATTTAAATGTTATGTGTAAAGAGAGTAAAATTGATAAAAATCTCTGTATCTGCTTTAACTTAGTTATTTCTCTAATATATAAATGCTGATATAATATAACCTAATGCAAATTGAAGTACAACCTCGCTATTAAATAACTACGTTATATCTAAATGAAATGAAAATAACTCACTGATCAAATTTGGACAATTGATATTGGAATTAGTCCTTACAAACGTTGGTACATATAAACAACATCCGAATTTGCTTATATTAGACAGGTTTGTTTTTAAGAACCATACTTTGTTTACTCTCCACAAGGTTTTCATAAAATGTTGTCGTTTCTATATATACATACATAGACAGGTTGGTTTTTAAGAACCATATACGTTTAACGTATACACGTATTTTTTATATTTAAGCACCTTATCAAGTGCTTGTGGTACTTTATAACTTCAAATGAAAAATTAATAGCAATAAAAGTGTTGACGCGAAGGCCTTACGATAAGTCCGTAGTTATTCATATAATAAAATTAAAACAGAGTGAATTCTGTAGATGGAAAATATTTCAAAAAAGGAGGCAAGGTAAGAAATTATATTAGATGCCAGAAAACCTGTATTTAGAATGTTTGTCTGTCTGTTAATTAATTGGCCAATCAAGTAAAATTTACTGGTCGGATTTTGATGAAATATTGTTTTGTAATACTTTTTATCCAAGAGCAATATATAGGAGAAAAAAAATCCTGATAACCTTCCTTATTATCAAAATTTACCGGAGCGAATTCGTAGGCTCGGCTAGTTTATTATATTTGCAGATTTACAATGGATTATGTCAAATTCCGTAAATCTCAGGAACACTCTCCCCCTGTTCAATTTGAATCTATATCATATCGGCGGGACAATCGGACAATCTATACAGGCAGATGATTTTATTATAAAAGTTTCATGAAGTTTATTTTTTATTTTTTGAAAACCTTTCCAGATGATCAGCTGTATTAAATGCATAAACAATTAAAGAAAATGGGATCCACATTTTCTTTCATATTATTCTCGGTAAATATAATACATAGAAGTGTATAATATTGTAATATATTTAAGAAAATATTTCATGTAAACGGCGATAATTCGAAATACCATAATTCTTTTGAGACACTGACGATATATTTGCGCATGTGAAATATAACCAGCAATATATTTACAAGGTAAGAAATATATTAAAATTTATGAAGTGTTTCATAGCAATACAGTATACACTTCAATGGTACAAAATACACTTCAAGTGTCCCTCGTACTTTGAGTCCTAATTTTTTGTAAATCTAGAATCTGCCGACACAAATGAATTTTTATCATGCCGCCCCTAAATACTCTACGTGTATATTACATTAAAGAAATGTTAAATGCAATGGCGCGATGAGGGATGCTTTAAATTTATGCTGATATAAAAAATGAAGTACATCTAAAAATATATTCATATGCTATGCCTGCAACTTCGATCTCAAATGCATTTGTAAGAAATATTATTTAGTTAGCTTCAAAAATTAATACACGTAACGCTATTTGATACAGTAATTATAATAGTAAACTTTTTATATATGTACACTTTATATTAAAAAGTCAAATTACTATATTTCCTTCAATCATGTCAGTATATTATATGTTACCCTAGAAAACAAACCAGTGAAACTCCATATCAATAAATTTAACTGCTATTGCGTGAAGCATAATAAAATAAACGGGCTCGTAAGGAAACAAAAAAATATTACGAAAGTCGTAATGTTGTGTTCTATTACTTTTGCTGTATTAACTTTCATTATTTTTTCTTAAATACCGTCAATTCTACATGTACAGTATGTAACACTCAAATTTATGCAGACCATTACTAAACCTATCAAAAAAATTAATTACAAATACGTATTACAATTTTAAAGGATAAAAGTGAGCTTACAATGTAGAAAATCTTTCGCATATAAATTATATGCGGAAGACGATCAAAAACAATATTTTCCTTCGTGTATATCTCTTATGAAGCAACTACCCTCCCCGCATTACTCCACACTTCAAAAAGTATATCGGGGTGAAAAACTTCATTGCGCAGTTTAAAATTCACGTATTAATGTACATAGGACACTATACTTTTATATAAATACTACCCGTCTGAGGCGCGAGCCAGGAATTTCTCCATTGTTGTAGTACTAATGCAAAATAAATTGATTTTTTAAAATAATATATTCTCGTACCTTCTGAGGGAGTAAATTAATTGCGATGAAATAAAATTTAATATCACTTCAAGTTAAGACCTACGTCCTTCGAAAAACTTTAAATGAATTGAACCATTAATTTTCACGTGATGATTATTTAAATAAACAGACAAAAATTTCAAAAAATAAAATAGTTGTTGATACTACAGCAATCACTCACAGCCAATCATAACACCAGTTTAACCCCCTCGACGAATGGTCGGGAATCGAACCCGGGTTCCCACGGTGCACCACGCCGTCAAAGGCCATATATCTTGTGATTAACCCAAAATACCACGGTGACGATATGTTTTTTATTACGTGCTATCCAATAATTTTTTCATAAACAATGTACAGATAGACAAATACTCCAGTTTTATTACAGGTACAGATAATATTTTTATTAAAATGCTAGCTATAACTTGGTTAATTTATTGATGTAAGTACAAATTTGTATCGCATCAATTGCTTTCTTGCTGTATCTTTATAAAAAAACAACTATTGCTTTTCTAGATTATAAAATATATTAGCGTTAAATTTATTCCTTCAGAACCGAAAAAACATTAAACCCTTAAATCAGTATCTTGACTTCATATGTATCCCAGTAACTTTGAAAATGGTAGTAGTAAAACCAAATTTACTAAAATCAAAACAATTTGTTATCTAAATGTTGCATTGAATTGAAATGATGTGTCAAGTGACCATTTCAAAAATGTATCTTTATATTATTAAATATTATTCTTTAGAGAATATTCACTTGTTTAATAAAGAGTCAACGTTCTCTTAAAAATATCCGAAATGTTTTTTAAAATTTGGTGAAGAGCTGTAAATGTTGTTTTCTTATATTTTATTCTGCGAATACTTTATAACTATAAGTTCTAAGAAATAAAATTCATAATTTAAATGCACGTTCAATAATTACGTTTTGATAAATTATATTGGAATTATTTTTATTTTTTTTTAATTTTACGCGACGCGCCCACAATCTGTTCTTTTTATAAAAAAAATATCAAAAACGAGTGCTTCCTAACTGTAATTTTAAGTGAAATTTTCCGTAAAACGTATTACGTCATGACAAAGCATATCACTCTAAATAAAAATGTTGCCTCTGAATGTAAAAATACAGAAACAAGAGATCCACATACATATAGAAAATTTTCCCCACATCTTATTAATATTTTTGTAAAGTACTTTGGATAATCAAATTACAATGAGCTAAAAATAGTTTCCCATTATGGATAAGGTATTTGCGAAACCCACGTCTTTATATGTTATATATATATATATATATATATATATATATATATATATACACACACACACACACACATATATATATATATACATATATATATATATATATATATATATATATATGTCTTGCATAATAATAACAAAACCAAAAAAGCATCTTATTTAACCCTCCAATGTTCATCACATTGGAGGGTTAAATAACACCTATAAAATATTACATAATCAAAAATTAAATTGATTCTTTCCCATGGTAACATTAATAAAACCTTCTCTTATTGAAGAGTAATTTCAGTAACTGGCTAAGTGCGTATCGGAACATGTGCAAAGTAGATCTCAGTAGTTATTTTACCGAAAATTATTGATGCAAGTTAATTGAAATACATTTAATTGGAAAACTTTAATCAAATGCTAGTGTTTTTATTCGACTTCAATACAGGAAGTTTACAATTCGACTGTACTTCTACTGGTTTATGATAACTCACATCTCCGATATTTCTTCACCAATTTATATTAATCTGAAAGTGTATATGAAAACTTGGCTATATTCTGACAGTGGAAATTGAAAATATACCATAAAATTCCTCAACTTTGAATAGCGCAGAGGCTGTGATCGAGTGTGGATGATATAAATCCAACCAATATGGATGATCCTTACCTTATTCGTAAAAGTTTTCTCCCTTATCGATCCGTGAAAATTTGCTTAAAATCTGACCATGGAAATTAGAATTGTAATACAAAATTCCTCGACACTGAACAGATCCGTTGAGTTAATGTCTGCTTAAATTGTAAAACTTGTGTTTAAATGAGTGTTGTGAATTTCAAACAGAGGCCCTATTATTGAACTCTGTGTTTCAACTCCGTAGACTCAAGGATTTGCTCTGTTTAAATTAGTTTTATGGATTGGTCTTTTAAATATTGTCAGAAAAATCACGATATTATAACAAATCGGTTAGCAGTTCACCTCAGAAATGGAAGGTGCTTTACTTTCCATCGGATTCCTTAACAAATAAAAACACAAGAATCTTAATTGTCTTTTAATAATATAGTTCTAACTATATTCTAATATAAAATCTCCAATATTTTGATAATACTACGAGTAACATGAATCCACCTTTCCAACTTCAGGGTACTATAAGGGAACCGGGAGGTGGTAACACAAACTTTTCATTGATGAGGAGTAAACTCATCGAGTTGGCACTCATTTCAATTGTCTTAATGAACTCAGGATAATAATGAAGTTAACAGATAGGAAAATAAATACATATACGTGTGCTTGTGCACGTACATATATGTATATATATATATATACATATATATATATATATATATATATATATATATATATATATAAATTTACTTAAGTGAATAAAGTGTTGAAATGTTCGTTCCTACTTACATCAATAAGATACTATTGATAATGAATTTATTGTAAGTTCGTGACATTCTGTGTAAGATGGGAAATTTTATATGATAAAAATGGAAAAATATTTTTCTTAAAAATAATAAGAAAAAAAAAGTAATAACATTTATAAACAATTTAATAGAAATAGTTTGTAAACGTAAATATTTTACTGTTATTTGTATCTATGCATGTATGGCACTCCCGTAATCGGAGTTCTTTTTAAATTCGACATGTTCTTTGTCATTCTAAAAGCATTGTCCTAAATAATTAAACACTTGTATACAGTGCATTTTCCTAAATAAGTAGAATAGTTCAAGTAATATTTTCAGATATTTACAGTAAAATATCTAATCCCTGCTTTAATTAATTAGTTACATAAAATAAAATTCCATCCTCGTCCTTAACTTGGAAATAAGAATATGTGACCGTCCTGAACAAATACTTCTTTGTAAATATTGATCAAAGGAATTGTGTTCTTGTTCAGTTTCAGTTTCGCTATTTCGAACGAAAATTTTTAAAAACTAACATATGTATACCCTATTAAATATATAGAAGTAATATTGCACTATATATTCACTAAACGAGTTATAGACCCTATTGATTATCAAGAATTCCGGAATTTACTAGCGATGTATTCAAATGAACCTGTCAACTCTACAAAATTGCTATCTTAATAATATAAATTAAAATATGCATATAATAAAACTTCATAATCTGTGTATCTACATATTAAAATTTTTGCAAAAAATAATTAGAAAAATAAGTAATAGAATAAATTAAGACCATTTTTAATTTTTTTTCTGTTTATTTGTTTCTTGATCAATTAAATACAAATAATCAATTTCAAATGAAATATGAATGGTAAAAACATGGGTTCATTTGAAATAACACTTAGTTTTTATTTTACCGTAATCGGTTCAATAAATCAGATATATACATATATATATATATATATATATATATATATATATATATATATATATATATATAGATATGTATATATATATATATATATATATGTATATATATATGTATATATATATATATATATATATACATACATATATATATATTTATTTTATTCGTATTAACTAACGCAATCATTAGTACAATACAAACATAAAATGTGCGTAGCTACTGGACGCGTAAGTATTAAATAATTTTAACGGCGCCTCTACAAGTAAATAAGATTTCATAACACCTTGGATTAAGTCACTATTTTCTGTAAACATTTTTGTTTTAAATTACTATGTAGGATAAATGCCTACAACAGACACACTGAGTTTCTTAAGTGTTCGATTTTTCCTATTTTTTATGACACAATAAAATTGAAAAAAATTCCTAAAGTTTTTCTTTAATAATAAAATTAGATTTTCACCTTTTTTGAGATGATGTTCCAATCAGCTTTAAATTATTGGACCCAAAACGGGTATAACCAAAGGTGAGCTTGGAGTAATGCAAGCAGACGCATAAGGGCAGACGTTGTTGATTGCCTTGGGTATATAAAATTTCTCAACGTTCTTTGTGTTTATTATAAACTTTGCTTGCTTAGTTTATTGCAAAAACAGTTAAGTAGTTTCGATAAATTATTCACTGGTGGATTCTTAATTCTTTAATAAAAACATTATATATAGATATGACGTCTCCTTACAAAGTTCAATTAAATAAAAAAGAAATACTTTCTTAAATATAATAATTTATGATGTTACGTTATTTAATCTAACAGTTAATTTTATAACATTATATAAAATTTTATTCGAACAAAGTCGCTAGTTGACATAGTATAATTAAAAATTTAGATCACTCCATTCCAAAACAATAAATTATGTCTAGATTCATACAAAAATCGGCGATTTGTATCAAACTCTAATTTTGCTGCATGCTCACGTTTGCGTCCATTTGTATGTAGGGTACACGTACTTACGTTATAAAGTATAAATGCAGGAACTCATCAGCTACGGGACAATTTCGATTGTTAATATAAATTTTTGACGCTTTTTTATTTATTTCGTGTTTAGCCAGAATGTAAACTCTATGATAATTTGAGATAAAAAGTTTGTAGCAATTACTCCATAAATGTACTACATATTGTTTCAAGAAATATGCTTATTGTCACATAATAAGTTACTAAAAATAATGAGTATAAAGGAAGTCTCATTTTATTATTAAAGTAAAATCTTTAGGAATTTTTTTCAGTATTGTGTCATAAAAAATAGGTAAAACTGGATACCTAAGAACCTCAATAGCTGTTTGTTGCAGGCATTTTTCTTGGATAACATTCTCAGAGACATAAGAATTTAAAACTTAAATGCTTATGGAAAATAGTGGCTTAATCCAAGGTGTTATGAAAAATCTTTTAAATACAATTAAAACTCAAAGTACGAGGGTTCCGTAAATAATTAGGTATACATATAAGTGAATATTTAAAAAATACATGATATTTCTCTTAACTATTTATAAATATTGACATTACTTTTCATCGTATAAATATATTATCTTGTGATAATGTTTATATGTCTTTCACAATTTCCAAAAAAGGTTATGAGATTTAAAGTAATCCTTCTTGCAGTAAACCTAATACAACTTTTATTTTAAATTATGAAAAAAATTGTTGCATTAAAAATTTCCAAAACAAACTGCCCTAATACAACTAGTAAGTTTACAAAGATGGCATAATTTTTAAAAATTATTGCCATTTTTTAAGAGTTGTCCTGTAAGGTGAAGAGCCATGGTGCAAAATTTTGCAAGAGGAAGAAACGTTTTGTGTTTAAGAAAAATCAGGCTACTTCTCAGAAACCATACAAGAGACAACAAAATTTCATCCCCACTTAGTGCTTAATATTTTATACAATATACTAACTGAAAAATTTATTTACGCTATTATGGTTCCTGTATAGACTGACGAATATAATATATTAAACCGAAATATTTTTACATACATAATTTAGACTGAATGAGAAAAGAGAAACATGCATATTTAAAAACATAATTAGCCTTTTATATCGAGGTCTATGAATCATAAATATAAACCAAATTTTAATTACGGTTTGTAAAAACGTATTTTATATTATGTATATTACAAACTTGACATAAATGCAATATTGCGTTGCAAGATGTTTTACATTCATGACAAAAAGTATATAAATTACGTAGAAAAAAATAATCGACGCTGGACTTGCAAAGTGAAATCTCATAAATGACTTTTGTCTGATCCATTAAGGTAAATTAGAAAAGCTCTGTAATCCGATTACCTAAAACGAAATATACTCATAATTTTCCAAGAATATTTTACCAAAAAATACATTAACGAAAACGTAGGTTTCCGGTATCCGTGTCCCATAGATATTTTTGTATTTATAAAGTATGTGGGCGACTTGAATTTAAAGAGTTGCCTTTTATCAATTTCAAATACCTTTAACGACGGATTTCACTTTCACTTATGGTTAAGATGAGTGAGTTTTTATTAATTTCTTGGCGATTCCCATTATATTATACAAAATAACTAGAGATTTGCCCATGCTTTGCACGTTTACCTTTTACGGTTGATAAAGATAGCGTCTAAATTATTTTTATGCGTCATGTTAACTGTCTTTCCTCCAAATGATAGAACGACCCGTAAGAAAATTATTTACTGGTATTATTAAATTATTTAATTAACATTTTTTGATAAGTATTTTTTCTTGCATGAACATACAAGAAAAAATACTTGTGAAAAAATCTTAACCAAATAACTTTGATAATCAGTCAAAATAATTGTACCCTTTGTTTTAATTAACAAAATATAGTAATATTCTGCGACATAATATTCTTATGCCCGTATGCATCTAACATCATTAAAAAAAGTATTTCTACTTTTATTACGTTTGAAAACATTTTCGTTTCTCTCAAATGAATAATGTGAATCATTAAATGTAAAGTATTAATTTTGATTTATGAAAGCCATTAAAATGGTTATGATATATATTTTAAAAACAATTAATCAATTGACCTAAATATCATCACTTTTATCTCACGCAATTTTTAAATTAAAAGTAGTTTACTTGGCCTGTCTATAAACAAAAACTTTTCTTGTTAAGACCTACGATTCCTGCATACATATTTTCGGTGTACCTGTAATAGTTTGATGTTCGCTACAAAGCGCCGAGACCAGCGACTTGCTCTGATAACATTAATAACTATATCTCAAAAACTATACAACAAAATTACGAAGTGTGTTGTAATTTTGCTACTCTAAGCTATTATATTACAAAAGGTTTAGTGCGTCTTGCGTGTATTCCTAAAATACGAACAAACTTTCTTCTTTATTAAACTAGTAGGATTGTATTATTGATAAAATGAATTACTGAATTTATATTTCTTAGGAAAATAAGAAATACAATTTACGTGATTTATTATATTTGGCATCTTTCGAAAGTGTAATTGAAAAGGTGTGTAGAAGAAGTTTTAGTCACTTAGTGGTTTTATTTTATAGAAATACAATATATTTATCAAAGAAGCAAGGAATAAGATTCAAGAAAGAAGACAATTGGAGGACATGCTTTTTTTATAATCGGTGAAATATTTTTATTTATTTATACATATTGACATATCTATAAATATTGAAATAAAAGTATTTTACACAAAAATTTATTTCACGTCAATAAACTAATCATCGAATAAGAACCGCTCTGATTGGCATAAAATAATGAAAATACAATTACTGAGTTCGAACATTTGCGGTACAGTATCATTTCTGGAAATAAAAAAAATTGCGAATTACTGCTAAAATTACATATTTTTGGAATCTACGCCAAGTACCGTCTCTGCATACACCGTCTGATGCACCGTCTCTTTATTTTTCTTTCTCTCTTACGTATATACGCATCCACACACATACACATACATGAATACTACATTTCCCTTGGCACCGGCTCACGACAATCTGTAGTAGTATCAGTGTTTTGCAAAAATGTGAATGTTTTTATATGAAAGAAAATTTGACAGTATTTACTAGAATAAAGTTGTAAAAGTATTAGGAGATGAATACGAAAGGGATAGGTTATTTGGAGGTTGAATTTCATGACATATTGGAAAAAAGTCTAAGAAATTAGTTTAGAATATATTGATTTTATTCAGCGAGTTTGAAGTTATTTTTTTTTTATTTTAAATCGGAATCAGACATTAAATTATTGTCTGCAATTATATAAAAGGTGAAGAAAAAATTAGATTAACGATATATGATATCAACACACATTATATCTTACGAAAGAAACTAAATTTCAAAACATAAAATATAAGAACGACAAAATTTTTCAAATCTCCTTTCCTACATGGCATTAAGATTACAGACCGTAATTAAGGAAAACATGAAATGTTTTTTAAAACCTTTACTTATCAACGGTACGAGATTGTTTTATTATTCCAACCAGTCTCTTGAACAGCAGATGTTGGTGTGACATCTTTTGGTTATTTCGGTTCAGAACGGTTATTTTGTTATATGACTGTGATTTCTTCAATCGCTCTGTCATTGAGCGCGCACTATTCAAGTATTTACGTCATTATGTGGATGTTTGCTTCTAAAATTAAAAGAAAGATGAAAAATACATTCATGGATAATAACTTAAGAAACCAGTGAAATGAGAATACGACGTTTCTCTGTGCAAGTATAAAAATAATAATTGCGTATTTTTCCATCAAGACTTTATTCCATTTCAGTGTACTTAGTATTTTTAATAAAAAAATTAAATATGAATACAATATAAATGTATTAAATAACATGTCTTTCATGTATATAAGAAAAATGACATTATTATATTTCTTCAACTTAGTAGCGAAAATGGTGAAAATTGTGCATAAACACATTTGATAAATACCATAATTTCGATATTTGACATACGTGGTTAATAATAACGGATGAAAACATAGGGTTATAAGCTACCAATCATGTGTGTTCTAGACACATACATAGCACACTCGTACATGCCCGCTCGCACAAGCGCCCGTACGAACGCATACAGCCAAAAAATGGAAATGTATTTTTAATTGAAAACCTTCAAAATAGTATTTTTACAAACACTAAATAAATGACAGATCTCTAATTCATATTTTTCATTAAAATGACCATATTATGTTTATGTATATTAAGAATTATTCAGTTAATGCTTTAACATTTATATTACTAATTATTGCAGAATCATTTCTTTAATTTTTATGAAATTTTCACTCTTTTCCTACTTCAATATAATTAACACAAACCTAACATGCTTTGGTAAAATTATCATTCTCCGACCTAGAAGGTACCTTCTTATACGTTCTTAACTTAGAGCTTATTTACCCATCTGTTCACTTATTCTATAGCGTCAGCCAAAATTTACACCACGTCAGCAGAACAAAGTCCAAAGACACACAAAGATTTAGTTGTTTGGTTTTCATCCTTCTAACCTTTGCAAAACTAATTAAGAAACTATGCCTATTGTCTTTTCAGTTGAAACTTTAGAGCAAGAGAAGTGTCTACCTTTACGTATAAATTGAAATCATCCGATGTGTACACACGGTCCTTCTGTCGCTTCGTAAGTGTAGTAGTGAGACTGGTATAAAATAAACACCCAGTACAACGAATGTCGGGGGTCAGAAATAAAATATAGTTACGAGGGTTGAGGGACTTTTCATATCCGTCCTCAATGGCTTGATTTATTAACAGTGTATAATGTAGAAAATGATTAAAATTTTCCAAATAATTTTTAAATTTAAATTTAAATTTTTTTTGTTTTAATTTCTAAAGGGTTTTGTTTATTTTAAAGACTTCTAAAGTTTTACTTCGAAGGGATGTGTAGTTGTATCGATTGAGGCTTTTATTGACTCATTGAATATTATCCTTGTTTATAAGATTCAATTATTAATTTTTTTTATTGTTACTCTTAAAATAATTTATATTTTTATGTACAGTATTTATCTTTTCGTGTATATTGACACCATAAATTTATAGCATGACATGATATATAGATTTGACGTCTCCTTACAAAGCGCAATTAAATAAAAAAGAAATACTTTCTTAAATATTATGATTTATGATGTTACGTTATTTAATCTAATAGTTAATTTTATAACATTATATACAATTTCATTCGAACAAAGTCGCTAGTTGAGTAGTATAATTTAAAATTTAGATCACTCCATTCCAAAACAATAAATAATGTCTAGATTCATACAAAAATCGGTGATTTGTATCAAACTCTAGTTTTGCTGCATGCTCATGTTTGCGTCCATTTGTATGTAGGGTACACGTACTTACGTTATAAAGTATAAATGCAAGAACTCATCAGCTATGGGACAGTTTCGATTGTTAATATAAATTTTTGACGCTTTTTTATTTATTTTGTGTTTAGCCAGAATATAAACTCTATGATAATTTGAGATAAAAAGTTTGAAGCAAATATTCCATAAATTTACTACATATTATTTCAAGAAATATGCTTATTGTCACATGATAAGTTACTAAAAATACTGAGTATAAAGCAAGTCTCATTTTATTATTAAAGTAAAATCTTTAGGAATTTTTTTTAGTTTTATTGTGTCATAAAAAATAGGTAAAACTGGACACCTAAGGACCTCAGTAGCTGTTGTCAGATGCAGGCATTTTTCTTGGAGAACTTTCTCAGAGACATAAGAATTTAAAACTAAAATGCTTATGGAAAATAGTGGCTTGATCCAAGGTGTTATGAAAAATCATTTATATACAATTAAAACTCAAAGTACGAGGGTTCCGTAAATAATTAGGTATACATATAAGTGAATATTTAAATAATACATGATATTTCTCTTAACTATTTATAAATATTGACATTACTTTTTATCGTATAAATATATTATCTTGTGATAATATTTATATATCTTTCACAATTCCTCAAAAAGTTTATGAGATTTGAAGTGATCCTTCTGGCAGTAAACTTAATACAACTTTTATTTTAAATTATGAAAAAAATTGTTGCATTAAAATTTTTCAAAACAAACTGTCCTAATACAACTAGTAAGTTTACAAAGATGGCACAATTTTTAAAAATTATTTCCATTTTTGTCCTGTGAGGTGAAGACCCATGGTGCAAAATTTTGCAAGAGGAAGAAACGTTTTGTGTTTAACCTTCCTATACTCGCGCGTTGGTCTGTGAGACCGAGAAAACACATTTTTGTAAATATTTTTAAGCCGGTAAATCCTGTGAAGTCGAGTTCCTTGATAGCTGCCAGATTTGTGGCTAACTTCATTTTAGTGCACGCCGCGCGTTCGGGCGAAACGTACGTGTTGTAGCATTCGGCGCCAATCGGTCCATGAGACCGACGCGAGCATAGGTGCAACTTTTTGTGTAAGTGTTATATATTATATTTAATGTATTTGTATATTTTTTACAGACTTTGAATACTTTATAAAGTACGTATAGTAAAATGTATGTTGTTTTATATTATATTTTGACCAATTTATCATTCTTTTTTAGGTTATCTTTCATATCAAAATGGACGATGATCAAATCAGATTGTTGCTCGACGAATCTAGTTCTGGTTCTAATTATGAAGACGAAAATGACAGTGAGGTGGAAGACCACGTGGAGGTACAAGAAGAGACGTATACCACCGAGCAAAACGATGACAATGACGAGATATCTGAGGAAGAACGCAGTGAAAATTCCTGTGATTTTTACTTAGGAAAAGATGGACAGACACGGTGGAATAAATCTCCTGCCTCAAACCCAACCTTTTAGACCTTTTACTGTTTGCTGGAGTCAGAAGAAATGGTCGTCTAAATTCCAAGGATTTTTTCAAAACTGACGGGTCATCCCCGGAGATATTTCGATTGACTATGGGCTTTATCAGGTTCTCTCTATTGATGCGTTGTCTCAGATTTGACAATAAAGATACGCGAGAAGAGAGAATAAAACTGGATAAACTGGAACCTATTAGAGAGTTGTTCGATGAAGTTGTGGGAGTGTTCAAAAAATGTTACAGTGCGTCTCAGTATGTTACGATTGACGAAAAACTAGAAGCTTTTAGAGGACGTTGCAACTTTTGCCAGTACATTCCCTAAAACTCAACAAATATGGAGTAAAAATTTATGCATTGACAGATGCCAAAATGTTTTATACCCATACCATGGAAGTTTACGTTGGGAAACAACCACACGGTCCATATCAAGTTGATAACTACGCTTTGGTTTTGGTTTTGCGATTGAGTGAAAATATTCACAATACTGGGCGTAAGATAACATATGATAACTTCTTCACTAGTATTCCATTAATAGATAAGCTTGAGTCTCAACACAAATTGACAGTTATTGGGACGATTCGTAAAAACAAACGAGAATTGCCTAAACAATTCACGGATATACGAGGAAGAGCTGAAAAGTCCAGTTTATTCGGGCACCGACGCAATTGCAGTATTTTATCCTATGTACCGAAAAAAGGTAAAAATGTCCTTCTCGTATCCAACATGCACGATGATGCCCAGATCAATGAAGAAACAGGTAAACCGTAAATTATGGACTACAATAGAACCAAAGGTGGAGTTGATACCGTGGACATAATGTGTCAGACTTACAACGTTGCACGTGGGACAAATAGATGGACAATGGTGATATTTTACAGTTTGATGAATGTAACGGGTATAAATACGTTTATATTATACTTGCACGACAAGTTCCAAGAAAATTAGCCGTAGGATCTTTCTTGAAGCCTTAGCATACGATCTGATCAATCCGCAACTTAGACGACGGGCTCTCATGACATCCTTACCGAGAACCATAAGGAACAGGCTCGCCGAAATATATAAATCAGATGGACCCGAGTCTTTAGCAATATCTAACAATAATAAAGTTGGTCGTTGTAGATACTGATCATCAAAAAAAAACCGCAAAACACGTTACAACTGTGCCACCTGTAAAAAATACTTTTGTTCGGAACATGCTGTAACCTTATGCCCTGATTGTTATGGTGAGGCTCAAAACTAAACCAAACATAGTTAAGTATGTTCTTTAATATGTTTATTATTATTATTCAGAAGTTTATTTTGTTTTTAAAAAGAAGTTCAGATTTTAATTTTGTTTTCCTAGTACTTAAGAAAAAATCTCAAATTCGAAGACTGATTTGTGCTAGAGTATAAGTCAGTAAAATAATTAATAAATTAAGTATTATTCATATTTTTTTGTTTCATTACATCCTAAACTTTAAAATAATAGTAATAGTATTTGGGCTTCTTAGTAAAAAAAATATGTTGTAGGGGTAAAAACTATCGGTCTGCGATACCGTGCACGAGTATAGGTGTTACAAAAATTGGCGCAAGTATAGAAAGGTTAAGAAGAATCAGGCTGCTTCTCATAAACTACCCAAGAGACAGCAAAATTTCATCCCCTCTTAGTGCTGAATATTTTATACAATATACTAACTGAAAAAATTATTTACGCTAATATGGTTCCTGTAAAGACTGACGAATATAATATATTAAACCGAAATATTTTTACATACTTAATTTAGACTGAATGAGAAAAGAGAAACATGTATATTTAAAAACATAATTAGCCTTTTATATCGAATCGATGAATCATAAATATAAACTAAATTTTAATTACGGTTTGTAAAAACGTATTTTGTATTATGTATATTACAAACTTGACATAAATAAAATATTGCGTTACATGATGTTTTAAATTCAAGACAAAAAGTATATAAAGTACGTGGAAAAAAATAATCGACGCTGGACTTGCAAAGTGGAATCTCATAAATGACTTTTGTCTGATCCATTAAGGTAAATTAGAAAACCTCTGTAATCCGATTACCTAAAACGAAATATGCTCATAACTTTCCAAGAATATTTTACCAAAAAATACATCAATGAAAACGTAGGTTTCCAGTATCCGTGTCGCATAGATATTTTTGTATTTATAAAGTATGTGTGCGACTTGAATTTAAAGAGTTGCGTTTTATCAATTTCAAATACACAATTAAATGATACTACGTGATGTAGTATTATTTCTACTTTCTTTAATTTCTTTACCACGACCTAGGTTTTGTTGTATTACAACATCTTCAGGTGGGATTTTAGCAAAGATTGGTCTGAATCTTTGCTAATATCCCACCTGAAGATGTTGTAATGCAACCAAACCTAGGTCGTGGTAAAGAAATTAAAGAAAATAGAAATAATACTACATCACGTAGTTTCATTTAATTGTGAATAATGAATTTATACAAAATTAACGCCAAATATATTCAAAATTGCAAATACCTTTAACGACGGATTTCACTTTCACTTATGGTTAAGATGAGTGAGTTTTTATTAATTTCTTGGCGATTCCCATTATATTATACAAAATAATTAGTGATTTGGCCCTGCTTTGTACGTTTACCTTTTACGGTTGATAAAGGTAACGTCTAAATTATTTTTATGTGTCACGTTAACTGTTTTTCCTCCAAATGATAAAACGTCCCGTAAGAAAACTTATATAAGTATATAAGTATAAGTATTTTTTCTTGCATGAACATACAAAAAAAAATACTTATGAAAAAATCTTAATCAAATAACTTTAATAATTAATTACCATAATTGTACCCCTTGTTTTAATTAACAAAAAGTAGTAATATTCTGCGACATAATATCCTTATGCCAGTATTCATCTCACATCATTAAAATAAGTATTTCTACTTTTATTACGTTTGAAAACATTTTCGTTTCTCTCAAATTAATAATGTAAATCATTAAATGCAAAGGATTAATTTTGATTTATGAAAACGCTTAAAATGGTTATGATATATATTTTGACAACAATTAATCAATTGACCTAAATATCATTACTTTTATCTCACGCAATTTTTAAATTAAAAGTAGATTACTTGTCCTGTCTAACTTTCAAACAAAAACTTTCTAAACTTTTATTTAGACGTTGTTAAGACCTACGATTCCTCCATACATATTTTCGGTGTACCTGTAATAAAAGCGCCGAGACTAGCGACTTGCTCTGATAACATTAAGAACTATATCTCAAAAACTATACTACAAAATTACGAAGTTTATTGTAATTTTGCTACTCTAAGCTATCGTTTTACAAAAGTTTTAATATAGATAGGTTTAGTGCTTCTTGCGTGAATTCCTAAAATACAAACAAACTTTCTTCTTTATTATACTAGTGGGATAGTATTATTGATAAAATGAATTACTGAATTTATATTTCGTAGGAAAATAAGAAATACAATTTACGTGATTTATTATATTTGGCATTTTTCGAAAGTGTAATTGAAAAGGTGTGTAGAAGAAATTTTAGTCATTTAGTGGTTTTATTTTATAGAAATACAATATGTTTATCAAAGAAGCTAGGAACAAGATTCAGGAAAGAAGACAATTGGAGGACATGTTTTTTTTATAATCGGTGAAATATTTTTATTTATTCATACATATTGACATATCTATAAATATTGAAATGAAAGTATTTTAGGCAAAAATTTATTTGACGTCAATAAACTAACCATGGAATAAGAACCGCTCTGACTGGCATAAAATAATGAAAATACGATTACTGAGTTCGAACATTTGCGGTACAGTATCATTTCTGGATATAAAAAAAATTGAGAATTACTGCTAAAATTACAGATTTTTGGAATCTACGCCAAATACATGCACCGTCTCTTTATTTTTCTTTCTCTCTCACGTACATACGCATCCACACACATACACATACATGAATCACAACAATCTGTAGCAGTATCTATGTTTTGCAAAAATGTGAATGTTTTTATATGAGAAAAAATTTTACTTTCTAAGTATTAGGAGATGAATACGAAAGCGATAGGTTATTTGGAGGTTGAATTTCATGACATATTGGAAAAAAAGTCTAAGAAATTAGTTTAGAATATTTTGATTTTATTCAGCGAGTTTGAAGTTCTTTTTTTTAAATTTTAAATCGGGATTAGACATTAAATTATTGTCTGCAATTGTATAAAAGGTGAAAAAAAAATTCGATTAACGCTGTATGATATCAACACACATATATTATGAAAGAAACTAAATTTCAGAACATAAAATATAAGAACGACAAAATTTTTAAAATCCACTTTCCTACATGGCATTAGGATGACAGAACGTAATTAAGGAAAACATGAAATGTTTTTTAAAATCTTTACTTATCAACGGTACGAGAATGTTTTATTATTCCAACCCGTCTCTTGAATAGCAGATGTCAACTTGGTGTGACATCTTTTGGTTATTTCGGTTCGAAAGGGTTATTTTGTTATATGACTGTGATTTCTTCAATCACTCTGTCTTTGAGAGCGCACTATTCAAGTATTTACGTCATTACGTGGATGTTTGCTTCTAAAATTAAAAGAAAGAGGAAAAATACATTCATGGATAATATCTTAAGAAACCAGTGAAATGAGAATATGACGTTTCTCTGTGCAAATATAAAAATAATAATCGCGTGTTCTTCCATCAAGACTTTGTTCCATATCAGTGTACTTAGTATTTTTAATAAAAAAATTAAATATGAATACAATATAAATGTATTTAATAACACGTCTTTCATGTATATAAGAAAAATGACATTATTATATTTCTTCAACTTAGTAGCGAAAATGGTGAAAATTGTGCATAAACACATTTGATAAATACCGTAATTTCGATATTTGACACACGTGGTTAATAATAACGGATGAAAACGTAGGGTTAATAATTACCAATAATGTGTGTTCTACACACATACACATAGCACACTCGTACATGCACGCACGCACAAGCGCCCGCACGAATAAATGCAGCCAAAAAATGGAAATGTATTTTTAATTGAAAACCTTCAAAATAATATTTTTACAACCACTAAGCAAATGACAGATCTCTAATTCATATTTTTCTTTAAAATGACCATATTATGTTTATGTATGTTAGCAATTATTCAGTTAATGCTTGAACATTTATATTACTGATTATTGCAGAAACATTTCTTTAATTTTTATGCAATTTTCACTCCTTTCATACTTCAATATAATTAACACAAACCTAACATGCTTTGGTAAAATTATCATTCTCCTACCTAGAAGGTACCTTCTTATACGTTCTTAACTTAAAGCTTATTTACCCATCTTTTCACTTATTCTATAGCGTTAGCCAAAATTTACACCACGTCAGTAGAACAAAGTCCAAAGACACACAAAGATTTAGTTGTTTGGTTTTCATCCTTCTAACCTTTGCAAAACTAATTAAGAAACCATGCCTATTGTCTTTTCAGCTGAAACTTTAGGGCAAGAGAAGTGTCTACCTTTAAGTATAAATTGAAATCATCCAATGTACACACGGTCCTTCTGTCGCTTCGTAAGTGTAAGTGGAGGCTGGTATCAAATAAACACCCGTATTTTACAGAGACAGTACAACAAATGTCGGGGGTCAGAAATAAAATTTAGTTACGAGGGTTGGGGTACTTTTCATATCCGTCCTCAACGGCTTGATTTATTAACAGTGTAAAATGTAGCAGATGATTAAAATTTTGCAAATAATTTTTAAATATAAATTTAAAATTTTATTGTTTTGATTTCTGAAGGGTTTCGTTTATTTTAAAGACTTCTAAAGTTTTACTTCGAAGGGGTGTGTAGTTGTATCGATTGAGGCTTTTATTGACTCATTGAATATTATCCTTGTTTATAAAATTCAATTATTAATTTCTTTTATAGTTACTCTTAAAATAATTTATATTTTTATGTACAGTATTTGTCTTTTCGTGTATATTGACACCATAAAGTTATAGCCGAGTTTCTCAGAATCCATTTGACGCAGAAACTTGAAATTTTACAGACAACGGGCGCTTTTAAATATTTATACAATAATTGTAGAGCGGGATAATCGAAAATGGATATTTTTTATTTTATTCATCGTGCAAGATATAGTTTATAAGGGCTAGTTTTTAAAAACATGGGAATATTTTTTTTAAAAATATTAAATGTCATATCCTAAGGGAGTTGCAAAAATTGTTACCACCCCCATCCTTTCCGAAACTATTGAATTAATGATCAAGAAAGAACATGGCTGATAGAATTTGACTAGAACATTGCATAAAAACTGTTGCGATTATTCATAATTTCCTATTTTTGAGATATTTACCATATTTTCACGACTATAAGAGATGTGCTGGTCAATAGATTCACATAGTGAAAATATTAATTTTTTTAATTGTATAAAATTTATGATAGTACTGAATCCTCGTAGTTCGAGATCTGGATACTTAACAGGTTTTATTTTATTTATTTAAGTACATATGGCGAACTTATCGCTACGAAAGCGAGCTCTTACATCCAACTAGAACACCAGTCCAGCCTCACCTGACGAGAGGCCGGAAATCGAACGCGATCCTCTTGTTGCGCCACAAACCATATACCGTATGCCTTGTAGTCGCCCGAAACACTACGGCGACATTTTTTCCATATCCTCCCCTTAAAAATAAATGAGTAAAATTTATGAAGACTTATAACCAATGTTCATTGTTTTATCATAAGTCAGTCTAGCAGCTGCGTTTTCTTTAAATCAATTCGTTGTTAAAATTTTCTTAAATGGCTTTAGGGTTATTTTTTAAATATTTTGACAATTTTCTGTGCTTAAAAATTTATAGATGATAACTCAAATTAAAAGTTAATTTTTTAGTTGTTGGTTTTTCGATGCGTCATATTTTCTGAATATATGTATGTAATAATAAATAATTTGAATTAAAAATAGGTCTAGCTAGTTATTAGTAGGTGCAACCAATCATGTCAGTTAAAATATTATTTGGTTTAAAATGCTTATTAGAAATTGAGCCAGCTTTTACTTTTAACGGTGATACTTCGTTTAAATAACTTTAATTCAGCGCAGTTTATTTTATTTTCTAATTGAATTTATTGGATTGATAAACCCGTAAAGAGACTTAAAAAAATTCGTAGCTTTAGAAAATAGTATTTTAGAACAATAGTATAGTATAATATTATAAGTGTTTTATTCAGAAAAAAATCGATCGGTATGAATGTTTTACGATTACATAGCTCGATTTTAACAGTTGTTTGTAAATAATAAATATATTTATATGTAAATAGTAAAATATATTTTTCACTTTATTTCTAAAAAACATGTGTCATCCGACTTTGTCCTTTGTTTTATCTCTTTCAATATCATTTGCAAATCTCAAGATATTTTTGATAGCTTTTTTGTTTATTTAACTCTTAATATATATTCCCATATTAAAGAATATATGGCGATGAAGAATACATTTCTTTTTGGTTTGTTTAAATAATAATTGAAAATAATTATATCTCTTTCTACATATAGAAAACTTCATAACAATAGGTCAAGTAGTCTGAATGAATATAACATTGTGTATATATATATATATATATATATATATATATATATATATATATATATATTTATATATATATATATATACACATATCTATTCCTATTTTTTATTTTCTTTATTTACATATATAATACTTACAAACGGTACAAAAACCCTTCCAGTAAACCCTTCGTTGTCTAACGGCAAATATGGAAACTCTTGAACTTGTACCAAAATATTTTAGCTCTTTAGTTGAAAACTATTTTATTTGATTGTGATGATTTTTTACAGGCAGAAATAGTTAAACATAAAAAAATTAAGGGAAAACATTGCTTGCGCCACACATAAAACACATACATATACTAGTATTTGGAAATAATGTAAACAAAAACATACATATTTCTTTCCTCTCTGTTTTAATTAATAATTCTTACTGGAAATAAATGTTTTCCTACCACAATTTTTATGGTTTTTACGTATAATCAATTAACAAGACTTAGTTACTGCATCATTGTTTATAAAATAACAATTGAACTGTGGCTAAGGGGTGAAATTATATTTATAGGAACAGTAGCATGTATTTTCTGACTTGTGACAGTTTTTAACATCGACATTATACTGAATCAAAATTTATATTTTCTCACTTAATACTTTTGCTTATTTCATGAATATTGCATATTATTAAAAAGTTACAACGCGTTAGATCTAATAACAGTAGTAAAAACAATAAGTTGCGAATGTATTTAAATCAATTTCTGTTCAATATACAATGATAAACGATACTTTGTTTTACATGATGAAACTGCACCAGAATTTGCAACAAATGTCACTTGTTTAATAACTTCAGTCTTAATCTTAAAAGCGAAGTAAATCCAATGAAGAGACCTCATTGATCAAGTATATCAATAAAAACTGCCTTTCCTTCTAAACTTTGTTGATTGACTATTTAATAGTGAAAATATATAAGTTCATCAATACTAGTAGTAATTACATCGCCGATAACATCTCTTTATAATTTATTAAATGTTTAGAAACGAAACTTGAATTCACATGTTCTTGCTATGTACAAATCAGCCAGATGTTTTTCTGGAGATTTTCGAAATTATCTATTTTTCAAGTTATTTAAATATTATTACATATTTGAAATCGCTATTCGTTGTACATATGTGTCTAGCTTTTCATGCTTTGTAGATTATTTTAAAAATGTAGAGAGGGAAAGAAGAAGAGGTGGGAGATGTTGAGAATTTTATTAATAATTTATTTACAAGCTCAAAAGTAGAACAATAGAATTGGGATTTGATCTGAATGCCGTTCAGTATTATGCAGAAAATTATTTACTGTACCTTTCACAATAAAGTGTATGCAGATGAGCTATATTTTTTATTTTCAATCTAGAATAATAGTACAACTTCGCCATAAATAGAGTTATATTTAAATTAACAAGAATATTCAAGAAATTTAAAATTTAATTATGTGTCGTGAAAATAGTTGAGGGGTTTATTATAAATGAAATAAAGATCTTTATATGCAGGTTTTGGGCTCTTGAGATAAGCGATTGATGGATTCAATGTAAAAAAATAATTTAAAAAAAAATCATATATATACAGGTATATTCATATATATACAGGCATATATACAGGTTATTTATCTAAATAATGTAATCCATATATGATTATAAGCTATATATGCTAATTTGGAGGTGTAGGGACGTGTCGGCGAAATAATAAACAAATTGAATTGTGCATTTTGTTATGATAATTTAGATTGGTCAGGCTATTCATATTTAGGATTGGTTTATGTAGTTGAATACGCGTTTTCAATTATTCTAACATCAAATACATCAAAAACAGGTATTTAATCAAAGTTAATAAATTATGTATTTTATACCTGATAAATGAAATGAGTCAATTACGAATTACACAAATTGGGAAATGATCAGCAACAGACAACAAGTCAGAATTGTTTGGTGTTTTTGGTTGGTTTGGTGTTACTAAAATGTATACTTTTGTCTTTCTGTTATGCATTCTGTAAAATCAATTCAAATATTTCCTAACAATTCTTCTAAAATTATAAAATGTTGTATCTTACACCAATATAAATATAGTTTTTAAGATTAATTTTTTCTCATAATGTAATTTTTAATTAATTATCACAAATTTTAACATTACAAAGTAACTAAATAGTTCCAATCTTACGAATTAGTTTTCATTGAACTTTATTGTCCTTATTTTGAGTTTAATATACTGCAAATATAATGGAAGGATAATTTATAATTTTTACATATTTGCTGATGAAATATATGAACACAGAAGAGATAGGATCATAAATGCAAAAACGAGGAAAGGAATAATGAATATTTAATAATTAATAATTAATAATTTCTTACTAAGACGAACTTTGAACCGCTGTATTGATATACATTCCTAATACCAAAGTCAAATTTATTTTAATTTCATTTCTATTCACGACTAAATAAAACTATGTGTTGTAGTATTTTTTCTACTTTATTTAAAATGCTTTACCACAACCTAGGTTTCGCTGTATGACAACATTTTAGGTGGGCGCTTTGTATAATATTTAAATGCTGTTGAAAGTTTCTAAGAGTCTATCTTTACAAATTGATTACCTGAAGAAGTTGTCATACAACGAAACCTAGATCGTGGTAAAGGATTTTAAATAAAGTAAAAATAATACTACATCACGTAGTTTTATTTAGTTGTAAAGAAAAATTAAAAAATAGTGCATTTCTAGAAAACTAACGCTAAATATATTCAATATGTCCAATTTATTTCAATTTTTTTCAGTATATGGAGTGAAATTTCATTTTATAATGGTGTAACATTTTGAAAATAAGAAAGATTAGGAGATTTTCATTCTAGGGATCAGCATATTAGAGGCTGATACCTGATATTATCCGGACTTGAAACGTAATTTAGCTCATAGAACAGAGAGAAAATATTTTGCGGAAATGATTGTATCTTGTTATTAAAAAGTATACATCATAAACAGCGTCATTTTTTCTGAAGGGAAGTACGTATATTTTAAAAATATTCTAATTTATTTAAAAAATCGCAGTGAATTTTGGCTATAGATAATATAAATTTTAGAAGTCTTTAAGCATACGTGTTTCTAAACGTTTTACAATCGACATCTTTTAATTGGAATCACTGATAGTCCATAAGTTTCACTTTAATCGCTGAGATATGTAACGAACGGTAAAATGAAAGGGAAAACTACTAAATATAATGAACTGGTGATGCTGCATTTGGAAAAAAATGTAGAAAATGGACAGCTAGTCACAAAAACGAATGCGAACACAGATCGCTAAGAGAAACTTGTGAAATTGTTTAAAAGTGTCTGTGCTGATTTTGTCATCCATTTATACTTTCATCAGAATTATTAAAGAGTGTTCCAAGGAAATTTTAGCGGATAAGCACAAATTACATTTGTGTTCACATATGTGCAAATACGTAGGTACGTGCGTTTTTATTTACTTAATTAAAAGGAGATAGCGGCAGATTGACCACAGACTTTTTTTTAAGATAACACAGAGTTTCGAAGTCGGAAATGTATTCGCTCTTAAGTTACGCCATCAAAAATAGTTAAACCTGCAAAATCTAGAAGAAAACTAATAGTATTGGATAGAGAGATTGAAGAGAAAATAGCACAATACTCGTATCTGCCCATATATTGAATCAATTTATATTCAGAGAAGTATTTTAGGAGGTAAGGGGCAAAAGTGAGTTTTGTTAATTAGTTCTGGAATGATTACCCTCGATTCAGCTATTCCTAAATTTTTATTATTACTGAATTACTGGTATGGAGTAACAGTAACTAGGTGCTTTTGTCAGTTGCTGCCAACAAAAATCGATTGATTTTGGCTTATCGGACAACGGATTTTATTTTAACTTTAGCTTCAAAACGTTCCTAATGTTATATTTAATCTGTTAACCTTTTCTCTAATTCTTTTACATAGTTGAGATATGTGCTTAGTATGTGGCATAGATAAATAAAACATAAACGTCGAAATAAAATGAAGGAAATTATTCTGAATTTCTGGATATGGTACCATTTTGGCTAACCAAAATATCAAAGGTACAAAATATGATACGAGTCTAGTGCGGAGATTGTGAAGGGTTTATGGGATAAAGCCATGTGAACTGTATTAGACAGAACATATTTAAATAGAATTATTCTCACCTTAATAAACGTTAGATAAGATTCTAAGAATGCTCTATCTATGATAAATTTACACTTTGTTACAAAATAAATAATTTGTGTACTGACAAATTAACACTATTTAATTCCTAAATAGATAAAAGCTCGTAGTAATTTCTGGTCAGATCTGACTTCACGATGGAGGGTTTATAAAAATTTATGTCTAATTGTATTTTAATTCAAAATAATAATTATAATAGTAATAAGCAAAAATGCACAGTGTTATTTATTAATATTTTCGTTTTATAGAATTTGTAAAACAAAATTATTGGAATCGCTATTATTGAAACAAACTACAATGGAAAATGATAATAGCCTCTCGATAATAGTTGTAATTAACATAATATTTCATTAAATATTAAAATTAAGTCAGTATGGAAGGGTAAAATAACAAAATAATACGATAAGGAATACGAAAGGAAGTGTTAATTCTTTTTTAATACTTCTACTTCTTTTTAATATAAATTTTTAAAAGAAAGAATATGATTTTAAGGTGGCGCGTCACGTTAATTAATTATATATTTCCAATGTCAGCTAGTGTTTATTTTCGAATTCGATAGCGAATAGGATCACTTTTACTGTATTCGTTTGAAATCAATTTAAAATTACCTGCGGGGATTTAAGGGAATATTGAAAATAAGAACCAAACGTAGCTGTTAAACATTTTAATACACTAATATAAAATGTTAGGGTGTCAGTTTATATGGTTTCTGATATTAAACATCTGTACGTAGATGAAACAATATTTTATGGGATAATCGGACATGATAAAAAAAAACTCGGAGAAACTAATTCCAACCAATAATTCAATTTTATCTTTATAATCCGGTCCCAATAACATTATGCACATAAGAGAAAATACGCATTACAAATGCAAAATGTAAGCCAGTATATACAAGAGCAGGTAGTCAACGATTACCTTATGTCTCACGTCCTCAAATCCGGCCTTCGAAATCGAGTCTTGGTTAATGGCCACAATACCGACTCCATAAGATATTTCACATACCCCCTTTCGCCTCTATCTGTTTAGTTAATCTCGTATTTTGACTGCTATAATAATAAATATTTCTAAGTAAAGTCTGCAAGATTCAGGCAAAAATTATGCTCAAATCATACATTTTTAAAATTTCGGTGGATACAACTAGGGCAGTCAACAAAATTATGTTTGTAAAGGCGATTGGATGCTAATATACTGAAGGAAGAAAGTAAATTTCCCATTTCGGTAGTTTTCAAGCAAAAATAAAATCTTATATTTGCTCAATAATAATATGTCAGTCGAATTTCTGGACAGGCAAAGAAGTGAATGAGAAGAAAATTTGACATAATATACAATTAGTTCGATCACGTCAAAAATAAATACAGAAAATTAATATAAATATCCAGAAAACTATTAAAAAAATTACCTACTACAGTCGTTTTGATGTCACATACTACATGTTACTACATTCGTTTTGATACTTCAATGAAACAATTTCAATGGAATGTCGTAAAAAGTATTAATTTTACTCGTTATTTCACCCGTGGGAATTTTCTATTACGGCAGTAGAATTACCCTGATACAATGAAATTACATAAAAAGTTTCCTGGAAATAATTTTACCAAAAACATGCAGGTTTTGGGCTTCTAAGAGAGATATGTTGCAGATTTTTATACAACAAAAAGGTATTGACCAATTTCGGTACTAATTTGTACCATCGAAAGCAAATTTACGTATGTATGTGTGTATATATATATATATATATATATATATATATATATTTATATATATATATATATATATATATATTTCGGACTGTCTTTTCGTTTTCGTCTTATCTCATTATTATTTTTTGTCTCAGAGCGGGACTAACAGGGAATCCCGTGGTAATTCAAACTTTATCAAACTAACAGCTGGAACGTCGACGGCAAAAACTGTTTTCCTCCACTTTCTTGTGAACTATCACTTGGTCTAGGTTATTTAGCTGTCAGTTTGTTTTCGATATATATGTTCAAAATAAGCGAGAACTCGTTAGTACCAGATGGCTGATAATTTGGAGTTGGTCGATTGTGGCTTTGTTAATTCATTTGGCAGCTCGCGGTATTTCTTATCATAATAATAATTTCGTTTTCTTACGATTTACTGTACTTAACGAACAAAAATACAAAGACAGAAAAATTATCTATTATTCCAAAATTATTATTCAATTTGTTTACAATTTAACTGAACATTGTTGTAGTGATAAGATGGATAAATTTAATGTATTTTATGTTACCAAATATTGACTATATCAAATATGGCTATTCTCGAAAGAACGAGAAGCAGATCCTGAGTAAAAATAAAAAATTCTATTTAGCATATAAATAAGTGTATTCTGTATCATGTACTGCAGCTTCGTAAGACTTGACCCATAGGGATATACATGAAGTAAAAAGCTTTGCAGCTCAAATATGGTTTTAAAATATTTAAGCGTAGAAACTTACGCAAGGGTGTGCCGAATATTTGTGTTCCTGTTCGTTTTGGTGATTTATTCTAAACCAATACCCAATAACCGAAAAGTAAAAGTCTTACGTGATTAAATTATATGAGAAATTATATCTATATATCGAAACATTCTAATGATCATTCATTTAGAAATCAGTTACAGACCTAATTTTATATTGAGCTACACATGCTTTAAGAATTATAGCAAAATTGTGTAGTCTCCAAAATACTTTAGGCCTGAAATGAAATATAAAGAAATTACCAAATATACTTATGTGAAATTACCATACAATAAAAATGATCAACCTACTGCAATAAACCTCGTGAATATTGCAATGAGTACAATATTTATGACAATGATATAGAAATAAGATGCAACTTTATTAAAAATAACTGTATAAAGTAATTTGTACTCAAAATTTGGGAGAGTCAAATTATTTTTATGGATAACAATTTAATTGATTTCCCCCATCGCTGTCTTTTTCTTATTCATTCAGTATTTTCCATGTTTAAGTCTCAATATCGATTTCGCAACTGATTAAAGTACGGTTAAATCTTTTATGATAAGCTATTCAGACGCATTACTACTGAGTTCGTCTTCGATTTTTAAAACTTATTACACTAAATTGAAATTCATTCATACATGTTTATCTAGATCTAAAATTAATAAAGAAAAAAAACGAACTATCAATGAGTAAGTAAGTTTACACAATTATTTCTTAAGAGTGGCAAATAATTTCTAGATTTAATATTACTTATAGGGAAACAATTAGGAAGAGCGAAAAGTCTTACTCCAGTTTTTAATACCTTCAATCCATACATCTCAAAATAAAAGCCAAAGTATAAGCAATATTTGTCTTTTAACAATAAATAATAAAGTAACTTACAATCAGGATAACATTGGTTTTTTGTTTCCTCGTATACTTGCAAAAATAATTATAAAGTGTTGTTATTTTCTATCTCGAGGTATGTCGCATTTAACATTTGTAATCCATGTAGGATTAAAAATACACGTACTCTTATGTCATTAGCCAACCTGATATTTTGTTACGGTTTTTCTCAGATTTTGTATTGATGCGTTTTTTTATAATTACTACGCAATAGTATTGTTTTTTTGTAATTTCTATTAGTTTCGTTCTTAAGAGTTTCATATGCAAGAAGCGTAAACCTGCATGTTTTAATTATTCTATTTAAACATGGTCAAAAAACCTGACATTATTAATTTTGGAATAGTGCGTAATTTAGGTTTTTTTCTATAAACTCAACGTCCTTTCTCGCTATGAATTGCTGTTTCCATAAAGCTTCTTAATAATTCGGTATTAAAATTACCTTAGTAAACCCATAAAATTTCTAGTAAAAATCTTTTCTAAAATAGTTTATACATATTTTTTTAAGTTAAAAAAGACAGAAATGAAAAAAAATAGGTAAGTTTCAAAAATCCGATCAAATTCGTTCAATCGAAATTTAAAACGGTTAAAAAACATTAATTTTATCACTCCCTCGTATATTCAAACTTTTGTCAGACAAAAGTATATTATTTTGTGCCAAACTTACACATTTATTTTCAATGATTATTTTTTGTAGTATCCCGTTTTATGACATTGGTAGCAAATAGTAATACCACAATCAATAGGCGGACAAATTAAATTTTTGACATCTTCCTTTTAATTTTATACATCGAGTATTATTTGAATATTGAAAATGTCCGCAAGAAAGCATGCCCCCTCTTGTTTTTCTTATGTTCTCATTTTTCCCACCCTAAGTCTTTTAATATGTTAGTCATTATTATAAAAAGACATCCTCGCTAGAAATTTTGCTGCGTAAAACTAAAGCAATGATTCTAAATCGTTATATGGGTAAAATAACATAAAATTATAAAATTAGTTTGGTACGTTAATTATGTAGTCCTATATGTTTATATGTACCCACTTATGCGCAAAACTCTATTAGTGTGAAACCTATTGGTATTAAGTAGGTCTATTTTTAAGTTCTTTCATATTTTTGCTACTAAAAGCGGTGAAATACCCAGTTATATGTGGAAATTATATTATGCTCGATAATCTAGTAATTTGTAATTTAACTATGGCTCTGAGCTCTTAATACATTTAAAATTCATAAAATTTTATCGGATGATCATAATCAATGTTAAAGTTAACCGGCCAGTATTAAGATTTATTAAGATTGTCTGTAATACGTATCACGGATAATATACGTCACGAGTAATATACGCTCATACGAGTTAACTTAATTAAATTTAAAATTGTCTTCATAACACATAAACTTTAATTTATTAAATTGTTTCACATCGAGATATATCGAGTGTAGTTTTTGTTTTTGCACGTTTCGTATTTTATTTAGCAATGAATGATAAGAAAGGAAAGAATCGAATTAGCGTATCTATCTATAATATATATATATATATATACATATATATATATATATATATATATATATATATATATATATATATATATATATGTATATATATATATATATATATATATATATATATATATATATATATATATATATATATCTATATTCTACTGAGTACTTAAGAATTTCCGAATTCACGCAATCAAATATATGATATAATACATTTCAGAAAACTTACGGTTTTCTTATAGTACTGAACATTATTAATATCAGAAGAAAAGAAATCAAAATTTCATTAGAGTCAGAAATGTTAAAGTATGTGGGAGGTCCCGAGGGGGGTGATATTTACACAAGTCGCCCTAAACCATTCATCCATTACATGTCTTCTAGAGCGTTGTAATGGAATATAATACAGTAAAAAATTTAATTTTCATCTCAACATCCCGATTGAATTTTGGTACTCAAGGCTGGGCCGTGTTCCCAAAAAAAGCTATAATACGCAAATTGCATATCGCCGCTCGATGTACTCAAATCGCATAATACATCATCTCCACAAGACCTTATTTATGTTTCATAATATGTTTAATACTGTGTTTATTATATGAGCCACGGCAAGCTTTGAATTTGTATTGAGTATTAAAACATGGTTTGGTATTATTCTCACTTGCAAAATCACTGAATGTGGCTGAAAATGGCACAGTGTATAAAGCTGGAGTTATGTGTGGAAAGTGTCATGGAAGGAGATATTGAATGATTTGAAAAATTAATAATTTGATATGAAACCAGTTATCACGTTCAGGTTTCGTAATACTTTTACACACGTTTATTGGACAAAAGAAAACAATAAAATTTGAATGAAACTTGCACTACGAAAATTCTGCATATAATTAGGTATAATGTAAAAGTTTCATATTTAAATGCACTAAATATTATCGTTAAGCTATTTATAAATATAGCCCAGCTTGTTTTTCACAGGTGTAGAAAAAAAAAGTGAACAGACTATTTCGTAACAATAAACAATTTTAAAATCGATTTTATTGGTCGTTATTAAGCCTAAAATTTTGATAACCACATAAATTTTTCAGATATTTTTTATTGACTTTAGAAAGTAATTAAATTTTTTTTCAGCTTTTATAAATTCAAATCGCAATGGAGTCATTTTAATGAAATTAATATTTAAATTACATTTTAACTCTTTTTTTAATAATTATCGTGCCAGCATTAATGCGCTTAGCATTAAATTAAGTTTGAAATAGTTTTGACGTAATTTTTGTATTCAGTAAACTCTGAAGCTGAAACTTTTTTGCCAAATTTATTTTTAACTTATGTTGTCATTTCATACAATATCTATAATTTAGTATTTACAAGAAATGATGAAGAAAATTACGGCACATTGTTGGTATATCCAATAAAATAGAAAAAAAATTACGGCACGTGGTTGAATCAGTTTAAAATATATCTAAAACATGGATAATTTATGAGAATATGTTAGCTGTAAGAAATATATCATAATACCGGAATTTCGAAATTTTTCTTTATGAATATAATAAGGTAAGGCATGAAAATCAAAAGGTTTATATAAGAGCGTTTTAAGGATAACTTACGTGCAAGAGATTTATCAAAATATTGAAACATTCAAATTTCACATTATTAGCTTTTCGATTTCAAAGTCCTTTAAATAGGAGGCATCCGTATTTTGACATTTATTGACCCACCCATTTAATATAGTAACCGAATTAAGTAACCACATATTTTAGTGTTGCATAACTGCCGAGTGACTTAATATCCCTCAAAAAAAGCGTAAATTTTCAAAAATTCAAAACGAAAATTACGTAACTAATTTTGAGCGGCGTTATAGCATGCAAGCAAGCATCGAAGTCAAAAGACCAGAGGGGCTAAATGGTGAGCGCGACGGCTCTTATTTCCTTTAAACCCACATTTTTCCTTAATTCTCTCATAACCAACACTCACAAATTTTCTTCATCAGGTTTTGGATGAGTATCAAAATTAAACTTACATTTTGTGAAATCAAAAGTGTTCTCTGTCGCAGTGTTGCTTTAAATTGCCCAATAAATAATAACAAGACCGCGGGATTTTATTTTTATTTTATTAGTTTTCACTTCTTCATTTGTTGATCAGTTGCGTTATTCAAAACATGAAGCGGTTTTAAAACAATGTAAATTAGAAAATAAAAGATAAATATTCTGAAACAGCTATTATTACTCGATGTAAAATTAGCGTCCGTGTTTAAAGAGTAAAACGTTTGTTATATCCAGTTTGTTAAATAATAATGAAGCTTCCACCGATTTCTATTCATTATCTGCAAATACCCAAACTATTTAAGTATTTTTTTATATTATAATATTAAAACAAGTTTAAAAAATAGAAGTAATTTTCAAAGTTTATTTTAAAATATTTAAAAGAAAAATATATTCTTACGCAATTTACCGTAAATTTATTTCATATAATTTTACTTTTATATTTATATATCGTAATGTCTGCCGTCCGGAAATATAAAATGGAACCAAAACATTAACATTTATTTTAATCCATGGCGGAAAACGCGATACAGTAATGGTTTATACCCGTATGCTTACTATACCATTTTAATTTATTATTATATTTAAATCAGAAATTATTCAAAGAAATAAGCTCAAAACCAATAAATAGTGTTTAAAATAACTATTTATTATTGTTGTGTGTTAGCATTAAATAATAAATTATTACTTTAAACCTTATTGGCCGAATTTATTTGCTTATTGATGTTTGTTCCATTTGCCAAATATTATAAATAATGATATACAAAAATCGACTGCTACTGTTTTATTTCTCATTATTTTCATTCTATTTACTTACGTTCCCACTTTTATCTATTAAGCTATGTCATTCATGGAAATAACTATTGACTCAAGATTAAATTTATGCTTCGATTCTGTTCCACTTCAAAATGCGAAACAAATTTAACGATACCTTAGGAATTTGTTTTAGAGATATGGTGGTATTGGTCGTAATCGGTTCACCCTACATCTGTTACGTGTGGTCACCTGTATAATTGTATTAATAGAAATGTGGAAGCAAATAGTGACTCAAATTCTCCGCGTATGTCTCAAAATGCGTTCCACTAAAGCTGTTTTTTAGGGTAGTTTTACATATATTTTACAGAAGTCTCTAAAATATTTTTTTGGTAAATTTTCCCCATATATCGTATGATTGTTAAATATGTATTTGGATATATTTTTTTCCAAAATAAGAGTAGCAATATTATTGACAATAAAGGTAATATAGTAGTATAGTAAGTTTCGTAAATGCAAACTTATTCGTTTTTCCCCACAACTATTGTTGTATATTGTCTTCTTTTTTTAAGCTATTTTTTAAAGAAATGTATAATTGTTAATTGTATTTTTTCAGTTCATTTCCTGTCAGGAAATTAAGCTGCTAAGGTCAATCTAATGTCTAATATTGTCAAATATTTCACTACATTAGCATAGATTATGCATACCAGTCCTGTAAAAATATGCGATATATCACACAATCGGTGCATCGATGCAGTATGACAGCGCGAGAGAAAGGAAATTCGTCCCGTTTTCGTACGCCGTCGTTTATTTCCAGATGTCGTTTACCATTGTTAGTTTTACGTTTAACTACCTACACGTATTTCATTCATTACACAGCCTACCAATATGGCGTTTGACCTTCACACCGTTGCTTGTTCTTGGTGCTAGATACTAAGTGTATCCAGATTTATATTTTTTATAATGTGTTTCCTTCCAACATAAATATTTTAGTTATTAACCTAATTAAATTTATAATACTATATTTCCAAGCGAAAAAGAATAAATTTTCTCCTTGGAAAGGAAATCCCGAACCCATCAAAAATTCTAGATTTTTTTTCAAAATATTTGTAATTGCAGACTTTTTAAACCGTCTCTATAATATTAAAGCATATATAGTTAGGGTGTATTAAGATCCCAAGTACCACAAATATATTTTTTTCAAAATACACTCGCTTTGAATTAGGTTTAAATGCTAAAATTTCATTAAATTTTTTTTACAACCGAAATAAAATTAAAATTCGGAATGAAATTAAAACTTTATGTATTTCCAACTCAATAATAGCTTAATAAATAAAAACTCTAAGCGAAAGTCACTGTTATTCTTCAATGTTGATATGGGACAAATTTACTAAACATAAAATGAAATAAAAGTCCGTTCAGTAAAGTAAATTCCGGACTGTGTACGCACTTAGTTATATCCACATATTTATAGGTTAAAAAGGACCTACTGTTTCTATTGAATTATTTATTAATATTTATAATGTGCTTCATTCCGTAATTATGTTGTCTTATATATCTTGAATTTTTTTAATGATAAGTGAAAAATATCCTCTGCATAAACTTGCTTGCAAAAGCAATTTACAAAAAAAATATTGATTTACAAATTTTTTATTTGGATGGAGTATGTAAACAAATTTTCAAACACAGACTCCATTTATGGGGAAAAATATTTTGTGTGTTCCCTTTGAATTTGATGAAAATCGGTTTTAAATTAAAAAAGATTTTGCTGCTATGATTCCAGGTGGACAAATGGACTTGCCAGCCTTGAGTGAAATTTTCCATCTAACTATCTAACCATCTAATTTCCATTTCTCCATCACAGCTGTTTTTCTCAAAAACTCTTACTTCAAATGTATTAAGCCTCATATATCTCATTGGTACTTATGTAGATATTTTAAAGGAAGCTAATTATATTATCATTTTTTGTAAAATTTCTTATATTTGTGGACGCAATAAAACATAATAAGTTGAAATGAATTAGGAAAATATTTTCTTCTTCTTTTTTTGAGATATATTGTTGGAAATATATCTTAAAATGTAAACAGAATATTACAGTAATTATTTAAAACTTCATAATTTTAAAGCAATTCACGATATTTTTACAAGTTTTTGAAATAAATTAGGCTATATACATATATATAGCAAAGCTTCTTTCTAATGGCCACCTGAAGATGTTGTATTAAAACGAAACCTAAGCCGTGGTAAAAAAATTAAATAAAGTAGAAATAATACTACATCACGTTGTTTCATTTAATTGCGAATAATGAATTTCTAAAAACCAACGCCATGTATATTCAACTGAGTTTTTAATTTCACATCCTACGATTATTCTATTATTACTCTTTCAAAATATTAAACATTCAAATATTATCAAATCTAGAAACCATTTCCCTGTGAAATAAACTAAATAAATATAAATAAATACTAAATCACGTAGTTTCATTAAATTGTTAATGCTCAATTGAGATATTCGTATTGTATATGGAGAAACTCCTATTCTTATGTACTAGAAACATTTAGTTTAAATATCTGAAATACGGCATGATTACATTTGGCCGTCTTTAATACTTAAAAAACATTAACGTCTGAGGAATTTAAAATGTTATTTGCCTTTATTTTATCCCTATTTGTATGAATTTATCTATATATTTTAATTTAATATTTTCAATATTGATTTCAAGATGTCCTCGTTCATGTATCAATATGAAAAAGACCATAGTAATCAAAAACAATTAGTTTTAAATCATCTCCTGTGTTTTCCCTAGCTATTAAATTTTCAAAATTATTTGTAAATTAAAATGAAAAGCCCGCAACTCTCGGATTAAAAAAAAATATAAATAACGAAGGCAAAAGAAATAAAAATTAATATTAATAAAATGAAAATATATTAATATTCTGAATATAACGGGGCGAGAGGCGACGGGAAGTGAGAATGTAAATAATAAGAAATAGAAGCGTTAAACAAATAACAAATAAAGCAAAAAATTGCAATATTACCGCATGCACTGTTACTGTCAGGAACAGTTTCAATGATATCATATGCTTAATTTAATTAATTTTCCAGCTGGAAACTGTCTTAAGTTCACCAAGCACGTTAGTTGGTGTGAAATTAGTATTTATTAAACATCAAATTCGGTTCATTTTACTTGTCAGTTATGAAAAAATAATTTTCCTGAATATTATTACAGCCGGACTTTTCATTTAATGTAGTATCAAGTGTTCGTGAGGTGAATTGGTTTAAGAACAATATTAGTTTTCTTTTTAATACATTATTTCACTTAATAATTATTTTTTATAATTAGAGGAGAATCGCTTTAAATAAATATAAATGTGGAAATTGTTTGTCATCGTTTTGTTCTATGGCTATTGCTTTATGTTTTTAAATTATCACTTTTTAAAAATATAATTTTTCGCACATTACTACTTTAATCGTATATTTTCTAATTATTTAGGTATTTTCATTACAAAAGATATAGATTGATTAAAGTCATTGGTCTTGTCAAATGCATACAGTGATTGGATTGAAATCTAGAGTTACTTTTCTGTTAAATACATTTAATTTAATTCTTTTTTTTAATTACAGGAGAACTCCTGTAAATAAATATAATCATAGAAATTTGTTGTCACTATTTTGTTCTGTTGTTATTAGTTTGTTTTTTTTAATGGTCACTTCTTAAAAACATATTTTGACAGACGTAATTACTTTTAATATTCTGTTTTCCACTTATTCTTTATTACAAATATTACAGGGTAATTTTTAAAAATATTATATTTATTTATAAATGGTCATTATATTCGAATATAAATAGACACTTGAATCTAAATGACTTATTTCCGCGGATTTCACTTAAATTATAAAGTCTATTTGAGCTAACAATTTTAAGTAAACCTTTATTGACGATAAGTAAATGTTACTTCCTTTAAATTTTCTGACTTCTTATAAATATATCAATTACGTAATAATTAACAAAGAAGATATTAAATATTTCTATTATAATTATTTTCAAGTAAAACACAAATGAACAATATCAAATTTATACAACAAAATTAAAATCATTTAGTAGTGTCAGACTAAGAAATTAAAATTAAACGAAATTTTTTAATTGTGTAGGATAAAAGACACCAAATATTCACACATAATCACATTTAATGAATATACCTTAATATAAGCGAACGATAGTAAACTATGTATGTCAAACTCCGTCATTGCGATTATGCCATAAGAAAATGCCAATATATGTGTCACACTCCGTCATTGTGATTACGCCATAAGAAAATGCCAAATAAACATATTTATGTCTCACTCTAAAGATGCGCAGAAATGTTTGCTCGGAGAGGCCACCTTTTAGAAGGTTACACTCCTCATAAAACTTCATACCGGGCGCTATATATGAAAATCGGTTCTTAAGGAGTAAACTTTAAAAATGAAAGATTTACGTACCTTCTCTACATATATAGCGGGAGTGAAGAATATGAATCAAATGAGATATAATTATACATGTCTTTTAAAGTAAAGTTAAACTTTTATTACTATTTTTAATTTCCGAGACCCCTTTACAAAATATTAAGCTTCCATGCGACGTGGGATATTTACCTACACCCCTTGTGATTTTCAGTCATTAAAAAATATTTAGACAAGATTATTTCAATTAACTTGCACCACTAAAACACATTTTTAAGTCACTTTTTCAATTTTTTTTTAATATTAGATATTAATCTTTAAGTTAAATTGAAATATATTTGACATCAGACTGTCACTGATATTTCAACATAAATCAATGTACGTTTGAATTGTTACTGGTAGAGTTTTATTTTTTTCGTGTAAACAATATTTAAAAATTAAAAACAAATAATAAAGATCACAGTTTGCACATATTATTTTGATGAATATATCATCAAGTACTGAAGTAGAAAATACCTGTGGAACAAAAAATTTAATTTTCTTTATAAACATATTTCGCAAGTTATAATTAGTTTTAAATTTTACTTTCTTATGAAGCACCCTCAATCTCATAAATAGAATAAAGTAATGTTGCATTTTTGTCTGACTTGATAGCGATTATGCACGGCGGGCATAATCGCTATAAAGTTTGAGTTGAGAGGTGTTTTTTTGTTTTCAAATAATTTTTTTTTATGAAATATACTATTACATATCTGACTTTAATTCAAAACCAGATCTTTATAATTTTATGCTTTAGGGATTGTAACTATGTACATGGAAGCTGTAATCTAACAATAAAAAGTAGTAAATAGGAGTATTGCCATAATTTATATCTACCATCACGTCATCTGCCTTACCTTTGTGACAAATAAACATTTTTAATGTTCTAATTATTACCAGATCATTATATAATAAATAATTCAAGCACGCAATACTAGAATCTACCTTGCTTGCCATATTTAATATTATCTAAGTCACAGATAATTTAAAATACCTGAAGCAGAGAAAAATATTTTCAAACGTGATTATTGCCGTGAGTACATTTTTTTAAGAAATTAATAGAAAATTTAAAAGATATATATGCAATTATGAAACCATACTATTCTTAAATGTAAATGTTCTCACAATATTTACACAGCATACATGTGTAAAGAAAATTATGCCCACTTCATTTAAAAAAATAAGGATTCTAAATTAATACATATTAAATGAAATGGTCCCCGCGAGTATCTATATTATGCGCTCTATAGTATTAGACACGTCTACATGGTCATAAAAATATAGGCGGAAACTTAAGCCGCGAAAGAATTAAACCTTCGTCGGGTTTGTAGCCAGTTTTGTAAGGGGCAAAAACAAAATTGTAAAGAAGAATCTCGTTAACACCTTGCACGAGTTGAAAACTTCTCCGGACAACTCTGATATATTGCTTGAAATATTTCACTGCCCAAGGTAGCAAACGATTACTTTGTGTTTGTGTTTATGTCATATTTAAAATTAAGAAGTTCGTGGCTGTCAACCTTGTGTTATGCATGTGTTAGGCTGTTCATATATATATTATATATTTCTCTCTAAATTAAATATTATGAAAATATAAGAATTACATTCACTATATGAATACACTTCCTGGGCTCAATAATAAATTCCCAGATATTTTAGAGGATTTATATCATTTGCAAGACAACACAGCGAGATAACTAAATAAGATTAGTTTGCAATTATTATTTTCGTTATCACAAACGAAAAAAGAATAATTGAAATAATTATATAGAATAAAAATACAAAATACTATTTATATTTTTAAAGACCCAACATGATATAGAATCACTTAGTTTTACAGCAATTAATAAAATTGGTATACAGTTGAGGAAAAAGAGAGGTTAAAAAAATGTCTGCTATGATAATAGAACTTGAGAGTATGTAAAGACAAATGGACAATTCAACTGATTTCATTTAGCTGTATTATCCTACAAATTGCTTATACAAAATTTGATCGATTATTTATCACGAGGGATTAAAGAATGATCCCCTTTTAAAATTATCATTTTAATTTTTTTTTTCTCTGTTCTTTAGCTTATTTTTAAGAATAATTTTCAATGTTAATTTTGGAAATAGTTGAGATACGTCATACCACGCTAAAAGACAAAAGGCGTCTTTCCATTCAAGAAAATTGTTGTCTTATTGAATATATTCATCAAGATTTTGCACAGAATATTTTGCGTTATAATCGTATCTTAAAAATATTCATCCATTAATAGACTGGACTGTATTTGTTTTCTACTCTAAATCGAAGAAATTACAAAAATTTTTGTGAGACATTTTGGGGTAGATATAATTTTGAAGTAAGAGACGTTCGAAAACTTCGTTAAGTTTTATTTTCTATTCGTGTACATTCCACAAGTAAGCATTATCGATGATCAATTTGACAACCTTTTCGCAGGGAAATTAAACTTGTGAAGACTTAGATAGCGCTGGAAGCGATAAAAGAGGCTACAACACTAGTGACTCAGCTCAAAAAATATTGTGAAAGATTGTAATTTTTATAAAAATGTTTATTCAATGTCTCCAAAAAATTTAAGATTATTTGAAAAAAGTGTCTATTCGAAACATACAGTAAGTTATTCCTAATTTTTTCTTTGCATTTTTGGAAGCTACCTTTTTTGATATGGAGGTAATATCTCTTAAACAAAGTTGTCAATATTTTTTTGTTTAATTTAATGAGAACTTGTTAATAATGATAGAAACTTGAAATGAAATTAATATCCATATTGGACATAATTGTAAATCATCAGTTTATATGTAAGCTATTATGTTTTGTATTTTCGAACTGGGTAGAGAGTTAAGAAAATGTATAATTTTCCAGGAATTCAGAATCTTCAATAAAAATATATTATATTAATAGCCTTTAAAAATGCCAAAATTAAAAATATACTTATATGTGTTCATTCCACCATCTAGCCGTTAAACCAGTGTACTCACTTGAATGAAATTTGGTATTTGACAGCAATTTTAAAGAAGCTTCGATATTCTAAAAAATTTTCTCAATTGTAAATCTTAGCTTACCTATATCTTGTTATTTCTCAATTTAGTACATATTAAAAAAAATTTTAATTCGAGGTAACATGCTTAATGTAATGACATTTTTCATTTCCAGGAAAATTAGGTTTATATAACAGCCAGCTATACAATTCCATTACGTAACAAAGTTTGTGCGGTATTACAAAAATGTGAACAGAAGTAAATCGAAATTCGAAGCATGTTTCAGTTCTTATCTATGTATGAAATATCTTGGAGCTCGTTTAGAAGAATATTATTATAAAGGTGATTTAAGCTTTATGATATTTGAAGGTTTTTAGTAAATATACTTACTCTTCTCGTTTTAAGTCAAGCCAAGCTTCTTCCCTTAATTTGGTAATCATCATGGAAATAACTTGAACGGTAAGCAAATTTTAGACTAAGTGTATGTATCTTTAAGGGTTTAATAGCTTAAGGAAAGACTGCCTTTTAACCCAGTCGTTGCAAAATTGGAAACTATGAGAAGTTAATTTCTGTGCCATTATCTTTTTAGAAAATATAAATTTCGATACATTCACTTGAAATTATTTCGAATATTATTAATTCAAAAATTGGTAAAATTTTCACCCCGTCTTTCATATGTGTTATATGTTTTGATATATCCTTATATTACCACTTTTAACATAATTGCCAATCTTCAGTAAACTAGTGTCTACCCATATTTATTTTTGTCTTTCATATTATTACCACTCCCTTCAAAATTTCATACGCAATCAGTAGTTTACTGTCTACACTTTCCACAAAATGTAATTTTCCCAATATCCTTTTAACAAACTAAATCTTTACTCTTTCTTCGATATCCCTTTCTCGTTAGATATATTAACATTTGACTTTATCAATAAAATACTTTTCGAAAATAAAGTCTTAACTTTAATATCAGTTAACGTACTAAGCAAACGAGTTATGTAAACAGTGACGTAAAAAAATCGACATAACAAAAATTTTCATGAAACGTGAAATGTGAAATGTACGTCCCAATTGGGAAAAAAATTGCATACCGTGAAAACACTAAATATTAGACAGTTCAAAATTGTAATTTCAATTTCTGTAATACAATGAATAAATACGTACTTCATTGTTTTATGAATATTTTAACAGAAAAAAAGTATTGTTTTTTAAACTCGTTTGTCGTATAAAAAAACCTGAAAACGATTCAGTCATGTGGTCCTGCTTAGGTTGGAGAAAGTAGGAAAAATTTTTAATAAATTTAGTAGTAGTATTTGTATAAAAAGTGTATGGGTACTACTCTTATTTCTTTCCTTCAGATTTTATATTGGGCATAGTCGTAAACGTGCTTTGATTTAACTACCTAGGAAAACGTACAATGAGCTTGGTCGGATACACGTTTTTGGAATCGATTTTACTTTTGAACCATTACTGTGGCTCTTCTTTTTACTTATCTATACTCGACTTGGCCCATTAGTTTATATTTTTCTAAATAACAGAATTTTAGCATATATAATGACGTTTTAATTTAATATAAAACTTGTTATCAGCGGTTATGTTTCTATTTGTGATCACAATGGATTTCATATGTCTAATTTTGTCTCCTTTTGATCCAGCCTAATAAAGCTTTAATCTTTTTCAGAGTACAAATATGCATTACTTAGATATTCATTGGTTGTATTTACAAGACATCGTCGTTTTATTCCCTATTTGGCATGTATATTATGTACCGATATCTTCCGCGAAATCCAATCAACGTCTAGTCAATTCAAGTTTATTGCATATTTCTGGCAGTTTTCAGTAAACTTCTTAAAGAGTTTAGACATAGCATTGAGTGAATCGCCTTTGGTATGTTAAAGTATTACAATAATATCACCAAATCCTAAACATTTCGAAATTACTCCTAATCGCTCTCGTTAGATCACGTCACAAAATATGTCTTGTCCACCGCCATCAGTTGTAAATAATATTGTAAGATTTTCATTATTTGCATAAAAGACAGCAGTGTACAATAATAAACCAATAAATGCTTCAAACTCAACTCGGGTAATCTCTTTTAGTTTTGGATCTGATTTCTAAATATTCATTTGATTTCTAGTAGTTTAAGGCCTCATGAAAAAAATGTTATTTATCATCAAAAAATTATTTAAACAACCTTATCGCCACCTTGTTTTATTACTCTTCCAGACCTGGTGATGTCATGACCTTCGATATCCACATTTTTAATTGGTTTTTGTTTACACTATTTGAATTTGTTTTTTTCCGTATCAGTAGCTCGATGAGAAAAGACTAACGTCTAAAGCTGGTATCCAGTACATGCTCCAGTTCCTTGGATCGCCCCGCAATCGTTTCCAGTTCAATGTTAGGTAAATTGCATTCCGAATCTGAATCTGGCTGTACGGTCTCTATTCAAAACTTCTAATGTCTCAGCAACAGCAGCGTTTGCAAATGACTTTGCAATTGGTCGCAGTGAGCGAGAATAACTCGGTTTTTACGAATTCATTTTAAAAACTAGATAAAATTTTGTTAAAATTGGTCTGGTATAGGTCTTTCGGATCTACACAAAAAAATCAAACACCTGATAAACGAGCGAAACGTTCTGCTTTTGTCCGTCCTCGATTTAATGACAATTTTGAGTGTGCTTAGGCGTACTGGGTACTCGAGCGCACCAGATTGAGATAGTAACAGACTGTTTATGTTACAGAGGTATAATAAACCTACATCAATTCTCATGGGTTAAACTGAAAAGTCGCCCATAAAGCGAAGCAAAACTAACTTATTTCAATAATTTTTGAAAGAATATTTTGCTAACTAAATAAGTTTACCATTGTTATCTCAATTAATCATTATAATATACAGAGATGAAAATAATAATAGATGGCATATTGAAATCTTTTACTCATTTTATTAACACATCATTTACGGACACATCATAAAATCAATATAAAAACGGCATTATATTTATTTCCATGACGGTTAACGTATTTTTACATTGCGTTTGTTTAAAATAATTTGATAACAGTATTATTTCCACCATGCATATATTCTATTCTATTCCAGATTAAACTTCTATTCAGTTAGCGTTACATATTGAAAGACAAATTAATAGATATTTCCTGATGCCAAATAAACAGTGTCCACATATCTACCATAAAGATAGGTTAATTTATTATATGTGTACGTACATAAAGATGCCTGTTTTATTCTAAAACGTAAATACGTCAGGGTATATAAAACTCCAGTTTCCTGTCATCCAAGGTGAACTAGTTCAGGTCGTAAACTTTTGATTGGAATATATATACACGAAAGCCATAACGTGGGCAATAAAAACGATACAAATAAAATAAAGTTATTTGACATATAATCATAATGTACACTTTATTTTGAGTGTTTCTCGTTTATGTTACGACTTTTACAATTTAACTGCTGGGTTTTATTATTAGTTTTCAGTTACAATGCGTAAGATTTAATGGTTGGGCATGCTTTTGTACTACAAACGTTTCACAAAGTTAATATGTAAATATATATTTACCTACAGGGAGTAAGGCACATATTAAAATCCTAAAAAGATGTGTTGTAAATTGTTTTCGTAATGACCAATCTTCAATCTTTTACATAATTTTATTACATCATAACTAAATGAAATAGTTCCTAATTGTCTAGACAACAATTAGATTTTCTGTCATATTGTATCTTATTTCTAAATAATTTGCAAGGTAAGTCACCTTTCCTCCCTACTTCAAATGCTAAAGAAGAGTTGATATTGAAAGATGCTTATGAAATTATGGAAGTGTCATAAAAATACTAATTGCCTATAGAACATCTGGTGTGTATAACAAGAAGATTAGGATATAATATGAAAAACAATAAAACGTGTAATAAAACCATTTATGTTTTTCACATATATATATATATATATATGCTACTCACCGAGCTGTAAAATTTACTGATGCAAATATAAAATTTCGACAGGTTGGGGATTCAGATTTGCATGATTTTGTTAACTTGTTTTTGTTAACATGATTTAGTAGCTGATATAATCTTAAGATGAATGGTAGGTGTATGGATCATACTTAGGCACTCTTGCATATTTAACGGTGTATAGTATTTTAATTAAATCATTTAAAAATATTAATATTATTTTATACCTTATATGGCCTAATACACTTTTTACAGCCAACGTGACGATTTTCTTGCAAATTGTTGAAATTTAGTTTCCCTTTGTTTCGCTTTCCGTTAAATTTAAGACATTTAGGAAATGTTAATAAATTAGTTTAAAAACTTTGTATTTAGAAACAATTTATTAAACAAATTAATGCACCCGATCTCTAGTAGGAATCCACACCAGTTATTAAAAACAATTTGCGTTTTATTTGAATTGTCTGGGATAGAAAATATATAAAGAAATAATTTAAAATAATAGGTATATATTTTGATAACCTATCGATAGCTGATTTGTGTTCCCCCATTACGCTTAAGTCTGCATTTACTGTAGACGTTTAACGCTACCTATTTAATGTGAAAATTACAGTAGGAATAAAAAATACAATATTTTAGTGTATAATTACATAAACATGAATAAATCTAAAATATGTTTCTGCTCACCGGCATCTATCTAAGCAATAACGCACGCGATTACGTGTGAAACAAAACATGTACTTTATAAATACCCAATTTAAATTGTGTCTGTAACTAATAAAAGAATATATGCTACCTTTATCTTTTTATATAGAAGCTTTGGATGGAAGGAAGATTAATAATATGATTAAAAAATATTTTATCGTGAACTTAGACAATGTTGCTTTTGTAGATGACTACTTAATATAAATTATTATATTTTATAAAAATAATACAGCAATATGTTGATATTTCTCACAATTAAGGCAAACGAATAGTAAAATATAAACGAGTATCGAAAATAATATAAATATAAACGTCCTATATTTAGATGGAATCTAGTTTGCGGTACAGTACGTGGAATAGTTTCGAAACGTTGTACAGCTTACATTATATTTTTTTGTATATACATATTTTTTCTTATTTAATTACATTGTGGAATACAACTAATACACTAGTTACATTTATGTTATACAGTCGTCTTTTAGTTTTCTTTTAAGTAACTCTCCTTAACGTAAGACGTCAATTATTTTATGCCTGTGTTATTTCAACAATTTCATTTATAAATATAATTCTGAAAACACTTAATCGAATTGTACTACGCAATTATTTTCTTGTTTTTTCGAAATTTTTGCTTGATTTATTTTAATTCTACATTTAATATATAATAGTAGATAACTCACCCATTTCAAAACAAAATACGCATACTTTCATTTTCCTTTTATTTCAGTTACGTATTTTTCTTGATAACTTCTGCTTTTCTTTCGTAAAAATTTCCCAAAACATAATACTTCAAAACGACGCCGATACTCGAGTTTTGTGATATTTTCAGGAACGTTCTTATGTTCTTTGTATATCAGAAGACTAATTAACAAATATTAATATTTTTCTTCAAACTAAACTTTAATGCAAATTAAGGAGAATAAACTGGCAACTGAATGATGTCGAAATCAAATACCTTTTGGTTCTACTATTATACTTCATTCTATTTATTTTGAATCGTTTACAACTATTAATAATTTAATATTTAGCAAGTTTCAAGAAATATCATTTCAAAATTACAAAACACAAAAATTATTAGAAACTCTTGCAAGTGCCTACACTGACAAGTATTTCTATTATGTAAACAATAATGCAAATAATGATCAATATAATACACTTTATGCATTTTTTGTTTTGAACTTAGATGTTTAGAAGTACTTGTAGTGCTTAAAAGTACTACGTACAAATTAACGAAATAACTAATTCACATTACGAATGAAACTTGGACGACATGGTTGCCGTACACAGTACACATTTAATAGCATATAAACCCTAAGTGTAAACGTTACTTCCATTAAACTATTTATCATTAAACTGTTCATCATATGGATGTTTTAGTATTTTTTTGCAAGCGCAAAAATATTAAGAATTTGTCAACAGCTATAATTAGCGTCATCCCATAGATAGTCATCTAATTTTAAATATATTTCTTGCAACGCTGCTTATTCATAATACTGATTTCAGCACTTTCAGATGTAGGGTGGGTGACGTATTTTTATGAACAAATTTATTTTATTTTTTATGAACAAAAGAGATTATAATGCTTAAAACAAATTTTTTTTTTCATTACTTATATAACTTGTTCTTTTAATTAATGGGGCATACGTTATCTGAAATAAAAAGATTACATTATTGTTTCTCCCGAAATTTTTCATATGTATATTTGTGAATGTTAATTATATATATATATATATATATATATATATATATATATATATATATATATATATATATATGGTTAATATATCACTAAGCAACATTTCAAGTCTCCAAGTAAAACGGCTTCCGAAAATTTTTTTAAGAATATTTTCAGTAACATCTCCAAAGATATAATATGTAAAATTCTGAAAGAAAAGTCTTAAACGAATTGTTTTAAAATCGCCACTAGACGGTTTTCCGATTGATACTGCATGCGATACTGGAAAATTGAAAAGTTTTCGTGTGCTTTTTGTCGTCTGTGAAACTTTCCTATGAATATTTTTGCATGGTAGCCATGAAGATATATGTGAGTTAAAATGCTTTAAGGCTTCAATTTTTTTCTGAATCGATGTACGGCAAAAATCAATGAGATTTAAATAGAGACGGATGAACAAGTATGATCTTATACCTATAGTTCTTTTCTCTTATCAATTTGACATATTGAAAGAAATATATTTTTTTTATCGCGCTGATGACTTTTAGTTTAAAAAGTTTAGTTTTTTAATCATTCTTAAACCTATCCGGGGGCAGTATTCTAATTTTTAATGAACTTCAGAACAGTGATAAAAAAGTGAGCTTTTTAATCATTACAGATTGAAAATTCCCATTGTGCAGTTTTTGTCTGCATATGCATATAATATTATTTAGATCCATGGTTAAGCTTTAAAAAACGTAATAAATGTTTTAAAATTTGTGTTTTGTAAAATTCGCGGACATGCTTCTTAATATTCCTTAACTTTTATTGAATTTACATCCTGAATTAGCCATGATATAGATTTTAATCTCAAATATGCAGAATTAAATTTTAATTTACTGCACACATTTTTTTCTTAATCTGTACGGAACCCTATCGTCTCTGTTCACAAATTATTATTTTAAATTCTCGTCTTTAATAAAAGAGGACAAATAAAAATTCAGAAATTTTAATATTTATTCATATCGAATAGTCACACTGAGCTGAATATTATAGTGTCAGTTTTCACATATTATAACGACCCCTACAACCACATTAATAGAAAAGAAAATTTAAAAATAAGAAATTGTCAAATTTTTATTTAATTCTGATTCTTTTTTTTTGTTATTACACCTTATTATTGCTCGAAAAATTAACGCGTCATCTTATTTCATTGATAGAGCATTTGATATGATTCAGCGCCATTTAGTACAAAAATATTATAACACACACGCACGCACGCATGCACATCCACAGCACGCACGAAAAATGGCATAAAATTTCTCTAATAAACAAAAATTTAAAATGTGTTTCACAGTTTCTGAGAATCAACACCTACGGGGTGAAGTGGGAAGGACATGTTTCACGATTAAATACATGCTTTACACTTTTTAAGAAATCAACCATTAATGAACGAAATCTGGGTTTCAACATTTGTATGAAAATATGATTAGCTTTAATGAGTGCAATTCTAAAATGTTTTGTAACATAAATTAGAAGAAATTATAGTATATATTTCTCGTATTTTACGTACGTATTTTACATAAAACTGGTTAACTTTTTCACGGTCAGTTAAAGCGCTGCTTATTAAGTAAATATCATTTAATGTAAATTAATGACGTTCTGTTATGACTGAACTGGAGAAATGTAAATCAATCTAAGACAAGAAAATATTTTGATAATGCGTTGCACATATATTTGTTAATATGGTTGCAGATATAACTAAATTATGTCAAGTTTAAAGTAATGCATCCATCTCGTGTGACTGGCTACTCATAAAAGTAGTGTTAACGTAGTTATTTTAATAAAGTTATGTTCAGCTAAATAGCTGTATGTTTAACCATATAAACGTTATAGTTATCAATAAATCTTCCAAATTATATAAAAACAAAATTAGTATAATTAAAAAAAAGAAATAACGAAATTAGTAAAATTATGCATCAATGGTCGACTAAGTCAGTCCTCTTGTTTTATTTTCTGAATTTTGTGAATGTATTGCAAATATAATAATACGATTGAGCTTTTATTTTAACCAATCATATTTATATTGAAAAAGTAAATATTTTTTATTTTCAATCTTACAACATCCTAACTTAAGACTTGAACTACAAGCTAATAAGCTAACAAAATGTATATTTCCTAATTAAAATAGTTTTTACAAGTCAATCAGATTCTCTTAAAAACAAATTTCCAATAACTGGGTACTAACCTTCCATTAGAACAGTAGATGGTACACTCATCTAGTAGCGGGTACATATAATTTTATGTGTCTCTGAACAAAACGTCTAAAGTTTGGCGTCCTTTCACTTCAGAGGCATTGCCTGTAGGGACAGGTATAAGCCGAGAAAAACTTTAACTGGATCTGTGATTCTGAGGATGGGGCTATTTATTACTTGTTGAATTGAACTATACATTGTAAAATTATTGAACCTCTTAATCATTGTAAGATTTATGGATCCAACTCCAGATGGACCTAAACTCCGCATCCAGTCTTACGAGTATCATTAAATATATTTAGAAGAAAATATTAATTTTTCCCACATATGTACATCATTTTTGATAGCGGTAGTCGAAAGCAATGTCTTGATTTCCCCTTAGTTTCTTAATTTAAAAAAAATTAAGTAATTTAGAAAATAAAAACAATGAGTGAAGTGCATAATCTTTTATACATAAATATTTATATACATATATGTACATATATATGTGTGTATATATATATATATATATATATATACATATATACATATACATGTGTGTGTTTGTGTTTGTGTGTGGGTTTTAAATCGAAGTAAGCGTGCCTAGTTTTGTAGTCGCATTATACACTTCGATCTTTTAGGCACTTTTTTATTTCATATTAAAATTTTCTCTTCTTTTTGCGGTATTTTCTTCTTGGGGTTTCCTGTATTGAAAACTAGTTCTTACTGTCTTCTTTGTTTTTAATTTCCTGATGTTGAAATAACAATATTTACAATAGAAGTGTCACATATCATGCGATAACTTGAAAGACCGCGACCCTCAGA